>JAJTUS010000105.1:0-181924 GCA_021399465.1 Hyaloscypha sp. PMI_1271
AATGACTGCAGGTCGAGATGGTCGCGAAGTATGGAGGCACTCGATTACACAAGATCCCCCGGGTTGTAGATATCGAGCATGAAGTTACAGGATCCGACGAGACCGAAAAGCCTTAGAATTTAGATTACAGATCAGTTGAATAGACATATAGATAGCTGGGCTTCAAAGCACCCCATTCCCTGGTTTGTTGCGTTCTGGGGGCCAGAAATGTCTCCTATAAAACTCCCCAAACGTGCTCCCCAGCCACTTCCATAAATTGCCGCTTCTGAATTGCTTAACTACCACATTCAAACCCTCTTGAAATAGCTCATCCATCTTGGGAGCAATGCCTCCTGTCCGTTCCTCGTGCCGCGTAAGAGGCAGATTACTACCGGCTATAGCGTGTTTCACGACATGTATCACGCAGCCCCCTTATTGGCAGGTGTAAACATCCCGTCCAGTTTCGCTCCTCGGGGACTTACGCATAGTTTCCCGCATCATTGTTGGCATTTTCAGCTAGCCACTGGAGATAGTTAGAGAGATTATGAACGTGGTAGTGCTAATGACATAAGAGGTTGGGGCCTTGGGCTGATGTTTTTTGCCCTCAAAGTGACGTTTAGGCGGTGCTTTGCGTGGCGTAAGCTTTTGGGCACGACCAAGAAAGTCGGACACGTCCGAAGCATGCATTCCTTCCACCCTAAGATCGCCACTTGGACCCGGCTTATGCCAACGAATAAAACATAGAATTATGGGTTTTCACGGATTAACATCATGGTTCTCTAGAGTTCAAGCCAGTCATGCCACGCTACTCTAGAAGATAAATTGCACAGCACGGAACCACATTTCCGGCTTGCATTTCTATTCTCTATTCATTGCGCTCCACAATTTCCAAGTCACCTCTCGTTGTCTCTTCTTTTCCCACACTTGAATATTGGCAGATCCTAAGCTGTGGAGCTGAATAAGATCTTTTGGCCATGAGGGAGTTGCTTCTCTAGCCGGAGAGCAGGTCGAATAACCGCAATAATAGATAATTCTATAATCTTCATCAATTTACTTCAAGATTTCAATTTAGTATTAATTGTAAACAGGATTCCCGGGCGATCAAATTACCGGAAGAGGCAATATCGAAAATATTTCGCTCTGAGCCATGAGCGTTGGCAGAATAACAACTTTGTTCTCTTGGTCTCTCACCAAAAAAAAAAAAAAAAAAAAAAAAAAAAAAAAAAACAGGAAGCGTGGCGGACAAGGCTGAATCGCTGATTAACCTCTTGAGATGTGGTGGATAGTTATTTTGTGAAAGCAATGAAATCAGTGCGAAAACTTGGCCGTGTCAATAGCAACCACCTTCCCACCTTCCACTTCCGCGCCGTTGACAGGAGCAGCCATACCTCCCGAAGTGACAAAGTACAGGACATCAGCATCCAATGAGGTCCTCCCAAATTGGCAAGCCGTCCCACCAGCCAAAGTCAGCTTATCAATGCTCCCACCAGCAATAATAACTCCACCAGCAGCTTTTACCACACCCAATGTGTTAACCGTATGACATGTCACCCAGGCGTTCCCCTTCCTATCAAAAACAAAGTCATCAACAATGATCTCTCGTTCCAGCACCTCGACTGAACCAGAGGTCTTCCCTTCATCATCAATCTTGATCCGACAGAAGAATTGCTGGCCCGTGTTACTCCAGTAAAGATAACCGTCACGGATCTTGATTCCATTGATACCCATGGGAATCGACGGCGGAGGCGGGGGTTTCATCTCTTCGACATCAATAAGTTTCTCGACTGTTCCTTCATTGACGTTGAGCTTCCAAACCACCCCGGCATCCGAGTCTGCGATCAAGACCGTCCCGTCTTCTCTGGAGAGCAATTCGAACCCATTCGCAAGTCCGCAACCTGGTAAGTAGGCGATTTTCTTGACCTTTGGCGTTGAATCTTTATCGAAGCTGGTCAAGTCCACTTCGAAGACCTGGTAGGTATCCGCTCCACTCGACCAGGGTTGAAGAGTGAAGTTGCCGCCCCCAACATAGAAGACATCCTCCTTGATCTCGATGATGCCAGTCAATGCCGATACTTCGTCGAATTTGTGGACCAGTACCGGTCCGCCTGGATTGGATGGCCTGATGAGGTAGAGCTCGGGAGTCGTCAAAAGAGTAAGCAGGAGATCACCATTAGAGCGGACGGCAATGTTCTCGATCCACGTGGGGAAGGGGAATTGGTGAAGCACTTTGGACGGCAGCGCGGGATCAAGAACGAGAGGTTCAGCCATGATGAAATACAAGAGTGATTTGGAGCTGATGAGTGGGATTGGAAGGCGGAGTAATGGGTTATGAGATGCTGGGTACTGCAATGATAAGGTCGAGGCGTGAGTATGGACTGTTGTGCTGCAACGGTGATCTAACTCCGTTACACCTTGCATGGTAAAATCCGAAAAATAGCTTCTAGTAAGCCACATTCCATACATGTGACTTATACGAGCCATTCTCGGACTGCATTAAGCCGTGTGTGATATTCATGTCCCTTCATTCGTTTGCAATGTTCAGCAATGCAGGAGTCCCATTGGAACGCCAAATGATGGCTTGGCCATTTGAAACCCCGCGATCTGGAGCTGCAGTGTGGCACTGAGGTATTAGGAAGTGTGTACGACAATACTTATTGCCGTGACTGGTCCAGGACCGGGAGCCAAGGGTGGTTTTCTGCATGATAGATCCTTTTCACAAAGATAGGGATTGGTGATTGGGGTCTCATCCTGCTGCTTGCTGCGCTTCAAAAAGCAAGCTAATGAAGAGGGTACAAGCGTGCAATTAAATGTGAGAGACAAATATCAGGAGACCGTTGCAGAAGGAACGTGCTACGACAGGGGGTAACAGAGGGGCTCATTGGCCGTGGCCCTAGACAGCACCACCGTTTAATGACGAGGTCTTCAGCCTTGTGGAGATACTAACGCGCTGCATACCTTTCGGGGTGGAAGGCCGTTCTGCAAACATACTGTGCAGTGCAGGAGGAGAGGCTGCAGGACGAAGAACTTCGACTACGGAAGCCCGTCGAACTCTGCGCTCGAAGCGACAACGAGTAAGTTTTGTGTGCGAACCTCGACGAAAGTGTCCCAATGGCAAGTATTCGTTTTTGCCAGTGCATCATAGGACGCGGGCGTCTTTCAGCTCCGTTGAATCATTCCTGGCTCTCTCCCAGGCTTGTGCACCCTCACTGAACATGAGGTCCTCCGAGAGACCGAGATCCCTTCCTCTTCAAATATTTCCACCTTGACAATTGTTCACCAAGCATAATCACCACACAGGTTCTCTGCCAAAGACTTACCCCTCTCTATGCTTCCCACCGACCGTACTACACTAATCGTTGACCCTTTCGATCCGACGCCCTGCAACAACATGTGCCGCGGCAGCGCAGCATTCATCCTCGTCGCTCTTGCCCTTAGCGCATTTACCTACCCTCCTGGTTCCCTCCTGGTTCCCTCTTTGTTTCTGGATCAGTGGGACACTTGAAAATATGGTTCCTCACACCCTTCCTCTGCGGTCCTGAGGGTTTGACAATTCTCTGCTCTCTCGTCCAAGCCCTGTTCGCTCACATGTCCCAACGGAAATGATCATTCGAAATCATAGCAAGGCGCACAGCAACTACACATGGAGACACGAGATCTCCAGTGGAAATTTCGCAGAGGCCAAAACTGGAGTTGATACTTCCGATGATGCTGCAGATTGAAAATGTGTTCTCTAGGTTTACAGCCGCGATGGCTGTCCTATATTGGATAGATTGGGCTGTGGTGCGGTACTGCCACTGTTGGGTCTGTTTCGTACCAGTTACCGACGAAAAATCGAGGTGTAGACACACAGGACAAGAAATAAATGCTGGAGATTCGATCTGTGCAGGGGATTCGGATACCTAGGAGATGCCCCTGGAATCTCAACATGTTTGCTAAACCATGAGACGCCCAGGCCATGGCTTCTGAGCCGCTGATCATTTGTGCATTAGCAGCCCTCCTGCTGAAGCCATTCCCCGCATTGCCTACCTATGTTTTTCCCTCCATCGCGTTAGCTTCTTTCTCTCATACCGCTTTTCCCCTTCTTCCTTGAACTCGTCGGTGGGCGCTCTCTGATCTGCGCCATTTCATGGCAGTTAGATGGACAGTGTTTACTACTTTTCCTAGTCCGTTTCGTTTGGGCCCTTGCTGGTCTATTATAGGTTTGTGTACGAAGAGGCTGGCTCCTACCAGCCTGCATGGTTATATAGGTTTGGGTAGTGACTTATCGTTCGTTCTGGTTCAAAAATCACCGCTGCCAGGCTTTAGAGGTACTGAAGTGATACTTCTATTTTTGTACGGACGGAAAATCTGGCACACTAGGAGCAGAATCATCAAACAGTCACTCAATCTAGGCCCACTGTCTCAACCCCCAGACTATGCTCCATGCAGAACCAGATTTTTGCCCGAGCTTCTTGGCCCTTGCCTTCGCCATCCTTCAACCCCTTCCCCGATCTGTCAAAGTGCCGGAGGAACGGGCACTCTCGTTGACTCTTGTGCCAACATTTCTTCGGACCACCTGGGCATGTGAGATTGCAGAAAACTCCGAACTTGCATTCTGACTCAGCGCCTTTCTGTTCTTCCTGTGAGTTCGTTTGAAGCTCGTTTAATTCTTGAGCGGCTCTTTGGGTGTCTTCATCCACGATCTGGTCTTCCGCGTGGCATGAAGGGGATATGATGGTTAGTAACTTCGATGGAACTTGGAGATTGTGAAGACACTTCTGGGCGTGGAACTCTATTCGAATATTCCCGTCTTGGGTACATGGCGTTGAATATTTCAAGACCATAGGACATCTTCCAATCACCATTCTGCGTATTGGAAGAGGTAGCCTAACTAATTTTACTCCAGATGATTAACGCCGGCTCATTGTTTCCTCCAGCATTCACAACACTGTGGCATCTAAGTTTTATAGGAGCCATGATTCGTCAAAGATATCCAAGCAAACGCCGCAGTAACACAAGCAAGCCACTCTACCCTCAAAGAGCCGAAATGGTCTACAAGCGAATATGAGACTCCTGCGCCTTCACTGCAAATCCACCTTGGCGCCCCACAGTTCAGTGTAGTTACACAGAACTTCCCTGCTTGAACCCTCGAGCTTTCTTCAAGTGCCCTGGCCACGTCTCATTATCTCGCATCTGGACTAGGCCTGAATCTGAGTACTTTATTTCTGACTGAAGAAGCAACGAAACAAAAAACAATCGAGACCAAAATTACTCGAAATGAAGGTCTTGATGTTTACGTTGTTTCTCCTGGGCTGCAGCTCAGCAATCCTGATCACTAGCGCCGGTAGTATTGGTGGAACCCATCTTGGAGCGGACGCTGCGCACTTGGGCGGTGGTTCGTAGACCTTCCTTTGCTCATTTTATGATAATGTCTTCGTGAGCGAGTCAATTCCTAACATTCAATCACTAATCGGTGGCTTTAGCTGAGCCGGATGCTACTGCTATTGAATACGGTCTCTTGAGGAATATGAGAAGATCCGAACACAATAGAGAGTGCTGTACTGATTTCCTGAAATGGAAGAATGGAATGAAAAGCTTTACGAGTGTGGGTAGGTCACAACGGGTGGTTCTACTAGAATAGCGTAAGCACAACCACTTCGAGCTCTCAGATTTGAACTTGCAATTGTACTGATATCCCCCCCTTTAAGTTTGAATGATGATCTTCCACAAGTTCACGACTACCACTACACTAGAATATCCATGTACTCACACTTCGGTTATTTAATGCCTTACATTTCTCCAATCTTCCCTTGCAAGGTTCATTCTAGAATAAACAATTAATCTCAGAAACCCACAGCGACTAATACCACCAAGAACAAAAGCCAGCTACGTAAAGTTATCTTGCTAGATCGCCCTACGGCATTCCTAACATGCTAGGTACGGCGCAGTGTCCAACCTCATGTTACTATGGAGGGGATCTAGATCGAGGAAAGTTCTGTCTGCGGTGTCAAACTCCCCTCGGCATGCCATTCCAATCTAATGGCCCAGCCCCGCTGCTCAACTTAATGATCAAAAAGGGATTGGACGAAGCGTTTCAACGGAGGGTATAACTTGAGACAGAGACCACGTCCGCCGTTCCTTTACTATCATTACTATTGATGTGTGGCAAAGATGGCCATGTCTAGGGAATGATGGGAATAGGACTGGATCTCCGGGGTTCAGGACCTCTGGTCAGGAGTTGGATAGAGAATATGTGCCGGAAAATATCTTAATCTAGTGATTAAACTGTGAAAGTCCTGCGGCCTAAATATAGAATCAAACTGTGTGTTTGAAAGCCAGTCTGTAATATATATTCATGTTTCATGAAGGCAATAACCGGTGTATTCAGCACCCCAGACATTGTAATGTTGTCTTTAGTCATACATCGACGCAATACCTTCTCGTTCCCAAATATCATTTAGTTCGCAAGTTCTGTGGATCATGGTCCACTAGTTCCACATCGGTTCTGACTTCTAAAGAGGAAAAGCCGTAAACTATGAAGGTTTTAACGCGGGTCGTTTGAGTGAGAATGTCCTCATCATGAAGTAAATTAAGTTCTCTCGTGCAGGAAAAATTAAGCAGCATAAAAAGGAACTTAGGGAAAGTAGTCAACATGAACTGTTACCAATAATATGGCGATAAGTCTGCATCGATGCTCGTGACCTGAAAGCGCTTCGAGATGGCAGCCTGTCCATATATTACAAAGATTCAACCCCCATTCAATTAACCCTAAAGGGCAATCCTTGGGGGACGGTGTAAGGTAGAAATACGGCTGCATTCATTGTAATCTCCGTTTTTGGCCGGCTTCTTACAGAGACGCCTAGGGGTTTCTTGCGCAGATCTCATCCAGTGTAGGTAATAGTTTGACCTCAGTCCAGTCTAAACTACAGTTTGGCGGTTTAGTCTAGCCTCGGCGTATCTCGGTGTAGTTTAGTGCAGGGGATCCAAACCGCAGTTTAAAAAGCCATTTGTAAACTGCGAAATTTGTGTGTGAACTGCACTAAACTGAATTTGCACTGCTACCTACCCTGATCTCATCCCAGGCGTTGATGTCGAGAAATAGTAAGAGCTGCGAGTCTCTATACGCTTGAAATCTCAATTCGACCTTATTTCTCCGCTTTCCTATTTCTTTCAATACCTGCCTTCCAAGTGCACGTGACACGGAATCCATCCGGCGGATCAATGAGTGGTACGGACTGCACCATCCATCTCACCCGGATCCTCCGTAATCCTGCTTTCTGGGGTAAGACATTCCGAATTTAGTTGGGAAATTCAAAGGTGAAGCAATGGGATGCAGAAATGGAGTGAATAACGCATATTTACGATTTTCAACCAGGCTTCCCCAACCCCTAACATTAAATCACCAAAAAAATACCATCGAACATCAGCAACGATGTCACCGGCTCAATTGGCTGACTGCGGTTGCGGCCACGGCGGCCCAGTGAACTCAACCCGTACTTCGGAGAAGATATCCGGAGCGTCACTCTTTCGAATCGATATGCATACCCACATCATGCCTCCAACCCTCCCAGATCTCTCCCCGTTCTCTCCTCCCGACGCACCGCGACCATGGCTTCAATTGAAACCAAGCCCCAAGGATCCAGAACAGGTCGATATGTATGTTGGCGATTCCTTTTTCCGAACAGTGGAACCAAATTGTTTTTCTGGCGCTACGAGACTGCGAGAAATGGACGAAGCAGGAGTGGATGTCCAAGTTCTCTCCACGGTCCCGATTCTATTCTTCTATGACGAAGCCCCTGAGCCAGTCACAATCCTAGCACAGTATTTAAACAATCATATCGCCTCCTTATGCAGAGAGTATCCCGGACGATTCGTGGGTCTGGCTACCGTCCCGCTTCAGGATGTGAATGCGAGTGTGGAAGAGTTGAAAAGAGCGGCACGCGGGTTGAGGCTTGAAGGGGTAGAAATTGGCACAACCATTGGAGACAAGAACCTCGATGATCCTTCTCTAGACCCGTTCTGGAGAGCATGCGAGGAGCTGGATTTCCCGGTTTTCGTACATCCGCTTGGGTACTCGCTGCAGAAGGAGAATCCGGAACGATGGGGAAAGTATTGGGCAAGTTGGTTGGTGGGAATGTAAGTCATCCCTTCCTAAATAAAGTCAGAGAGTTGATGTTAGGATAGGCCGTCTGAGACAGCATTGGCGATCCTTAATCTGACATGTTCTGGAGTTCTGAACCGCTTTCCAAACCTCAAGTTCTGCTTTGCTCACGCAGGCGGCTCTTTCCCCTCCTTGCTTGGTAGAATCGAACACGGTTATGAGTGCCGTCCCGATCTCGTCGCGCTCCACGCAGGTGGTATCTCTCCGAAGCAACATCTGGCTTTTGGGAGCAACATCTGGATTGACAGCTTAGTCCATGATCCTGATTTGTTGGAGTATATCTGTAAGAAGATTGGCAAGGATAGGGTGTTGATGGGGAGTGACTATCCATTCCCACTAGGGGAAGTACCTGTTGCCGGGCAGATGTTGGTCGAGGAGGAAGAGTTGGACGGGTTTCTGAGTTGGGATGAAAGGGCTATGATGTTGGCAGGGAGCACAATCAATTTTCTTGGTCTTCAGGACACGTTTGGAGGTGTCTTCATAGAGAGACTGGAAAAGTTTCGGAGGGTCAACGGACTGGATAGGAAAGGGGAGAACGGAGTGGCCACACCACCGATGACCGAAAACACTGGGGTTTCCATTTTGTCACCTCGCTGAATACGGCCTGAATTTAGTACAATTTTCGGAAGTTTGATGTGCAATCGGGTGATTTCAGTGTGAGAAATGAATAGATTAGATTAGATTAATAGCTATTAATCTAATCTATTCATGAAATATTCTCATTAATCATATTCTATTCACGAATTAATTAAGCTAATCATGAATATTCATGAATACCTTGATTAATGTACACGTGACTATAGCATATAATAAACTAACCTAATTAGGTAAGAATCTCGCTCTAGTGCTGCTTTAGGGAGCTTTTTCCTCGACTATTTAGGAGCAAGGTAGCGCTAGAGCCCGATACTTACTTAATTAGGTTAGCCCATCACGTGATATATATTGATCAAAGGTATTTATGAATATTCATAATTAATTATTCTAATCTAATTAATTTTTTGAAGTATTACATTAATCATATTCTAATCAAATTATTCATGAATATTCATGAATAAATTGATTAATGTGATTAATCTTTTCGCACACTGGGTGATTTGTAAAATCGAAATGAAGCAGTCTATGACGGACTAAGCATATAATGGAGAACAAGTAGAGCAATTCAAAGACGGCATTTCTGTACGACACCTTTGATAGACGGCCATACTTTCATGAAGGTTATGGTAATTTTATTTCCCCCTTATCTCAAGGATCCCCAACAACAATAGCAGTACACTTAATCTCAACGCAAAGCTTCTCACTCGGCAATGCCGCGACCTGTACTGTCGTCCTTGCTGGGGCTCTCTCCTTCACCGGGAACATCGTATTCCAAACTTCATTCATGCCAGAATAATCCTTCATATCCGTCAAGAAAACTGTCGCATCGACGACATTTTCTAGCCCCCCTTTCCCCTGCGTCGCACCCTTGATAATCGTACCAATGTTCTCGAGGACCGCAGCCGTTTGTTCACCTATGTCAAGGGTGAAGGAGCCAGATGGGGAAATAGTGCAACCAGCATAAGAGCCGTCACCCCTACGAGATGAGGTGCCTGAGATATAAATAGTCCTTGATGTAGAAGAAGCGTGAACGGTGCGTGCGTGGGGGTAGTTGGCGAGACCTTGTGCGGAGGAGACGGGGAGAAAAAAGGGTTTGCCGTTTGTGGACATTTCGCAAAGAAAGTTGATTTGGAAATGGAGGTAAGAAAGAGTGAAAGATGCAAGGTTGAAGGAATATTTTCAAGGATCTGATTCTTGCTGGAGGAGGAATTGTAGACGAGGCTGAGTGGATTGTGAATGTGGGACACGGATGCGGATGTCGATCACCGGCTCGCTTAGCTCAACGAGTGAAAGGGGTATTTTTGAGGTGCGGACCGAGGTCCGGATTTTCTCATCACGAATTCTTTGGGGATGTAAGTATCTAACAAACGTTCTGCAAGGAATTGTACGAGCCTTTGATGCTTAATCTTGTTAAGGACAAACAATTAGAAGTATACTATGAATTTTGTTAAATTTTGCGCGGATACCTCCCGGAGTTGATGCACGAGAAGTGGGACGGAAGCGGACCGGAGATCCTCCAAGCTGGGGAAGGTGGGGCTCCACAAAGTCTCATCACGTGGCCAGTGCAACAACCCCTCTGCTCCTAGCCACGAGTCAAACAAGTTGGCATATGCACTGGCGATTCGAGTTTTTGATTTCACTCAGGAGTATTCTGCATCAGCATCCCTGGAAGTAAACCCACCACAAGAAGCATGGCTTCCCTACTCTGTTCAGCATTATGGGAACGCAACACCCTGGAGAAAGCACACAACTTTCTCACAACCTGGAAATTCTTCCCTCTGGTACTGGAAAACTATGTCTCCAATACTTTTACCTCTAGTTCTGACTTCGAAAACATCCCATCTTTCAACCCCCAGACCGGTCAACTCTACGCTCATGTCCCACTCAGTACCCCCGCAGCCGTGGACAGCGCTGTCTTAGCTGCTGAAGCTGCTTTCAAAACATGGAGTAAGACGACTCGAGCAGAACGATCTAAGTATTTGCAGAGGATTGGCGCGTTGATACAGGAGAACCGGGAACTGTTTGCGGTATGGGAGAGTATTGACCAAGGCAAGACGTTGGAGCGAGGGAGGGTGGAGGTTGATAGAGCGGTCTCCAATTTCTCGTAAGCACTGCTTCGCCGTCATTTCAATATAAGTACTTCATGTCGATTTATCAGTTTAGTTACTTCTCCACTTATATCTTGCACGAGGAATCATCAGTCAGGATGATTGATGGTGTGGCATTAACGTATGAGCACCGATCTCCGGCAGGGGTGTTTGCTCTGATCTCTCCTTGGAACATGCCTCTCTACCTCCTTACTTGGAAAATTGCTCCATGCCTTGCTTTTGGGTGTACAGCGGTAGCCAAACCAAGTGAAGTAACCAGCATGACCGCATTCTGTGAGTTTAATAAACTACCAAAACCACAGGAACTAATGCCCACAGTGCTTGCGGAGGTAATACGGCAGGCAGAACTCCCTAGCGGTGTTCTGAACATTGTCTTTGGCGATGGAGCAACAACTGGATCTGCGTTAGTGAAGCACCCCAAGGTGAAAGGAATCTCCTTTACCGGCGGAACGGCAACAGGCATTCAAATCAGGAAAGATACTGCTGCGTATATCTACAAGCATCTGTCTTTGGAACTTGGAGGCAAGAATCCAACACTTGTCTTCGCTGATGTTGATTTGGAGAAAGCCGTTGCAACCGCCGCGATGGCTGCATTTGAAAATCAGGGAGAGGTAATCATCTCCTTTTTCCGCTTTGATGTTGGCTAATGATGCAGATTTGCCTTTGCGGATCAAGAATATATGTTCAGTCGACGATTTATGAGACTTTCGTGAAGCAGTTTACAAGTCTTATTTCAGAGAACTACAAACTCCGCTCGAAAGTCGGCGCAGTAGTTTCCTTGCAGCACTACCAGAAAATCCGCTCCTATTTGCTCCTCGCAGAGAAAGAAAGAGGAACCTTCGAACTGGGCTCAATACCCGGAGAGCATCCAAAAGCAGGATACTGGATCGAACCTACCATTCTGACTGGAATAGCAACAAACAGCAAGATTATGAGAGAAGAGATTTTCGGCCCCGTAGTGACAATTGCACCGTTTGAAGGCGAAGAGGAGGCAATTGGGTTAGCCAATGATAACCCGAATGGACTTGCGAGTGTACTGTTGACGAGAGATGGGGCGAGGATGAGAAGGGTAGGGGAAAGAATTGAAGCGGGGCTGGTGTGGGTTAATTGTTGGTTGGTTAGGGAGCTTGGAACACCTTTTGGAGGGATGAAGAGTTCGGGGGTGGGAAAGGAGGGGGGCGCTTATTCGAGGGATGTGTTTACGAATATGAGGACGTTGCATTTGCCTTCAGTATAGAGACAGAATTCATCATCAAACTTGCTACCCAGGTTATGCCAAAAAGTTGAGCTAAGTCGAGCCAAAGTGAGTATTGAGCAGAGAACAGCAGCCATTTCCCTCTTATCTCGGAGCAATCGACCGTCCCGTAACCAAATCCAAAGCCCACCCAATAACAATCAACACTTTCTGTCTCCACGTCCGTGTCCAAAGAAAATTCTTGCTCCTCCACGCAATCCAAGCCTGCGGGCCCGAGTAGTCCTTCTTCCCGCTCACAACGCCATCATTCTGCCCCAAATAAGCCACAATGGCCGCCTGCTGATACCGAAACTCCTCGTCTACCTTCCCATTCAGCGCCTTGGCGAGATACTTTGCCTTTTGACACGCTACTTCTGCGGTGGTAGGCAAGCGGGCATCTTCGACGTCTGCTGCATCCCCAATAGCGTACGCCCCATCCACAAGTTCCGAAGAAGGAGTGTATACGCGTAAAAAGGAATCAGTGAGGATGCGTGGATTCCGAGGTGTTTTCTTTACAGGTAGAGCATCCACGAGGGCAGTGGATTTATTCCCTGTTGCCCAAATCACTAATCCCGCATCGATTTTCCCATTTTCTTTAGTGTATAGACAATTCTTTTCAACTCGTTCGATATGACTTCCTGTCAGCACTTCGACGTTCCTTTTTGTGAAGCTTCCCATAGCGTAATCCTGAAGTTTTGTGTCGAAGCCGGAGAGAACTTGGTTTGCTACATCGTGGACGGCGATGCTGACGTAGGGCTTTAAGTGAGGGTATAGTGAGGCATACGAGGTGGAGAAGAGGTCAGAGAGCTCTGAGGATACTTCTACTCCGGTGGGCCCTGCACCGACGATTACAAAGTGGAGGAGGGAATGCTTTTGGGCATCGGTAAGGCCGGGGATGGAGGCTTTTTCGAAACAGTCTTGGATGCGGGATGCGATCTTCATCGCATCTTTGGCGTTGCGGAGGAAAACTGCGTGCTCGGAAACGCCGGGAGTATTGAAAGTATTGTTTCTGCTCTTTGAAGTATGTTGTCAGCCATGGCTTCTTCACCCAAAGGAAGAAATACCTACCCCCGGAGCAATAACCACAATGTCATACTGTAAGACGAAGTCCTTCACACTTAAGTCATCAAACGCCGGAATACACCTCACGGTCTTAGCCTTAAAATCGATGCCCTCCACTTCGGCTTTGACGAATTTAATCTTCTTATTTGTATGTCTAATGGGGGTTTCCACAAGATTGAACTCATATAACCCACATGCAGCGCTTGCAAGAAGAGGTGTGTATGGAGTAGTTGTCTCAGGCGAGATGACTGTGATGGAGTGTTTGGTTTCGTCAAGGGAAGTTGCTAAGGTTGAGCCTGCCCAGCCGGAACCGATGATGATTACGTCCTTTCGAGGAAGCCATTTAGCGCCTTCATTCGAGGACATTTGCAGCTAATGGGTGTATGGATATAGCTAGGTGATTGTTCTCGCGTACGTTGATTAGGTACTTGAAGTGAAGTTGCTGAAGACTTGAGGAAACCAAGCCAGGATGACGTATCACTTGCAGGGATGAGGCTAAAGTTGGCTTTGATTGGTTCATAACGCCGCAACGGACCCCTTCATCCCCGAGATTGATTTTTATCTTCTCGGTTGTACAAAAGAACAACCCAGAGAATATATACTCAGTATCTGACGCCTTTCTCTGGTAGCGAAATGGCTGTTTAGCAAACCACCCGCAGTCAATCTCCCACTCTTTACTCGGATCCTCTAACCTAAACTCGAGCTTTCGAAATATTTCCAGAATGAATTAGACACCTTCGAGCATGGAAATATTCTTGCCGATAACAAGTGCGAGCACCGCTGCCAAACTGGAAGAGGAAAGTCAAGACATAGGGTCCATAAATATGTGCGAGAGAGTTTATATAAATAAGGTGGAGCGAAATCGCAGAAAACAGTGCCGTGTCCATGGCTGCAGAATTCGAATCGCCGCTTTCGCGTCACCTCTCGGGTGGAAAAACTGCTGCGTCTAAACCGTAGATATTATCATCTATGTTGATAAGCCAAGGACTGCAGCCGACGACAGCTCGACAGAAAATCAGTCACAGCCATAATAGGGATCACAAACAGGAGAGACTAACTCCAGCAGGAAAGAAGCGTCCACTGAGCAGTGCGCCCCTTTGGTGGACGGTTCAAGACACAAACTTTCCAGTTCCAGGATGAATACGAAGCGCTTCCTTGATAACAGCCATAAATACAGCATTTTCTATCCTACCTGACAGGTAACTGGTGTTCAAACCTTCCCCAGATCTTTACACTCTTTTGGTTCCTCGTGAAGTTTCTGTGCATTTTCTGGATGCTTGATCAACAATTCAATGATAGCGCTCGAAGGGATGGCGGTTGTGTCTGATCCAGCTGCCTTGTTTGCGCCGATGGTGGTCTGGATGTCCTAGTCATCGATCCTGCAGGCGTCTTTCAGCTTGAGTAATTTTTCAAGGAAATCGCCCTCGACACCAGAAAGCTTCCCACTTCTCCGATTATCGATTTGTCCTGTGATCAAGGCACCCACCCCGCCAAATGGGATAGCTAGTCCGGCTTTGCGGCCAAGTATGCCCAGGGAGCGTGTAATTCTAGGAAAAGGCCGACGCGAGAGCCGTAAATCATAGACTCATTCATGTATTGCACTCAAAATCCCACAAGGATCTGTCTCCATTCCCACGTATCCGAAGGATTTCCCAATCCTTGATGCGATGAGCATGCATTCAATGGAATGGGGGGACACGACTGGTGCTCATCGAAATCTCCACAATAACGCCAAATGCGTATTATTGCATCCATTACGGTATGTCAATGATCCTGCGGGGTTCTTACAAGCTCTTCCAACGTGCTACAAAGTCCGTGATTGCATCTATAGACGAAATGCTCGTATAAAAGAAGTGCCGACGAGGAACAGAGTGAAGCAACCTTTCGATGTTTTAGTGAATGGCTTGCAATATCTCGTTCCGAAATCATGTCCAACTTGGTGATATCTGGGTATCCAAAAGCATAGGAGAAATCTGACTTGACAAATTTCGATCCTTGGCCGTAGATGGTCTTAAAAGCTGCAGGATCGGTCATACAATCGACACCTCAATCGACACCTGGGGGTGGGGGCATCGTTGTGGATTTTCCCGCCTCCAGCAGCCACCATCGTGTGCGAGGTTATTTATGTTTCCACACTGGGGAGGATGACCACTTGACATCGTTGCCCCGAATAGAGGATTTGAAATGAAGATGAGAACACACAGCTTACCCCCGGTACATCGACACCATGGATCCAGGCAGCACTTCACTGGATGATCTCAATCAGTATATTCAGCTCCCTATCTTACGCAAAATGCCCCACCCATCTCTTCACTCCAAAATACAACCTTCCAACCTAAACTCCACCAATGCCCTCTAAACAAAGACGCCGTCAATGCCCCTATTCCCCTTCACCTACCAAGCAATCTTGCTCACACCCCTCAAATCATCCACATTGAGTATATCAACACCCTCTCTAATCAGCACATCCCAAACATGATTCCTCATCCCCAACGGCCAAGCCGGTAAATCCCAATACCTAACCTTCAAACCCCTTCTATGCGCGCCCCTAACCTGTCCGCGAATAATCCTGATTTGTTTCGGATTTAGTCTGCCACGCCAGATTCGTCCGACCGATTGTCCGAAGGAGACAGATGCGTAGTAGGAGTTGAGGGGCGTGAATTGGGAGTTGGGTGTTGTGCCGCTGAGGCCTTGGCCGAGGTCTTGGGTGTCGGAGGGGGAGGTGGGGTTTTCCTCGGAATCAGAGTCTGGTGATACATCAAGAGGGTCGGAGGAAGAGCCGGAAGGCCAGTCCGTCGTTCCAGGTGCACCGTGGCGAGGTTCCCACATTGTTTCCAATGGGGCGTCGAAGAACGCATCTCGGTATGTAGAATTCGCAGTCAGGACATCGAATGGCGTGTTCCCTGTGCCTACCACCGTTACCGGCCTTATGTGAACTTCCCCATCCTGGATGAAGGAAAGCCAGCCCCTTTTTCGGAGCGGTTCGAGCTGCTCCAATACCCAAGGCCATGTCTCTGCACCACCCGTCTTGACGTCTATGAGCAGCGTCAGGGTCTGTCCGGAATCAACATCAAATACCCCATGATCGGTGCCATTGTAGAAATCCGTCCTCGGGTTCTGCTGTTCGAGGATCTGAACCAATGGGTTGACGTATAAAGATTGGAATGTCCGATTCCTCTGCAAACTCGCAGTATTATGCCCCACGTATAACTCATTGTCGAAAAGCCAGACGTCGCTTTCGACGGATATACAGCCTGCTCGGAGGGCGGAGAACAGAGGAACGCGGCGCCAGTAGTCGTTGTGCGAGTGGCAGGGAATGGGGAGCACGTCGCGCGTGAAGTCTGTGGGGTACCAGGCCAACCCTTCGGTGCCGCTGCCTGGACGTCCCCAGTTCTGAAGGTAGCTGTCGATGTCGGAGGACCAGATGAAGGTTGCAAGGACGAGGAGGAGGTTCAAGGTTAGGAGGAGGGCTCTGCGGGTGGGTTAACAAGCTGGGGGTCAGAAACGGGGATGGAGCAAGAGCAAAGAAGAAATGGACATACAAAATACACAATCCACTGATCCCCCCAAAAACACAACAATTATACCAACCGCTATTCTTCCTCCGTCCCCTCTTCCCGCTCCCAAACAATCCCTCCTTATCCAGACTCCTCTTTCTCCTCTCTCTAACCGTCATGCTATCCCAAATCCGTGTCCAGCCCTTTTTCCTCCTTTGTCTTCTCTCAACAAAGCCATCCTCAATATCCTCCTCCGTGTCAAACGACTCGCTCGGCTTCCTTAAATACGAATTCGAAGATTGCGAAAAGACCACATCATCGTCGTTAGTCAGGTCCTCGGATTCTCCGGCTGGGTCGATTACGTGGTATGCGCCTTGCGACTTTGCCATTTTGGCGCTGCTCTGATCGGCGAGTCTTGGCAGGGTCCAGCGGTGGTGATTGGGTTGCGACGGGTCACGAACAAGATGCCATTCAGAGATTGACAGTTTCGAGGTGAGAGATTGAGTGATGATATGTCTGGGAAAGGGGAGAGGGTCGATAGAAGGGTGTTGGGCATGGAAGAGGGACTATCTGGTCGAGACGCGCAGCAGAATGTCACTGCCTTCGTCTGGATCGCTGCTGTTTCGACGGCTACGAATCGTGGTGTCATCCGCGGAGCGAGAGAAGTAAGTTGTATAGTTTGCACAAATAGAAGGATTGGAGGAAGAGGACACGGGAAAAGGAGAAGAGAGGCACAGTATCAAATGGTTTCTCTGGGAGCCTAGGAGGATGTGCTTGCGCCCCCATTTTGATCTTCTGGGCCCAGACCCCGTAGGGCACACACGTGAAGCGACGCAAGGGTCGCAGGGGCTGGGATGGTGTTGGAGATTTGCAGAGTGGGGAGCACTAATAAATGGATGGAGATTTCAAAAAATGGAGAAATTGAATTGAGCAGAAATGAAGATATACTCGAGGTCAATTGTCTACACATTTTTCGATCAAAGCTAAAAGAAAGAGAAGTTGTAGAAAGAGAGGCAAGAGAATCGTCAGTTACCCCGCTAGTGCAGCGAGCGCCAAGACCGCCCATCTGAGACCCTGGAGAAAATTATCGTTATCTTGGAAACCTCATCAACACCACAAACCATCCCACAGCACCGCACCAACGCCTCACGATGCCGCACAAACACACGCGCAAAGGCGACGTAGACAAATCGACGTACGTTCCCTTCCCCTCCCTCTCCTCTTCCCCATCCCCAATTGCTAATCCAAATCCCCCAGAACCGACCTTCCGCCGACCACAATCGCCAGACCCCTCCCAACCTCTAAATCCGCCAAAGAGAACGGCATCTTCACCTCCGAACTGAACAGCACACGAAAAAACAAGAAGCGGAAGCGGAACAAGGATGCAGAAGATGATACGCCGAAAGAGTTTTTGAGGCTTATGGCGTTCCAGCAGGGGAAGAAATTGCCGAAGGGGCTGGATGATGGGGTGAAAGAGAGCAAGGCGGCGAAGAAGAGGAGGCTTACTGCGGAGAATCAGCCCAGTGAACTTGCTGAAGATGTGAGAGTGGAAGTGGCAGAGAGAGCAGAGGAGAAAGAGAAGGTGGTGATCCTGACGATTCGACCGGGCGAAAAGATGTCTGCGTTTTCTGCTCGCGTGGATGCTGCGCTGCCGGTTAGCGGGTTGATTAACAAGAGTGCGAAGGGAGGAAAGGATCCGCTTGGCTTGAAGGTTGGCAGGACGAAGACGGAGAAGAGGATGCATAGGATGTATGATGAGTGGCGGGCGGAAGAGAAGCGGATTCAGGAGAGGAAGATGGATGCGCTAGAGGAGGCGGAGGAAGAGGCGATGGATCAGGATGGGCAGGTGAAGTGGAAGGTTGATATTGAGGCTGTGAAGGATAAGGCTGGGAAGAAGAAGAAGCGAATGGGCAAGAAGAAGGTCCTTGGAGAGGTAGAGGATGGCGAAGATGATCCGTGGGCGAGGGTTAAGAGGGATAGAGGCGAGGGGAAGGTGGGGCTGAATGATGTTGTGCAAGCGCCGCCTACATTTACGAAGGTCCCGAAGGAGAAGTTTAAGGTTAGGGGCGCGAGAGTTGAGGTTGAGGATGTGCCGAGGGCGAGTGGGAGTCTGAGGAGGAGAGAGGAGTTAGGGAGTGTGAGGAGAAGTGTGGTTGAAGGGTACAGGGCGATGATGAAGGAGAGGACGAAGGGCGAATAGACATTTGCTGTTAATAAAGTCTTTGCAGACAAAGTCTGCTTCGCTATGCTGTGAGGACTGGTAAAAGGACAATTCAAGCTAGTTGCTCGGCGCTCAGTGGCAAGGTTGGGAAGGTAGGTCGAACAATCTTGTACTTGCTAACAGTGGAAAGCTCTGTCTGTGGAAGTCAAGTGGCCTCTGCCGTGGGAGAACGTGTAAGACTGCGAGAAAGCATAATACCTCCAGGTTCTCGTTCACGGGTCACACGACTGCAGCACCTGCTCAGCCAATTGATCGCCTTCTAGTCAACCCGAATCTACTCAAACTTCACCTAATTCTCTTCTAGCTGTGCATCCAGCATACAAAACATCCCAAGTTGTGCATCTGCGAACGCTCCTCGCGTAATTATGGTTGTTTCCGTTATGGTGTGTTTGAATAGGTGACAACATGACTTCATCCCGTCTCATAGATAACTGCGGCTAATTTGGAATCTGGTGGAATTGGACAATTTCGATACTGCGGCTTGAACATTTGAAGCGGACTGGAAGCTTCGCTTCGACATCCTCTATTAATTGCCATTGCCAGAGCCGAGCTGGAGGCTTACACCTATCAATGCCACTGTAATCTTACATAAACTATTTACGACATTGATTGAAAGAAATGCCAGGAATTGCTAGTCCGTAAATACTTACGTTTACGAGGTTAAAAGTCTAATTAGTTGTTAGAATAATACATTCCCATGACTCTTGAGATTGAAAGGTACAGCCCAACAATCATCCGTGTTCCCAAAGCCCGGATGATTAAAGGTCAACAACTTGCTAGCACAACAGCATTTCGCCCATAGCAACGCTGGAATTACCCATAATTGAATCCCAAAACCACCCCCTCATTAGTCTTCTTCTTTGAATTCACTCGTCTAGGAAATCGACTCGAACAATGCTCGTCACATGATGCGCAACGCCAGCCTCCCGCTAATTGGGCGCTAAGCGAAAGCTTTTTCGGAGTCGACATCGACCCCGCAGCCTCAATCGCGAATCCTAACAACACGATCTCTCCAACAACCTCGACACCCACCACTGCAAAGCTCTGCTTTTAAAGCACACGTACGATCTACAATTACCCAATCCGGCGTCTCTTGATGTTCAACTTCAAGCTTTCACAATGGCTACGATCATGGATACCATGACCGCATTTGTCCTCAACCTGGTGCAGGCTGCTGGTCCACGAGGTGAGTCGCACAACGCTTCATGGACCCCTTTTCCACCACTTTCGCGACCCCTCCTGCCAGCTGTGGCTTGCATGGCCGCGGGGCAGTTGGCTATTACCCGCTGGCTGGAATGCAAGGGCGCGCTTCTGGCCCAGTGGCCGTGGCGCACTCCTTTTTTTTACATCTTTTTTGAGACGCGGCCGCGTCGCTTTCGAGGCGAATCACGTGGAGATCTTCAGGGGGAACACCTCCTGTTCTCAGAGCAGGGGGACTACGACGACGAGATGCGCGTTGCAATGGACGGTGCTGAACATCCTGAGCAGGTCTATCGATCCGAGAAATCTTCGACGGTTTGGCAAGTGAATTTCTGGGCCATCTGGACCGTGCTAGGAGAGATGCAGTCTGGAAGAAAATCAGAGCCGAACGCAATGTCTTCATCAAAGATCCTGAAGGCAGGGAGATGCCACTCTTCGCCACGCGGTTCCGTATGATGAGCTTCACAGAGATGGAGTCCGAAAACCTGGGTTGCACACAAGTCTTTCGCGAGGAGCTCCCGCTCGCAGGAATCAAGAGAAAGTCAACCTTCGATGAAGAATCTGCAGCCAAGCGTCGTTCTCCATCGCCCACGGTACCACCCGATATTGCGAAGTTCGTGCATGCACTGCTGGCTCCCAGAGCAATCCCTTACGTATCCCCATACTCATCACCTTATGCTTCGGCGCCCATCCCACAAGCTGCAGTCCCTGCACAGCCCCCGACAGTTCCGCAACCCCCATACAATCCTCTTCTCGCTGCGCATGCAGCATACAACATGTCCCAAACTACAACACCTATCGCTGCTCAGCCATCGATGTCTGAATATGTACCTCTTCCCCAACCACCGCATGTCTCTTATCAACCATATGTACACGACGGTTCGACTGCTTGGTCAGATGTCCTCGCACCACAACCTATTCCGAAAGCTCCCCAGCCCCCATCCTCTCCAACTTCTCGACCCAAGAACCGAAAGCCGCGTAAGCGCCGAACACCAAAGCCGCAAAACCAGGAAGGCGATACTCATCCAATGGAGTTCGAAATGTCAGAAAACACCACCGCTGATAATGAGTATCCATTGCAACCTCTGGTCTTTGCCCGCAAGAGAAGAATGCCCCGTCCAAATCCCGAAGAAAGACCGAGCCAGAAGCCCCGACAGAATCATCAGCCAGATGACTTCGTTGCAGAACTCGCACAAGCACAAGCTGTTGTCCTGCCTGAAGGTTCAACCCGTCTTGCCTGCATATTCAATGGAACCTGTGGAAATTTGGTCCTGTCAAAAGACCTGTCCGTGTTGGAGTTCATCCAGGCTGTTCAACTTACTTCAAATACCCCAATTCTTGTCTTGCCCATTGGCAAACTTGACGAAGAACCCATTACATCTACGAAGGGGTCCAATCCGATGGAGCTTCGCATCAAAGCCACTAACGACAAGGGGGAGAAGATTACGTACAGCTTCACATTTGTCGAGACTGGTGTGGAGCCCGAGCCTGCACATCTCATGCGCCATCAGATCATCACTGCCATGCTTAATGCGGAGTTTGGACCGGACGACGATCTTCCTCCAGTTGGTGATGTCCGCGATTCTGGAGATATGCAACCGAACGCCGCTCAGAACTCTAAGCAAGTTACCAAGCCGGGAGATGCGCAACTGAGCGTGGATGATGAGTTTGGACCAGACGATGATCTTCCCTCGCCTGATGATTTTCTCGCGCCTGATGATCTAGATCGGGTGCAACTCCAGCAGCAACAGCTTCAAGAAGCCCTAGCCCGGAAGCCCCGAAAACCTAAGCAATCTACCAAGCCGGGGGATTCGCAACAGACGGTCGAAGATGAGTTTGGACCTGACGATGATCTTCCTGCAGCTGATGATCCTGTTCTCCTCCAGCTTCAGCAGCAACAGCACGTCCCCCTAGCCTTAGCTCAGAAGCCCCGCAAGTCTCAGCAGTCAGCCAAGCCGGGAAATTCGCAACAGACGGTCGAAGATGAGTTTGGACCAGATGGTGATCTTCCCACCCTTGATGATCCAGATTTTGCCCAGCTCGTGCAACAGCAACAAGACCTCCAAGCCCAACTAGTCTCTCTCTATGGCTCTGGAGATCCACAACCAAGCGCCCAGAAGCCCGAGAAGTCTCTGAATCCGAAGAAGACGAGAAAAGAAAAGAAGTACGAGAAGGTCGACGATTCCGACAAACCTTACATGTGTGCCAATTGTGGGAAAAGATGGATGCAGTCTTGGGGCTTGGATTACCATCTCACAAAGTCCAACTCCCCTTGCAATCCTAATGCCGATATGACTGCCTATGAAGAGAAAAAGGCGAGAAGAGAGGCACGCAAGGGTTCGAAGAAGTCCAATAGAGCAATCAAGGCTGGTTCACTCAACGACCCACAGCTATCCGCACACCAGCAGATCGGAGAAGGGGATCCACCAAACACATCTCTTGATAATGACATGCGTGTTGAAGATGATGGCCCCCAAGTCGACTCGCCGTCTGCATCGGAGGATATCCTACCTCAGGACGTACCGCTTCCTCCCGAGACGCCCAAGCCTAAGCGGCGCCAGCCGTCAAACAAGCAGGCTGCCAGTGCATCATTGCAACGCGAGCCACAGGTGAACGAAAATGAAGAGCCTCGCACAGAGAGATCTGGTCGAAAGAGGAGACAGAGTGAACGGAAGTCCAAGAAAGCCACACGTGCGCAACTTGAGGAGGCTGAGCAATCCGAGGAGGCTGAGCAATCGGATGCGTCTGCAGACAGTGACGATTCTATCTTTGAATGGGCTCAAAAGTACAGCACAACAGGTGTTGAGCGACCTCGCAACAATCGAGTTGTCAACGATCCCACAACTACTCCTACCAACAAGAAGATGTACAAGGCCTTGCCCTTTGAATCATTTGCACTTGAAGAATTGGTTGATCAGATGGCAATGCATAATAGCATGTCTAATATGACTGCAGGCGTTCCCGCTCTGGAGGGCATGGAGGAAGTAACTGAATCATCGGCCAGCCAACGTTGCGAGGAGATCCTACTCTCTGTCATCCAAGGAAACGACGGATTTTTCCCTGGCGACATGGCCATCTGGATTGGTTTCGTGGGGATATGGGTGAAGACTTTCGGCTTCGCCATGCCCAAAAATGACGTCCTTCCCGAATCCAAGCTGTGCAGCAAGGCTGTCGATCATCTCATTGAGACCAAGCGACTTCGGTGTGTGGACTTTACATGGATTGACTCCAAGAAGCGAGAAATCACCCGCACCATTCTCATCTTGGTCGGATCCCAAGTCAGCTCTAAAGCGATTGACGCACTCAAGGCGCTGATTCAACAAAGCTACCCCGACCTCTACGTACCCCCGCAGTTTGCGCCCCCCGAGCCCTTTCTCTCCAAATTGAACGCACTTGCCACACGCAGACTCCCCCAAGCCGAGCGAGAGAGACTTCGCAGAAAGGAGGAGGGACCCGCATCGTCGGACCCAGATACCCCCCCACAGATGATTGGCGACGAATCTGATGATGATTTCGTAGCCGGCGAAGCTGAGGAGGCGGATGAAGACGCAGATGAAGACGCCGAATCCGCGGAGGATGAGTTAGACGATGAGGGCAAGTGGCAGGATGATGATCTGGACCTCGATTCCGACGAGAAGAAGCCCAAGAGGAAGACTAAGACAAGAGGCTCGAAAAAGGGCGACGGACGGGCGAAACAACGAAGTCGTACGCACAACAAAGCAATCTCCGAAGGTTTGCGCCGAAACTGGGCCACCAGGAAGGCCAAAAATCCCGATAGCTTCTTTCCGAACCGAAAGACCCCAAGCGTGGTGAAGAGAGTCCTAACTGAGGAAGAAAAGGCCCAGCGAGCAGAAGCTGCATATTTGAATAAGCGATCGTGGGATGCCCAGCCAGCTTTCATGCCCAACCCTGCAACAGGTGCGTGGGATCAAGAAACCGAGCACAAGAAGTCGAGAAAGGGTGTTCGCCACATACCCAAGCCGAAGATTCCTTATCCCATCACCTACATGCAGGCCGAGGATGGTGCTTGGTCATTCCAGCCCTACGGCCATGGTGCTCCGCCCATTTTTGCCCGTCCATTGCGAAGAATGGATGAGGGAGCTTATGTGAAGCGCGTTCATCGAGACCACCGCCCGGTTATCTTTCCTAAGAAGAACCGAATGTTCCTACCTGCGAACCCCCCGAAGGCTCTCCTCGGACAAAATCTGCTTACCCAGGCACCGCATTCCGGGGACATCTCCAGAAGAACCGGCAAACCAAAGCGCAAATACGCCCGCAAAACCCAGCCCGCAAAGAAGCCAACTGCGGCTGGTCGCCGTTTATCAAAGGCCACCGGAAAGAAGGTTCGCCCTTATCAGCGTAAGTTCCCAACCTTTGTTCCAGACGACTCAAAGGACACGAAGAATCGGACCAAGAAACCCATCAATGAGGTGAACATCTTGAGATTCTTCGAGCCCAAAAAGTTGTTACCTGGCGCACCAAGAAATGTTGGCCTCGAGTTCCTTCCCCCCACTTTTGGCCTCCTTGCCTCATTATACAGAGGACCGTCCCCCGCAGTACACCAATTTCAACCCGATTACCAACGCCTGATATTCATTGCGCCGAGCATTGTTACAGGAGGTGAGGATCCCCACCGTGGATCTTGGACCGTCGGTTTGTGGCGCCCTGTCGCGTCTGGAAGTTTGACCCTCACTTGGGACGATGCCACTGCCTTCGACCTGGAGTCGCTGCCCGTTGACAAGCTAGACTTCGGCCGTGACGATCACTATCAAACCATCAAGCAGCCTGCTCAGAAGAGAGGAGGAAAGCCCCGCTCTACATACACGCTTATACCCCCGAAGAAACTCACCAAAGAGATGAGATTCAAATACACACGAGCCCTCACCGCTCTTCCCAGTGACTTCAAGGATCTGTTCGACGATCTTAAGGATGCCACCAAAGAGCTCGGGGTTCAGATTGCCCAGCCCAATCGCGCCGCGCAATTCAACAGACGAATCAAAGGGTCAAAGGCGATCTTGTCTCCTCGAGACGAAAAACGACTCATCCTCACCGTGACCACTATCCGCACTTTGACGGGTGGGCTCACCGCCTTGGTCGATTGGGTCCTTGTATCTCAATCCTTCCAGGATTATACCTGCAATTTCCTCACAAAGTACTGGAATGGCCTTCAGCGCTCCAGGAGGGATATCATTGAACGCTTGATCGAGGATTTCCAGAAGGCTTTCCTACAAGCATACCAAAAGAATCAAGTTCCCAAGATCGACTTCGACCGTCTGACGGAGTATCAGTTCCACCAGCTCGTCAAATGGGCTCTCAGAAACAAGAACATTAACACCTCAATGACGACGAAGCAAAACAAGATTCTGGATTCCAGAACGTTGATCGATGGCAAGTTCAGCGTTACGGAAGTTGGTCCGGAGGCAAACGAGCGGCCCTGGAGAGACCAATTCGACAGTGAGAAGACAGCACTTTACAAGAAGATGGATATGGCAGTCGCTGAACCACGGTCGTTGTTGTCGATGCCGAAGGAGAGTCCACAAATGAGCAAGGATGAGCTTCAAGTGATTCGATCTTTGGTCAGAGCCATAGCAGTAACGCCAGCAGAAGACTATGATGCCAAGATTGCGCAGGAAAAATTGCTCTCCATTATCAAGGGGGAGCACACCGACATCCAGAAGGAGAAGATCAAGCACGTCTTGACAATTCTGCAGGAGCAGAAAATCCTTCTGAAAGCAAGCAGGGTGCGAAGACTTCTCGGATGCGTCTTCGAAGTCACTGGGAAGTTCCTCGAACCGTTGAACAAGATAGATGTCCAGGTCGAGCAAGTCATCGATGCTGCCATGGCAAAGTGGTACTTGGACCAGCGCTTTTGGCTAGACGAGCCTGTTCCGCACGACTACTTCGCCACTGCGGGTTGGATCCTAGCTGTTAACTCGCTGCAGGCTATGGGTGATGTTCACATGACCACAAAGGTGTGGCCGAGCCAAGGCAAGAAGATGGGAATGCTCGACGGCGGCGGTTACGAAACAAGACAGATACCCAAAGAGTCCTATCGATTCGACCTCTTCCTCTGTCCCACGCAGGGCTTCTACGTCTACGACTGCGACAACGAGACCCTCAAGAAGTTCTTGGAGGCCGAACCTCCGCGTGGCTCAGCAGCGGGCGAGCTCCCAATCTGGTGGGGCATTACAGGCAAGCTCAACCGAGACATCTGGAAGAGAACTCTGTGTTCCATCGCCTCGCTCTTGAAGACCAGATCCGGAATCAACATCGAGGGTCTCATGCAGCATTTTGGCTACACGTTTGAGGAGTGGGAGTTGCGCCTCGTCTTGGAATGGGGAACGGAGCTTAGCCTTTTCTACGGCTCTTACCCCAACCAGATCGAGGGGTGGAGACTTGGTTTCTGGTGGTGGCTTCTGCTCGGGAGGCTGTTTGATGATGGGGTTCCGGTGGGGAAGGGGAAGTAGGGGGAAGGGGTGAAGGAGAGGGGTGGGGGGATGAGATGGCGGCGGTGTGGTGTGGTGCGGGCTGGGATGATAACGATGACGAGTGTATGATTTGTACAATTTTGTCTGACTCTTTCTTTTTCTTTTTCTCTCTTTGTATTGATTTGTACAATTTTGTCTGATTCTTTCTTTTTCTTTTTCTCTCTTTGTATGATTGATGATTGACGATACTGGTAGAGTTCAGATGGGAGATAGAGTGTACATGCATGGGGAGCGGCGTTTCTGTGTTTTTGTCAGATTAGCGACGGCGTTGGGACTTTGTCTGCTCGGATGATACCCGGTCTTGGCGTTTGTGGTGGCGTGTTCTTTGCTTTCAAATGGCTCTTCGTCAGGTGGATCTCGTTTGGGGTGCCAGATCCACGATAGAGACCATTGGCCCAGATGTGCAGATGTATGTGTGTCCGTTTCGTTTGGAGTTTGATGGGGTTTCTGGCTGAAGTGGGGATGAGAATAGAGAGACATTACGCGAGTTGGTGGTGGTCGGAGGGATCGAGAGAGAGAAAGAGAGATGATACTGGAGTTGGTGATGGAAGTGGGGATGAGAAGAGAGAGGCATGACGAGAGTTAGAAGTAGAGGGGGGGATAGAAAGCGAGAGATGATACCCAGGTGCGCGTTTTTTAGATTACAATCAGAACAGATAAAATGCAAGAAGGAAGGCATTTACAACAATTCTTCTGTTCCACCCCTAATGTTGTGAACGGTTTGAAGTCCTTGTTCAGGACGGGCGTCACGTGAAAATTACTTGCCAGGTGATAGTGATTTTTCATTGTTCACCGAAGGGTGAGCGAACATTTCTCCCCTTCCATTATATTCTCAATGCCGAGTGGCTTGTTATCTATCATACCAGGGGACGAAGAGAGCTTTTTGGATCACGGAGTTAGTTCAAACTCATAATTGGACAACCAGCCAAACTTTCCGCGAATCAAGTGGTTAGGAGAGGAGGACAACCAGGCTAAGTAGTTTGCCTTCCTGACGGTTCACCATGTTGATGCGGGCTACTCTCTTCGGTGCTGGCGTCGCCTAAGTTGAAGTGTTTCCAGAAGGGTCCGCGTTATCGTGCACTCCATTCACGTTTGTGCGGTGTGAATATTAAAAATATTTTCACTCAAAAGCAAGTTCATTTTAGATTTTTGTTGACATTCTGAGATATTGAATCGCTATATGGCCGTTTTTTCCGTTCTTGAAATTGGGAGGCCAGCCTCCATCGGGTGCAAGTTGACCTGACATCGAGCGAAGCACGCAGACTTCTCTTAATGAAGGAGAAATAGTAAAAAAAAATTCATATAATTTCTCCCTGCAATAAACAACGGAGGCGCCTGATTGATAGATTGAGGCCACGTTGGTCAGCATTTCCAAGTACTAAGCAAATGAAGTGGGAAAACACCAAGCGACATCTTCTCAAACCAAGGAAATCGTTCACATAATAGTCGCCGACACTTGAGCGATACAGGTGTATTCATCTTACTTTATTCTTGCGAACCCAACTCCTCAATATTCTTGACAACAATTTGAATCACATCGAACTTCGTCATTTCCTCCTCGATTTCCTGTGCTTTCAGTCGATAAGACTCATTTGATAGCACCTTCTTGACAGCCTCTTGTAATTTCTCTGGAGATGGCTTGTGTGTTCCCAAACTGATACCAACACCAGCCCACTCTGCACGAGCAGCATTCTCGGGCTTGTCGGTAATCCCAGTAGTTGTCACAACCGGTAATCCATGATTCATCGCGTGCTGAAGTCCTCCGTAGCCTCCATGATTAACGAAGACATCTGCGTAGGGGAACAGCTCGTCGTATGGGAAATAATCAATCACTCGACTATTTTCTGGAATGGAAACCTCGGGGGGCAATTTTGCTCCTGAACAGCCGAGCAATACCACCACAATCACATCTTCGTTGGCGAGTCCTTGCATCGTTGGAATAATTAAATTCTGGTAAGGGATGTTGATCGTTGTGCCCCCACAAACCACTACAACTGGTTTCTTCGTTCTCGTGACCTCTCCCCACCATTCAGGGTATTCAACCTTCGTTGAGGATGTCAGCCGATGCCTCCCTTTTGGGAGACCGCCTGCAAAATGAAAGCCTTTCGGAAACTCAGACCTGGGATATTCAAGACCTGGAACACATAATTGTATGTATCGATCCGGTAGTTGAACTTGGGCATCCAGCACATGATAGCGAGATGTTGTACCGCCTAAGTACTCCACCACCTTTTGGAATTTCTCGTCGGGTACTGAATATGCACCCTGGAAAAGCTCCTTAATCGCCGCTGCATTTCTCTCGTGGCTTTCTGGGGTTGGATCATATTTCAATCCAGATCCGAATGGCGGAACTTCAGGACTAGATAACGCCAGAGGCTGAATTCCCACAGAAATGACACCCAGCGGTCGCATCCCAGAACCCATGAGGCTCGGAAGTGCACCCCAGAATGTGCATTCATGGAGAATGATCACCTCTCTATTTTCCTCGTTCGCCTCCTGTAAGAATTTCTGAATTCCCGCATGTTGATCAGGAATCATCCCAACCTGCATATGTTCCCAAACTGTAGCATTGAATCCCGGCCCAGGCGGCTGGAAGAAGTCCTTGTGCTTCTCTTGTGGTATTGCCATGAAAAGTGATCGCTCAGTCCAGTCTGCCTTTCTTGGGAATGGAAGGAAGGAGGCACCGATGACCTCCGTTTTCTCGCGATACGTGGACCCGGTGTAGATTGTTACTTCGTAACCGCATTCAATCAGGCCTTTGGAGATTGTAGCGATAGGTCCGAAATGGCCATCTTGGTGGAGGCAGCAGGCTAGGATAAGAGGTTTGGTTGTTTCTACCATAATTGCTGATCAACTGATGAAAGTAGATATGTGTCGAAAGAATGACCGAAGAAAAAAAGGGTTTTTAGCGACATATTGTGGGATTTATACATTGTGACTTGCAGCGTGGCAGTCTTGTGGCTGAGAGGAGTCGCACGAGACGACCCATCTTTGAGCTGAGCCAAAGAGCGTATTGGGGGATCTGCGTGGCGTCTCCCATATCGCACTCGGCTCTCGCTGAAGGTTGGCTCCTCAGCCAATAAAAATTACGATAAATATCGGCGCAGCGGCGTGAGGACTTATGCCATGCAGAACACATTCCAAAGCGGGCTCCTATTCCAAGAAATTGACTTGTTGTGTGGTCCCAGCTGGACGGGCTGCGAGATAGGGGTAATAAGCACTTGCGCTAAAGCCAACCATTCAACTCCTTGCTGACATCAGATCTTGGCCGAGTCAAGGCGAGAAAAAGGAGCAGACCGGATCCCGAATCAATCGAACCAGGTGCTTTAGGTATTATCATATTCGCTAGATTGCCAAAATCATCCAATTCAAGAATATTTCAATGTTTAATTTCCGCAGCCTTCCAATTTACGCTCCAGTAGGAAAATTGCTGTCCATTTCTTGCCTGTTGAGGCACTGGTAATCTGACATGACAGCTTTTGACAGGATTGCTCAAAGAGGAGGTCGACAAGTAAACTAAAGGCAGGTAATCTCTAGAATACTGCAGCAGGTTGAGAAATACTTTGTCGGCTTTGTAGATTTGCGACGAATTGTGGAGAGACAATTTTAAGGACAGAGAATAATTTAAACAGATCCCGAGTCAACTCCGAAGCTCATTGTTGTTCATGTAGCCATTAAAAACAAGAGAAGCTGCCTGCTTGTTATGTTATACCACCGGAATGTCAACGCTAGACGTACTTGGCCAGTGCCGCCTTTGCTCAGCCCAGCTCAGGAACGTTCATGTCTGCTCAGGTCTACTTCTCTCTTTTCCGCCGCCAGTTATATATTTATTGGGCTCAAGATCACTCTGGCTCCGTGAGGTAATTACAGTAATTAATAAAATATAATGATTGAGTTTCAATAAATAATCAATACAAACAATCTTAATTTCAACCCGTTCTATCCCGAGAAAGGTGAATTATAAAAATAAATAAAACTTGGATTATATCATATCTATGATGTACTGCTTAATGCCAACTTCCCCTACAGAGACTTCAACATATTCGGTATCATCGACTTGAGTCTCTGCGTTCTCGCATAATTCTATAAAAGTGGGTACAACGTTATACCCTGGCTCTAACCAAGAGAACTCTCCAACCCTCCGATACTGGCCCTTCCTTTCACCAGTTGGTTCAACCATTATGCCAAAGAAACGTTCTGTGCCATTGCGTAAATGCAAGATAATGGGCAAAATGTATACCTCAACGGTCTCTACAGTTTCAGTATTCAAACAATCGAACCTACAAGAAAGATTCCATAGCTGTTCAGCGAATTTTGGTGAGAAGTACCACAGTTCATCCTTCTGGCGGATTGTGGTCCGGATGAAATATTGACAGCAAATACGAAGATTTGCGCTTTTTATCTCCCCAAATGGGTCTCGAGAAACGTATTCAATCTTGATATGTTGAACAGTTGCTAGCTTTCTGTGTATTCCAGCAGGAACCTCCAAAAGACTCGAAGAGCGAATTGGGCTTCCACTCGAGGCCCAAGACCAAGAGGGTGCAGCGTACGGGGATATTCTAGGCATAGGCGAGTAGGCATACCAAAGAAGTTGCGTTTCAAGATCTTTTCTCCACATGCCAGCGACGTATTCATCCGCACTATTCGTCTGAACTATCCTGGCAAGACCAGACAATGCGATCAATTTGTCTTTGCTATACGTCAACTCACAACCAGAATACTTCTCTATGATAGCACCCCAGACTTTAATCTCTAGTGGGCGATGGAGCAAGCGAAAACCGCGATCGAGGCATGCTGGTAACTGTTCTGGGAAAGTCTCGCATGCTAATCTTTCTTGGCATTCCCAGAAAACCTCGTTCTGGGCGAAGTGCAGATTTCGGCAGGAAAGAACTCGCTCTTGAAGAACCCAACCTCGACTGACGAGTGGCGAATCTAAGAGAGATCTTTGGAATGACCCAGGAACGCAATCAAATAAAAGGGGTTCATTTCCCTGGCCTGCTTGAATCTGATACTTCCAGGATGAATGACGTTTTTGAATGCAACCGAAGGTTCCATTCTTGGCACTCGACGCTGAAATATTGATGCTAGATCCTCCATAGACGGAGCTCATTAGAGCAGCTTCTTTTCTCCAATCATTCTCGTCATCTTGAACAATGCACAGTGAATCGATCCATAGGTAATTTAGTCCCAAGTACCTTACTATGTAGATCGCGTCTTGGAACGTATTTGTAAGTGCTTCTGTGGGTATTCGCTTTTGAAAAGCGTTGAGGTTATCTTTCTTAAGTGTTTGGAAAGACAAAGAGCCCCAGCAGTGGCTCAATGTTGCATATCTTGACGCCTTATCCCTTTCGGAGACAAGTAAGAGACAAGGATCTTTTCCACCCAAGTAAAGGAGTCGTGTCGGTGTGTGGTGCAGTTTCAGGCTGTTGCAGATTTTGTGAGATGCCAAGCATGAGTCTAGCCACTGTTTTGCAAGCGGGAGAGCATCTTGCGTGCTGATCGAAGATCTATCTTCTGATTCGTACATCAATGCTATGAGAGGCAAATGAATTAGTAACAGGTAATGGCCTAGAGGGGTAGAAATTACCTGGACGAGGAGTAGAATATAAACTTAGACTACAGATTGCGTAATACAACGTCTCCGTGTTCACTTCATCTGGGCCTTTGCCAAAGGTCTCATCCCAACGCACCATCAGGGTGAGGTTCCAATCTTCTAGGCAGTGTGGGCTCCGATAGGGTCGATAAGCGACCGATAGATAATCGCGCTAATTTATCGATAATCGATAATCGACCATCGATAATGATAATTATCGAACTAGGGCCTTGGTAATACTACAGGGCCACTACAGGGCCACTATAGGGCCAATGCGCTATATTTATAGGCCTTATTCTACCTTTTCTTCACTATCCGTTCCGCTGCGGCCAGGTGCGTACTGGACCGTGCGCATCGATTCTCGCTTAATTATAGCCAATCAGAGAGCTGCATTGGGAGGTAAAAAGCATTAATTCCGATGAAAAACCTCAAAACAACCCCTATATTTACATAAGTGAACGTCGCATTGCTTGCATCCCCATATAGAATCATGCCTTAAGCTTCTCCTGCCGTGATTGGCTGCAATTTGAGCTAGTGCAACCCGTTTTTTAGGCCGATCTGCATATCTCAGTCCCTTACAGCACACACACCTCCCATTTTTACCAAGCTTTACTTGCTCATGCAATTGCACAGGTACGTTATTAGCTTCCTGGCTAATTCGTGATATTCTTCTCTTCTGACAGATCTCACCATCCCTCCCTTTGGCTATAAGAGCAGTAATCAATTGCCCTCTAAAGTCCTGCTGGCTCCTAAAGCTCACTTGCCGAGGCTCTGGTATATCTGAACAATAAGCTAGTAAATAGCAATTGATTAGAACCGTACGGAATAGCCAGTGCTCTAGTGCTTGGTGCCCCCCTCGCTCCACGTGCCGTAAACCAGCGTTCTGGGCAGTCAGGTGATCAAACTCGTCAACTGCCCCCATATGATAGTTATATCCATCCGCAATTGCAGGAATCGAGAGTATCTTTGTAGCCTGATTACCAAAGGGTATTCGTGCAGTCTTCGCTTTAGAAGAAGTCTCCTTAGGCCTCTTCCTTAGCCGTAAAACACGCTCGTCACCTGACATAAAGGAAGACATCATTAAAACAAAAGCTTGATCTTTCCACCCCACATGACACACTTCTCCATTAGGTGTATACCTGGAATACGTTTCACCCCAAGGTATTACATCCTTTTTATCCGATTTCTGAAGGTCAAGAAGCTCCTTAATAACCCCCCCAGTTGTCCTGCAAGTCCCAGTAATTGCAACTCCCTGGGAACGAGCGTATTGGACGAAGCGAGTAGAAACAAAGAGATTATCAAGGTAAACGTGATAGCCAGAGCCCTTAGGAGGCTTAGGTAGCCTTTTAATCAGGTGCAGGACTACTGCTTGTGTCTTGTTTCCACCATTTCCAGCCTTAATTGTCCCACCAAGCTCCCTGGGAGTACGTACTCCCAGGGGGCCATTTCTTTGACCAGGAATATGCCAGTTCCATGCGAGTAAGAACCCCCTCTGAGCTGCCCCCCAGACCTTATATCCTGTAGGTGTGGGCTTGTTTGGAACAGTAGTTGTTTCTTTCGATCGACCCTCAAATCGAACGATTATCTCGTCCACTGCCAAGTCCCGTCCAGGCTTCCAAACCCTTAAATTAACCGCTTGAATGTGTGAACTGAAAGCTTCGACCTACTCAGTGGTTTATTAGCTAGTTTCAGGTAAAAGGAACAGGAAAATAGGGGCTACCTTCTCATACGGGCCTTGTTCCTGATTTCCATGGAATCGCACACGCATATGGAGCTCCTGGAATCTGTCCCTGCTCATATAGCTTGCAATTGGATGCGAGGGGGTAAAGTCCCTTGTATTCCAATAGTCTGCGATCTCATTATCCACGTGCAATGTCATATAAAGACGAATTGCCAAGTAGATATAGATCTCTCCACAAGACGTTGGATACCACTCCTTTGCTCTTGCACGAGGGCACGAATCGTCCTGAGGCTCTCGCAGATAGCTATTTGTCTTCTCAACTATCAAATTGATGATTTCTGGTGTGTAGTACATAGTAAATAAAGTAATTGGATCATCGGGAGAGACGTTGTCTGGTAGGGTGATTTCCCAGCCGAATTGGGGCAATTGCATAGGCTTAAAGGTATTCCCCTGCTTCCGCAGTGGATCCTCATTAGGCCGAAGGGTCCCTTTATCGGTGGAATCAAATATAGTACTCTCTGACATCGTGGTTGTGGTGTAATTGATCAATTAGGTGGTTTATTTACATGTAAATAGCAAAGCGCGATTTTGGTGTTCCTCCGGAAAAACAGTTATTCCGGGCCGATTAGGTACGCACCTGGCCGCAGCGGAACGGATAGCAGAATTCCGATTTAGTAAAGGCGGTATAAGGCCTATAAATACAGCGCACTAGCCCTATAGTAGCCCTATAGTATTACTAAGGCCCTGGACCCACTATATTAATAGATTTAGTACTATAAAGGCGGTCTAAAGCCTATAAATATAGCGCATTAGCCCTGTAGTGGCCCTGTAGTATTGCCAAGGCCCTAGACCCACTATTATCGATAGAATTATCGATAAAAGTGGGCCCTAGCCATTAAGCGAGCCCTAGCCATTAAGCGAGCCCTAGCCATTAAGCGAGCCCCATCACATCGATAGTATCAGTAATAATTATATTATCTACGTTATATAATAGACTATTAAATAGAAATATAATAGTATAGTGATAATAGTCTACGTTTATACTAATCTTTATACTAATTAGTTTATAATTGAACTAGAAAGCGATGTAATGGGGCTCGCTTAATAGCTAGGACCCACTTTTATCGATGATAATTATCGATATCAATCGCTTATTGATCGATAAGCCGATAACGATAGATAAGCGATAATCCCGATAGATAAATTATCGGAGCCCACACTGCTTCTAGGGTGTGGGGATAGTTGCACTTCTGGATACCCAACTGCCGCTTCACCCTGCATCTTGTTCCTTTCGTCGCTGAATTGATAAATTGCTCGCAAAGTTTGCATCCGGCAGCAGCTGATAATTTAAGCTCCCCTAGGCTGTCCAGGTGTTCGACGCGGTAACTTGGTAGACTTCCGCTCTTTGGTTCCTTCTGCAGCGTGTGAACCACAACTTCCCAGTCGTCGAACACTCTCTGGAAGTAGACACAAAGTTGAGCAAGAGGTCGCCTGTGGACAACTGCCTCCTCGGGGAGGAAGGTAGACGTGCCAGTGGTATCTGAAGCCTGCATTTCACCGGTTGCACGAACCTGGACGAAAGACTCGCAAGACACTCGGCTCAAGGTTGAAAGTCTCCTCCGCAAGCCGCCCGCAGAGAAACTTGAACTGGTAGATACTAGAGTAATAAAAATGCCTCCACCCACAGGTCGCAAGGCTCCAGCCTCTCCTACGATATAGAAGGGGGAATTTTTTGATCCTAGTCGGCCGCTCGCGGGAGTTGAAAGCTAGCAAGCGCGTGCATCAGTCCACGGAAGAAACTGCAATCTATTAAAATCGTCCGGCTGTAAGACTCAATCATGAGGCGGAGCCATGTGACGTTGTCGCGTGCATGAAAGCGAATGTGGCGTGATTCGATTGGGTAGACAGGGCATGGTTCTTGGCTTCCTCAGGTCGCTAAACCCCAGTGCTAAAGGATGAAGGATGAGGTTCTATCTGACTAGTACATGATGCCATCAGAATGGATCTATCATCTGATATACAATGACAGTAGATCCCCAAATGGTTCCGGAAGGATCCTGGTCGGAGCCAAAATGGGACCCGCCCGTAGAGACAAGAGGAGGAAAGTGTAACCTGGCTTCAAAGGAGCCAAATCGAGCCCCCGTGGATGTGCCTTCCTCAGCGAGGACAAGCTGTACATATATTGCTCTGTGCACACCTGCACTCTTGATACAACATCTACTCACCCAATAATCTGCCCGTGCGATACTAAAATGGCTCTTTAATGTTAGTGAGTGCTCAGGTGGTACTTAGGAATGCTCACCCTCGGCTTAGGCTTTTCACCTATAGCTCAGGCTAAACAGCAGCAACTCAGGTCCAGAGACGGAAACGGAAAATGTCGTGACAATATTCCTATACTGAACTCCTCATTTCAGTACTAATCTGTTTTTGTATTACTCCATTAGCCAGTGTTTCATTGAAAAATATTGAGAATAGACCGGTTATCCCAGAGATGTATTATTGAAACCTAATGCTGCGCTTCTGTACCGCGCCCTTTATATTCCGAGAATAAAAGACTATTCCTTTAGAAGACAATTTTCAAGTGTCAATGTGGAGCTTGAAAGGAAGCGTTGAGTATTCAAGGCAAAATACACATACGAAGGTATAAACATGTGTTCCCTCGCTCTCACTTGTCTTACACAACGCCGCTTATTCCAAATAAGCTCTATTCGAGCTTCCTCTGTTTCTGCGAGCAAGTTACCTTCCCGCAAGACTCATCAAATTTCCGCCAAAAATTCAAGAGGATGGATTCCCCAATTATTTGACACATCTCGCTGCGTCGATTACGATAATCCCCAGAACGAGCAGTTCGGTACCTTTTGGACTCATCTATTTGATGATTGAGCTACTGAATATCCAACAAATCGCGGAATTAACTACAGTAAAGACGGAACTGTTGAAGGTCTCGCCCTCAGTACGTAACATCTTGATGACTGTTCTATAACTTTTTCCGCTCGAAGATTTACTGTGCAACAACAGTCTGAACCTTCTCTTCTCTTGATTGTAGCTCGTACTGGTCGATGGATATCCTTCGTCCACTTCAACGTCGGCAGCACTGACTAAGAGAATTGCGTATTGCGAGCAAAGCAGCCGATGACGAGGGCCGCATGGAACATGCTCATGATGTTGGTCTTGACACCGGCAGCACAATCATTCTCGCTTCTCAGAAGATCAGCTAGGATGGGCTCGAGCCGCCCGTGGACAAAAGCTTGAGATTTTTGGTTCCCATGGAGCTGACTATCAATGTCAGCAAGCTAGGCCGGCCATCCTCAAGCCTCTATTCGTGAGCGTATTAAGCCAACATCCAGGCCAAAAACCCCAAGCAAATGATTTGCGACTATTGGCGTTGTTCTCCGAGTTCTATGGCATAACGGACGTCCGCTGGTGGACCGGTTGCAGCGATTGTTCTTAGCTAGATCAAAAGAGGATCTGAGGTTTCTGCAAGTTGGATGCAAACAAACAGATGTTCAGCGTCGTTAATGGGGTTCTTTGAGATATTGCAGTCGTTTGTGAGAGAAGCTTAATTCACTAATTTTCTGCAGAAAAAAGGGTTTTAAGGACAAACCTAAATAACTCTACCAACGAGCTGAATAAAAATGTTTCCTGCATGCGGTTCCCATTTACGGTGGACGTTTCACTCAATGTCTTTAGGGACTATTCCACTTTCAAGCGCAAATACCAGGCCATTAATGAAAGAAATTGTCCAGAGACAGCCTCTTCTCTCCTCACACAAATTGCGTAAATTCTTCAATAGAATTTAATTTACGAAAGATATATTTGAGTCTTTTGAAAGTTTAATTAATTAAACTTTAACCTTTGCTTTTTTTAGAAAGTTATTATTTCAAAATTAGGCCTCTTATTAGCGAATTGGGGTCACGACTAGCCGATCGCTCGTATTGATAAGCCGGGGGAACACCTGTTTGGGGAATCGGTGAAGAAACTTTAAAACGTCAACACCGACTTAGAGAGTCTCCGCCAAATGCAGCTTCTCGTTGACCAGTCCGAACAGCTGGTGATTGACGAGCTCAACCCGGGTTGGGACCGAAAACTTGGTATTCCAGCTCAGATGGCTGTTCGAAAGCAGTAGTCTGACCTTGAAGATACAGTACCTTCATTGACGTTTGATATGGAGTGGTGGATGATTTGAAAGATGCCTGCTTATTGATTCAGCATGCATGGTTGCCATCTTGCCGGCATGGTTGCCGGCATGCATAGCTAGCTCTCTTGCGATTGGATCTGCTGGTATGGCTTGCGCGGCGTGAGAAACCAAGCATGGCGCATTGTGCTTGGAGGGACAGAGACTTGAGCAGCAATTTAAAAATACTTTTTTTCTTATCGGTCAAGCAATCTCCACCAATATCAAGCAAGAATCCAAGATCGGCTCATCCCGCAAGCCGTCTGAGACTCCGAGTTCGATCTTACAGGCTCGGGTAATGCTTCCGTGAAACTTAGCCATGGATCACCCTTTTGTCGGCCGACTCTTCTCTCGATCGGGTTGGCCAGACTTGTACTCCGTACGGATTTGTTACTTGTGCTGGCATCGCACCTACCACCCAATCAACACGATGATGACCGGGAATTGAAAAGTTCGCGGAGGAACGTCTCTGACTCTCTTCTCTCCAACGACTGACCATCACGAACATGGCTGGCTTCTTAGCAGAACTCAGCCCTACGGCGCTTGTCCTTCTCTTAACCCCCATCACTTTGATCACCTATTACATCCTCTTCGCTCCCCGCATCGAATTCTCACCCAAGGCTCCGAAGCAGACTTCAGAACAGTATCCAGTGGTCGGTGCTTTAGCTTATTTCTCCGCGAAATGGGACTTTTATCGAAGATCAAGTCGTGAAAGTCCTTCTGGAAACTTCAGCTTCTATCTCGGGAGAAATGCGGTTGTGGGTCTTTCTGGGGAAATTGGAAGAGATGTGTTCTATAATACAAGGGAGTTCGGGATATCGCAAGGGTAAGTTTTTAATCCACTCGACGTTCCCATTTCTTGGTGAACCTCACTCTGCTCAGGGTGGTGATTAACATGAACAAGCCAAGCTCTAAATCCTCGAATACCTGGTCCTCCCGAACTCCCAGGTTTTCTTGGAAAGGCTTTGTCCTTGGACGATGAAGATTTCTCTCCCGTCTTTCTCCGCTTTCTCCGTTCAATCTTCACCACGGAACGCTTCGCTCGAGGTAGGAATATTTCTGTCAGGTTGGATTGTTACACAACTGATGCACATCCTCCAGATCTGCCAGTACTGGTTCATGACGCCAAAGAAGGCTTACGCACGTTGGCCACTTCTTCATCCACCATTATAAACCCATTCGATGCCTTATTTAAGGTTATATTCCAGCTCACCGCGCGTGAACTTTGTTGCAGCGATATTGCCGACCAAACTGAACTACTTGATAAGATGATACAACTTTTCTTGACTGCTGGCACAAGTTACAACCCCCGAATCATTCTTTTTCCACCACTTATAAAATGGCTAAGTCCTGCGTACTGGAAGCAAATGAGTGCATCAATAAGAATGTACATGCTCGTTAAAGGTATCTTGGATCAACGAAAAAGAACAGGGAAACGTGGTACCGATCCGCTGCAACACTTGATTGACCAGGGACTAGGTGATGCAACCTTAATCCAGGTAAGGTGGAAATACTTATGCTATGGTTCCTTAGCTGCTCACACGCTGTACTTAGATGTTGCTCACCGCTCTTTTTGCTGGGATCGAAAACAGTGGCAAGAACGCAGCCTGGAACCTAATTTATCTCTCCCTGAATCCAACATGGAAGGCAAAGGTTCTTGATGAAATAAAAGCGGCTGTAGCGAAGTACACAACAGATAGAACTGCACCCTTTATTGAACAACTTTCGTCGCTGCCTTTGGAAGCTTGGGAAAGAGAGTTCCCAGCCATCGATATGGTCTTAACGGAGACAATCCGACTGCAAATACAGGGAGTCCTATTTCGAAAGAATGTCGGCGGCAGCGATATCAAGGTCGGCGATGAAATTATCCCAAATGGCGCTTTTGTGGTAAGCCTCGATGAGCGAGCAATACTTGACAAAGACTGTGACTAACGATAGGCTAAACAGCTCTACCACAACGCTGATGTTCACCTTGACCCGTCAATATATCCTGACCCTCTCAAGTGGGATCCTTCGAGACACTTGCCAGAAAACCCAGAAAGCAAAAAGAAGCGAAAGGAGTTTCTTGGCTGGGGTGCAGGAAAACATAGTTGTGGTAAGTTCTTCTATCCTACTGTAAGCGTGGAAACTGATCCCTTTCTTCACAGGTGGAATCCGAGTAAGTCTACGCGTAGTGATTTCCATTTCACAAGGGACTAATATGCTTTCGGTAGTTCGCAAAGTTCGAAAACAACATTGCAGTTGTTCTATTCCTTGCGACATACGATTTCGAGCTTTGTGATGAACAAGGGAGAGTACTAAAAAATGCTCCTGAGTACAATGTTAACAGTCAGAGCTCCTCTCAACCGGACAGTCCGGCGTACATTAGAATTTGGCCAAGGGAAGAAATGGGTGAAGGACTTCATGGGTAGTACGACTAGTCTATCAAACACTGTTAGGAAGTACTATATTTAGGGCATGGTAACAAGTCACCGTGAGGGACGTGATCGAGTCTTGTGAATTCGTTGAACATAGCGAAAGGATACTCCAGTCTCAATCCCGTCTCTTCTTCCTGTCAAACATTAATGAGAGCAGCTTTGCCAAAAAAAAAAAAGCGGGGGGTTATGTTGATCTGCTAAAAGAGTGTGCATTCTTATTGAGAGCTGATGTTGTGTCAGCAAAGAGAGGAGCATCCCAACGCGAACCAAGTCTGACGATGAATCGACCAAGAAAAGCAGCAGAAGTAAATGGGATCACCTCTTGTGTGCGACGAAGGTACCAATCACAATGACATACAACGGTATGTAGGTGAACATGAAGGCTGATCCAGATCGACAGTCTATTACTATCAGCAGCCTCCAAGTCATTCAGGAGCTAACTCGCCCCTCATACACCCCAGCCTTAATGCCAATTCCAGCAAACCATACTCGTTAGTCCCTTCACAGACTGAACTCCAATCTATTCCCCGCATAGTCTCTCGCAAAGAATCTCGTCGGGTACTCTACCCCTTTCGCTCCTGTACAAAATTAGCTCGACCCCTTTACTCGCCCCCATTCCCGCTCAACGTACCACTATTCACAACCCCCGGCTTATCAGCAGCCATCGGTTTTCCCTCCCCTCCCTTTTCGTAATGCGCCCATATCCTCTCCCTCAACTCATTTAATTTCTCCACATTCTCAAGTTTAAAGCATGGATGGCGGGAGGCGGTAGGTTCATTGGGAACAGCAGAGTTGGAGGAGATGTGGATTTGTTGGCCTTTTGGGGTGATGTCAAACCTTGTTCTCAGTCAGTCGGATTCCTTTTCCATTCTTCGATGAAAGTGGATGGGTTTGAGATGAGGGGTAGCGTGGCGAGGAAAGGGTTTGAAGTGAAGAGTGGGGGCTTGAGGCGGGGGCAGGAAGGGGTGAAGGAGGCCGGAAGAAAGGGGAAGAGAACATACCACGCCAAGGTATCCTTCTGTAGCACCGGGACAGCTACTCTCGTAAAGCCAAGCGTATTGCCGTAGAACTCAGCTGCCTGCTCGAGGGTTCCGGGTGGGACCGTGAGGTTTACGTGGGCGATGCCGATAATCATGATGTCTTATTGCGTGAGTTCTAAGGAAGAGAATAGGTGATGAGAGTGAGAGAAGATGAGATGAGGGGGTATGTGGATGTCGCCATAGGAGCGATGTCGCCAACGAGGGGCGGCAGGTGCGGCAGGTGCGGGCCTTGGTGGGTAAACTTTGACGCGGCGCACGTGACGTGGATCCCCTTCTGATCAAATCTTCTTAAGCGAGAGCAAAAGGGGTGAGCGGCACACCAGATATATGGTGTCAGTTGCGGCGTCGATGACATTGCATTGCATGTTTGCCCGTTCTGATTATTCGAAAGTGGATGAAGCCAAGATTCTGGTAGCGTCGTGGACTTGCTTGGCCAGGGCGTTTGCAGGAAAGAAAATTCCAGCGATGTTCCAGTGGGGGTGCGTCCCATTCAATGATAAAGTTTCTCCTGACCGCCATTATGACCACCGCCAATAATGAGACTTGGTATCCGTTTAGGCGTTCCAGCAGCTTAAAACCGAATTGCTGGATGTCAAAGCCATTTGTTTGTATTGTTACCGGCGTGCCAGGGCAGGGACACCAAGTAGAGCTGCCGCATTACTTGGGCACTAAGATCACGGTCTTATAAGCCGTTCCATACTCCTGTGATTCGATTGGGAATGGTCTTACACTCAAAGAGGGTCTACTAATACGTCGATCCTACCAAAGTGACCTAGTTTGCTAGCCTATTTCCTAATTAAGCAAGAGGGCGCGGACGATGTGACTACTGATTCAAGGGCTGATTCTAAAGAGCGGTTTGATGCTAATATGGAAGGAGAGGAAGATAGTGAGCTTGATTTCGGTGATGTAATTGATAGGGATACGGTCTGAGGACGAGACTATGTAGATGTGCTTTTAATTATTGCTTAAGCACTAGGTTTCCTGGTAATCTCAGACGACACTTTTTCGATTTCGCTTCGCATTCGGTTAGTCAGCGTCGCCGCCCTGCTCAGGCGCTACTCACCCTCGCCTCACCCTCTGCTCAGGTTGCTCAGTCACGTTCCTGCTCTCCCTCCTAGTAACTAATCATTACTGTTTAGTTATATGCGAAAGTTGGTCAGCTTTACGCGACTATATTCATGGGGACCAAGTCGGCTCCTAGGGAACCTAAACAGGTCCCCCCCCAAAAATGCATTGTTCAATCTCAAGGCAAATTCTTCCTATAATATAAGCGCTTTGTAAGGAGAATATGCCTTTCTGACTCTCCGTAAATCTTTACTCTTTTATCCCTTCTTTTACTGGACCCTCCCTGTGTAAGGGGCTGACGCCGCGTGCTCAATCTAACGATGTATTGCTAAACAAAGAGGAATAACTAAGGAGAAAACAAGGGAGGCTTGCTCTCCTACTAGCTATATATACACGGGCCGCCGCGCTACGTAGCCACGGCAACGCAGGTCACATGACCAAGTCCAAACCACGGGTTTAACCCGTCACAATAACAACAGAGATTAAGCAGATCGTCTCTAGCAAAGTAATTATAATAGAATGATGGATTTTGAATATGAATATAATCAAAATAGTCAGAGTAAATAGAGAATAGAAGAAGTGGTATTTGTAGTTTAAAAATTAATAAAGAGGCTATGACGGCAGCGTAGAGACAGGGTCACGTCGTCACTCAATGAAGGGGGACAGTCTGAAGCCTCTAGATAAGTGCCTGTATGAACGAAGGATATTAAGCTAAAGAGGAAAGCAGAGACGCCGAGATACGACGTGTTTAAATACATAAATCATAGCACGTGCCGCGCTAGTCTCTGCCTGGCGGCAAGGGCTCAGGGAAGGTTAAGGGGGACAGGTCACGTGGCGGTCTGAACCGTCACAGAGGCCAGAAAATCTCTCTAGAAATTTGAAAATCAATAGAAGCAGAAATTAGGTCTCTATAGAGCAATCTATGAATGCTTTAGGCTTTTGTATTACTATCCGAAGTAGTTTTAGTTTTAGCGCAAAATATCAGTATAGTCTAAGTTTAAGTAGGCTAAATTTGTGTACTTTAAGTTAATATAGTTCGAATTGTGTTACTACAACCCAGACTGCTTTGGTTTGAAGTAAAAATAAAGCACGTACGCCATCTTGCAGCATGTGAAAGTGTTATAATTTAGACGCAAGCACTTCGAAGTATAGTATTCCAAACTGATGCACTCGTAATTGTAGTACTCCGAATCCTAAAATAGTAGAAAATGTCCCCCCCCTCTCCTCTAAAATAGAATGCGCATTAGCCACCCCTGCACTAGAGAATCCAATCACGTGGCAACCGAAAACCTAAATTTTTCAAGGGAACCGGAACTGGTTCCAATGGTAGCCCGTTTGGGGACCCGCTTAATTTAAACGCATCTTGGAGCAACTGGTATTGAGTTCATGGCGGATATTCCAAAATTAGAGCAGAATTCTTTAAAGAGAGAAACCTGACCTTCGCCAAATGAAGTTCCAGTATTCTGTGAGATGGTTAGCGGGGCGCGGTTCGGTTCGCTTACGGTAGATGTAGCGCACACCGTTCATAGTATCGCGCAAGCCCTGGCGCTGCTGACTAGATGCTGCTTAGTACAGAAAGAAGCTGCCCTTTTAGTTGTGCGGTCACTCTTTCTCTTCCCCCTGTCTCTTCCCCCTATTTCTTACCTGCAGCTACAGCTGCTGCCTTGTAGCTACCACTAAATCGGGAAGAGGCGTGGCTGGTGTGCCTGCGCCTTTTCAAAGCTAACGTTTCAGGTACAGCGCTGCGCCTCACTGAGTCATATTAAATAGTGACCAATGCCGTCCTAGATCGTCCCCACCTTCTCAATCTTTTTCTAGAGCCGTTAGCCTATTTCCCCACTAAATTCTTCGCTCATTGAGGTTCCTTCTGGAACATATCTGCGGTTCTGAGAAGTGTTTTCTTTTCCAGAGTGCACCCCAATATCAAAGGCGGCTAGCTGCAATAGTGAAGCAGCTAAGAGAAGGTTAGGAACCGGTAATCTCAAACCCCCCTTCCCACTTCCTTCTGCCTCAATCGATCCACTTTCTAACCCCTAATATAACAGAAAACAACCGAAGCAGAATAATGAATTCCGAAATTCGTAAACCAGTCACCAGAGCTTCAGCTACAAGTTCTGGAAAGCGCAAGCGTTCGGGTTCAGAAGACACCGATACTCTGAAATCCAGCACAACTAGACAGAACGATGGAAAGACCGGCAAACAGCTCACTGGACAGATCTGTGGCAGATGTCAGGAACTGAAGATACCGGTGAACCTAGCACAAGATGGTACAGTATTAACTGTTCCCTCTTCTCGTGGTGAAGTTGTGATGGGCCAACATCATCATAAAATATGGCATGTGCCTTGTCTCGAAGGCGAGAACGGGAAGGCCAAACTTCAACGTTTGTTATTCGACATCGATTTCCCGTTCACAAAAGACTGTACTGTCTGCGAATACTTGGCGGAAATATTGGAACACGGCTTTGAATTCAGGCCTTTCTCAGATGAAGATATTCATGCTCTTGGTCTACCAAAGTCGGAATGCAAGGACAACTGGATCGTGTTCAGATATACTGGAGCTGGGTTTCAGTTATACTGTTCAAAAAAATTGGATGCGTTTGGCTCTTGCGGTATGTCCAGATATCCACACGGAAAACAATACTGGATTGGAGATAAATTTGGGATTGCAACAAACGCGGATATTTCTCTAGATCAACCAGCTAGATTGCTCAGCTGCCGTGAGCTTCAAACTTCCGGTCCGGATTATTCACTTTTACTTGGATGGCTGAACAACTGTCATCAGCAGCATGATACCTGTAAGACACTAAACTCGGACGGGTTGCATTCTATACGTCTTATCGATATAAAATCTCGCAGCATTGTTCCATATCCAACAGACTGTCATGTTGATTACATTGCATTGAGTTATGTATGGGGCGGCATTTCACCTAAAAGCTTTGGTCCTGGACCATTACCAGAGAAGCTTCCTTCCACCATTGAGGATGCCATTGAGGTGACCCGACAGCTGAAAATGCTATATTTATGGGTTGATTATGTTTGTATTGATCAAGGAGACCCTGTTCATAAAGAAACACAGATCAGTCTCATGGACGATATTTACAGCTGTGCTTTCGCTACGATTATTTCTTTGAACGGCGAGTCTGCTAATGACGGTATTCCGAGGGTTGGGGCAAATGATCAAGGTATTCCCCAGGCCACAGTCCACTGTGGTGGCGAGAATAAAATCATATCAAAGATGCCGCCTTTGGAGAGACAGCTACGGCATTCTACCTTGGCAACTCGGGGTTGGACTTTTCAAGAGGGCATACTCTCGCATCGAAGGCTTATATTCACGCGCCACCAGGTGTACTTTTCATGTAACACTTTGAACTGTTCGGAGTCTATCGGTAATCTTGATTCAACCGACACCACCATAAACGTTTCTGAGGGACTCTGTGACGCCGCACTACAGAACCCTCTTGCTCAGGGCAGTAAGTCTCTCATGTCCCTGATAGAAGTTTATGGCCACATAATTAGCTCTTGCGCCAATAGAAAACTCTCAGATCAATCGGATGCACTCAATACTGTTCTTGGAATCTTGAAAATGTTGAAGCGACTCTATTTCCCGGAAGGATTTTATTACGGACTTCCACAAGCTTATTTTCGCCATGCTCTTTTATGGAGACGAGGCATGAAATATCAATTTGAAGGTCATCATCACTCTTTCACCAGGAGGGCTGATTTTCCTAGCTGGTCCGTGGCCGGTTGGCAGTGGAACGTTCCTATCTCGTGGTTTTGGACGGAAGACTTCTGGTGGTGCCATATACCTCAGCCGCCAATTCGTATTTGGACGCAAGCTGGAGACTCCATCAACCATCTAAATGCGCGTTGTTCATGCTCTCCAGCCAGCAAATCAGGACATGTTCTTGAACCCTTGCTCACGAAGATAGAAACAACCTTCCGAAGTTTGTTCCTTTCCGAAGAAGATATTCGCGGCCACAGCTCGCATTCTGTGCTCCCCTCTGGCTACCTTACAATCGAGGGAATTCTGGTCGAGTTAGAAATCGTTCTTTCCGCCCAGGATGTGGAGGATGTTCGTGTTGCCGATAATATCGCCGAGGCTCGGGCTAAGGATTACTTACCCTATGTTGTAAATCTGACAGCAGCCTGTTCAGCTTCATTAGGATCTGCTGAAGCGTTTATCCATTTTGACAGACCTTGGAGGCTAGTGCTCTCGGAAGGGATATCCAAAAGAGTGGATCTTCTACTCGTAGCAATGAAACAGTCTTTCTTACCCTTTAGCCGTGGCCTCGGCTTGAGCCTCCTATTGTTGGAGTGGGAGGATGGAGTTGCCTACCGAGCAGGGGAGGTCGACTTGCACGTGACAAAATTTGATGAATTCAATCTCGAGGCTGCGAAACCTAGGCTACAACGTTTCATACTTGGTTAAGCCGACATGAAGCTCTCCATGTTGGTATCGATTGAGCTATCTGTCTCACCTTAGCTTGACATGAAATCCTCGTCATTTTGAGGCTGGCGCATTGGCAGGCGTGACAGGGGCGAGAGATGGCAGCGGACCCAGTGGAAATGTGATTAGAGAGCTAGGTAAAACGAACGCAATAGGAGGGAGTAGAGAGTAAATAAAAGGTTATAAGATGACAAAGGAGGAGTATGTTAGTCGAAAATGTAATCCAGGAGGGTGCCTCTTGTGGGGCCTTTTGGACTGGTTCAAAATAGACCGGGCGGTAGCGAGTGAAAGGAGGATATAGAACAGAAATGACTGAGGTGATAAACAATAATTGTTTATTTAGAGGTTGAAGGCACTGGTGAGAAGTGTGTGGTGCATAGATGAAGGGAGTCCCGAGCAGAGAGAATAGGGGCGGGTTAGCGAACCACCCAAAATAGTAACTAAAACCTCTGAAAACATCTTGATAGGTTCAGAGAGGTGTCTATATTGTAGGTAACTAGGGTCTATATAATTCCAAATATAAATAATATGGAAACTATAGCCGATTTATAAGAGACCGGAAGAGGTCCCCCCTGAGCAAAATCCAGCTGACTCATTAGCGTGCTCAGGACTCAGGGCTCTGCTCAGGTTAGAGCAGCGACTGCTCAGGTCCAAAGACGGAAGTGGACTTTGGTGGGCTCACTTGTCGTCTGAGATAATATTGGTAATTTTGTAATTAATATGCATGCCTAGTTTCAGGAGGTGAGAAATCGAAACAGGGGCTAAAGAGAGCGCTAAAAATTCAGGGTAGACAATACTGGGAACTATACGAACGACCGATCACATAACTTGGCTTTATTGAAGGACCATGGTCTTATATGAAGTGGGTTCCACAGCAAAGCATATGCGGACCGGCGGCTTCAAAGCAGCACCTGGAAAACAATAGTTTAGTGCGAAGAACGAATCCGTTCGTGCAGCGTGGGCTAATAACACTCGACCTTGCGAACCTTTTGCTTTGGTCGACGCTGGAATGCGACAAGCGGCGTACCTTGCATTCAGCCTCCATGCTCTTGCGGGTCCTGCAAGCAGAAGCCGTTGTGACAAAATTGTACAGTGAGGCAATATGAAGCAAGGTCTAAAGCCTCTGGCGATGCTACCTAAGCACAACAATTTTTCAAACACAACGCAAACTACATCGTAGTCTAAAGTCCCGCGTACGAAAAGAACAAAAGTCAAAGCATCTCATCAAACCAGAGACTCCAGCTGATTCAAAGAAGAATTAGCCGTGCATCATAATACGGCCCCTTTTCGGCTCGCTTGATGATGTGGCTTGGCCGAGCCCGCCGCTTACCCGAAACTTTCATCCCATTTCAGCTTTTGAACTCCTGGAATGGGTGCCAGGGTTCTGGAGGGGGGGGGGCATTGGCCGAGAGGAGGCCGACGGGACGAGGTAAATAGAGTGGCGTTGAAGAATCAGAGTCACGTGCGGAACTGCTGTTCTTGACCGCCGGTGTGTCAAAACCAAGGGCAATGTCTCGCCAGGACTTCCTGTTCTGGCATCTAGATGGCTGCTATATCAGTGCGGGAGTTCGAAAAGCGGCTTAGCGAGTCCCCAGGCGAGGATACCGATTTAAACATCGCGGGGCATATTCCCGGCTGGCACATATGTATTGTTCAAGGAGAGCAGAAAATGCCGTCAAAACTTTCGTTTATTACCTCCGGGTCGTCTAGGAATGAAAGCAGTGTGTAGAGAATATAAACTTCGAACTGTAAGCGCCTGCACTTGCCATTAATTCAGCTCACCCGCTCACACACCAACACGACTCTCATGACGAGACCTCTCCGCCCGGATACCATGATCCTCCTCTTCCAACATGCCCTCCCTATCACCTGGCAATTGAATAGCTTTATCGATCGTCACTGGCAGTCCTCGGTGCCGACCCCGCAACATCAGGGCACAAAGCAACAGCTCCCCGGAAGCATGCCATGCACCGCAGAAGCTGTAACTCTGATTCGGCAGACCAATACTGAGTCCCACGCAGCCATATGCTGACACAACCTCGAAGATGATGCTGAAGATGGAGTAGGTTATCGGGTCCTTCTCGTAGCTGTCCGTCTCGATCCAGACAATGAGTATCATGCAGCCAATGACAAACCAGAGGTCATGACCAAGTTGCCTCTGAATCTGTGTCCGGACGAAGTACATTCTCGTTTTTCGGACAGAGCTGGGAGTGCGGAATTCTTGTTCTAGTTGGTCCTCCTTGATGTCCTGAGCATAAATGCCCAAGGACCTCTCCTCGTAGACATTGGAATTGCGCATGGTGATGACCACTGGGAAAGCGGAAATATACATCATCATGATATATAAAGCCTGTAGACCAACTGCCAACGAGCCGATGGGAAGGATGGCAAAGCCACTTGATCGGACAGCCAGGGATTGAAACAATCCATCGAGAAGACGGTATCCGATCGGAATGGCTGTCACCAGAGGGTTGTTGCGATTTAGTAATTCGAAGCCCGTCCAGTCGATTGCATTGAAAATGGCGAGAATGAAGAATAGCCACCAAGTTTGTGCAGAGGGAAAGAGGTTGGTGTAGACTCGTCGAGGGTATCTCAGGACAAAGTCGATGGTTTCTCGCCAAGACCTGTATCGATCGTTGTTGGGAAGAAAGTAGAGTGTTGCCCTTAGGATTGAACGTAAAAGGACTGGATATCTGCGGTCATTAGCTGAGTCATCATGAGTTGAGCCAAATTGGTGATGTACGCGGTATTTCCAGCCAGCATTAAGATGCCCATTACAGACAGGAAGAAAGCGGATCTTTGGAATGGAATCTGGATGCAATTAGCAGGCAGTATGAACAAGGATATGATGAAGCTTACTACACTGGCATCCAGCAATGACATCCCAACATTATTGAAGCCAGCAATAGCATAGAATATTCCTGCCCACCTGTAAAATGTCAGAAGGATTCACGAGGGAAATGGAGAGTACGTACCAGGGCTTGACGGCGTTGGCAGCTGCAGCACTCTGTCCTTTACAGGACATATACGTACCAAGAGTAACGCATCCGAACACCTGCCAGGCGACGATGTAAATGGGCACCACATAGCTGAGGAGTCGCACGGCTTGGTATTCAACACATCGAATGTGCTCCCTTTCTTCGAATGACAGACTGTGAAATTGTGCGTTCCTGTCGACGGTGCCACGCCTGAGATGTCCGCTCTCTTTGAGCCATAAGGAATTGTAAAAACATCTGGGATCTTGTGCTCCGTCCGAACATCGAAGTGTGTCATCATAGTGGTCATGTGTGGATTGTGTTGGACTGATTCTATCCTCCGCTTTGCTACCCATCGATGTGAGGCTCGGGTCAATTCGAAGACGATAGTTGTGTGAACTGTCTGAGGATTGTGAGCCAACGTTCAGTGCGTAGAAGGGGGAACGTACTCGATGCGCAGTGAAGGGTTTGCCTCGGATGCATTGCAGACTCCGAGTTGGCAGCGAAAGAAGACTGCCAGGTAACCGGCTGCATGCCTGTAGAAGGACTGGTCTTCCTTTTGCTCTGCTTGTCCTCTGCAACTTTTCTGAATCTCGTATGGAAAGCATGTTTTCGAACGTGGACCACGAAGGCGCTGACGAAGATTGGGTTCCCGAGGATGATATGGACGAAGATTATGCACTGTTGGAAAGTGTTCAGGCTGCTGAGATTGAGAGTGTTTAACCCAGCTTGGGTCATTGCAGCTACGATCAGAAACAGAGAATCAACGTATGAGACATAGCCATGAGGAGTCGACAAGTTCCAGAAGATGATGGATGATACCATGCATGTTGTGATGATGTAGGCCCAGTGAAGTAGAAGGAAGGTTGGTCGAGGGAGATGTCGTCGTAGTCGATGGAGGAGATTTCGAGGGATTGTAGGTCTGAAAACCTTCAAGATAGTCGCTGCGCGTGTATATGCGGTGGATGTATTGGGCATCTTTGCATTCAGGGCGCCCGGAAGAGAGGTCGGAGGGCGCGAGGCATTTGAGGGAGGAAGAGGTTCGAGGAAAAGGATTTGATGAAGCAGAAACAAAATCGACACATCTCAGATGACATGGTTTGTGTATCTTGCAATGGACGGAAGGAGCCTGGAAACATCATCGAAGTATCGGAAGTCACGACTCGACCCCCACGGCGTACTTGAGCAACACCATGTAACTCGACCTGGATCATACGGTGACAATGGCTGATACCATACATAAAATATAAGATCAAAACAGTAGAAACACAGCTTTCGCTCGAGATTATCGCGTTTTCTTCAGCCACTTGGCAGCATGACAACAAAAGGTCTTCGCTCTCCCACATCTTTCACACTTGCAGAGCCCAGGGACAGGCCCGGCACTAACTGTACCGAGACCGAGAAGCACAAAAATGTAGGAACATGGAAACTTACTATGATTGGTAACATGACCTTTCCTGTTGAACCGTTGATGGTGGAACAGAGCGGTGGAGGAGGGAAGTGGGGGGAGGATGCAGCCTCAGTCGACAGGTCACCTCGGCTAACCCTCCCGGCCAGCCCAGCTCACATTCTAGAACTAACCGAAAGCCCCCTGAACTCAAAAAGATTAACGCCCCCAATCCCCGTCCTTTCCTGCGAGTAAAAATAAATGTCTGTAATAGAAAGCAGAACCAAAAGACAAAACGTCGCGAGCAGGATTTGAACCTACGCGGCCGAAACCATATGATATCTATTGTCTCCGAGGAGAGTTCGAGTCATACCCATTACTGGGAATGTTAGTGATGGTGCTTCATCAAGGGGTGGGAGTAACATACACCACTCTGGCATCGCGACGGAGTTTATCAAAATTTGGTCTTATTTGAAACCATACAGCTTAAACCACATTCTGCCACTTCTAGAACGGCACAACCTCGGGAGTGATGCATGAACCCTGTGGATTTTTTGGTGATGTCTTTCATCTGAACTTTGAAGCTTTGCATCAGCATACAACATCGAGTTCGCACAAAATTGCGATTGAGCACAACGACATGCGATTACCATAACATCCTCCACACCTCCAATCCCACTGCACGCTACATCTGATCACTCTGCAAAGATGTCGCAATCAACCCCCCAGGCTCCATCGCAGCCTCCTGCAGAATTCGACCGCGCACAACTCGTTCGTCCCTACCCTCCCCCATCCTTCCTTCACCTAACAGTCCGCAGATCCACAACATCTCTCTCGGCGCCCTAATAGTCTGCCCAATAATCATCCTCCTCCCGCCGCGAAAACTAGACATCTACACGCTCGCCCTCCTGTCCGGGACGTTCGCGGGCGGCAACCAGCTCTCAAAAGAATACACAGGGACGTCCATGTTGCAGCGCTTTGGGAATCGGCTTGAGAGCGTGAGTGGGAGGGAATTACCGGCGAAGGCACAGGAGATGCAGATTAGGTTAAGGGAAGAGAAGGTTCGTCGGGAGGAAGCCATAACGGGGGGCATTGGGGAGATGAGGAGGAAGGGAGAGGAGTTGGCGGAGCGGGTTAGGTTGGAGAAGGAGCAGAAGGAGAAGGAGGATAGGGGTTTGTTGGAGAAGGTTTGGATGGGGAGCGAGGGTGAAGATTGGAAGGAGAAGAGGGATCAGCGGGAGAAGGAGGCACTGGAGGAGGGCAAGGGGTACGGGGGCATGATTATGGACCAGATTTGGGAAGTGTGGAATTGGGGGCGTGATAAGACGGAGGAGATTAAGGAGAAAGACGAGAAGGTTATTGAGGAGAGGAAGGCAGGGGGAAAGAAGTGAGCAAGCTAGCTGGGGTATATTCGGGAACGACCCCGACACACATTCTCACGGGTAATATTAGCTACATGGGATGGCCAGGCAGACAGAGTGCGGTCGGGACTCTGAAAGCCGATGTGTGATACGTTAATTTGGGCTATAGTGTTTATATGCATTGCGTGGAGTTTGGGTCAACATGGATCGGTGTCGGAATACGGAGAATTGGACTGTTCTCTACTTGTACAATAAATTTATGTGGAAGAGGTTTCGAGATCACAATGCATAGAATACTCTCCTCACTTCTTATATCAGCCCCTCGATTCCCGTTTTGAACTCGCCGCACAAAAGCAATGTCAAGAATACGCAGCACTATCTTCCCCTCAAATATAGAATTAACTCATATGGTGGCTTACACAGATGGTTTCTTGATCTGGGGTTATCGAATTTCAAGAAGTAGAGAAGGTTTGGAAGAAGGGAGCAAGAGCGTTCTGGCTGCGGAAACACCAGAGAACCCACCTAGGTCCAAACTCAGATGCACACCAGGCAGTCTATTTAGTCGTTTTAAACGGTGGTTCAGGGGTTGAAAGCGTCTGGTTGTGGTTGTTCTTCAGTGAAAGATGATTTGATGAGTGCGAGATGGGTTTAGACGGGTGGGAGGGGTGTTGCATTTGGAGAAAAGTCCCTATTTCAGTCCACGTAGCTGCAAGCAAGACATTAGAGCTATATACTGGTAAGGCGGAAAGATTGAACTTGCGGATGTTTGCATAGAGGAGAGAAGAAAGAGTCTTCGAAAACGGTCTCTCGGTCCGCATCCGGCTAACGAGCAGCCTTCCCCGCCAAAAATCCCCAGCCTCGCGGTAAAAAGTTCCCGGCAAAATATTTTTCTCGAAAGCACCTTCAACACCACAACCTCGACCACCACTCTTCCACCTTCCACTATTTCTACCATGGGGAAAGGCAAAGGCAAGAAAGGTCGGCACGAAGCCAAGCTTGCCGCCAAAAAAGCCACCGAAGTCCCCAAAATCCCCGGCGCACCACGGCCCGTGAACCCGGTCAAGAAAACGAAGAAACTTCTCTCGCGCGAGAAGAAATCCGCAATCAACACCAATCCCCCTGGACCTGAGAATTTCCCCATTCCTATGGGACGCCCGAAGCCGTTTACGAAGAGTCCACAGCATGCGAAGTGGCCGGCGCTATTTAAGAAGCATTTGGGGCTCATCGAGTCGCATATCCGGGCTCTGGATCGCGTGATGCAGAGCATGAAGAGTGAGATGGGGCAGATGCCGGAGAAGGAGCGGATGGAGTGGGAACTAGGCGAGAGGGGCAATTGGAGGGCGATTTGTGAGATGATGGATAGGGCGAGAGGGGTGCTTGCCGACGCGCGGAAGGCAGCGCAGGGGATTGTGAGTCTTGGTTCCATGAACAGTTATGATCTGTTGCTAACTTGATCTGCAGCTACCCGCGAAGTCATTGAAGGATAAGAAGGGACTTGGTGTTACAGGCACGAATTTTGAACCACTGGGACCGAAGCTCGCGGAGAGGGCAGCTGAGCTGGGCTACACGAAGAGGGGAAAGCTAGGAAGGGATCCTGATGCTGTCAGCTCAGACAGTGATGGCGATACTGAGATGAGCGATTCCTCTCTTTCAAGCGACGACGACGATGCGGTTGTGGAGGGCGCGGATTTCGTTCCCCTGAATATTGGCCAGAAGGTACCCCGATTCCCGATTGTGGAGGATTCAGGCGGGGACAAAGAGAATGAGACGACTGCGAATGGAGTTGAGCCAAATCCGTACTTTGTCGTTGATACCAATCCTACGCCCGTTGTTTTGAATGTCAATGGTGTTGTGAAGGAGAGCAAGAAACGAGCAAAGGAAGAAGACGGCGAGGGAAAGAAAACAAAGAAGGCAAAAAAGGAGAAGGATGCCGCTCCTGAGGCAGGACTTGAACCTGCCGAGCCAGAAGTTGACTTTGCCGCACTGGAAGCCAAGTTGCAAGCCGAAGTTGAAGAAGCAGAAGCGGCCAAGGCACAGGAAGCTCAAGCTGCTGAGTCATCCGAGGACAAGAAATCGAAAAAGAAGCGAAGGCGTAGCAGTGACGGCACGGGGGGAGTGGTTGAGAAGAAGAAAGCCAAGAAGGAGAAGTCAAAAAAGGTTGAAGATGCGCCTGCCAATAGCGTCCCGGAGCCCTCCCTAACCGCAGAGGGGACAGCTGCCAAGGAGAGTGGAAAGAAGCGAAAACTCTCCGAGACGGCCTCTGGCGATGAAGCTGTAGAGAAGAAGGTTAAGAAGGGGAACAAAGAAAAGAAGCGGAAGGGCGAAGCTGATGGAGCTGATGTCGACGAGGGCAAGAAGAAAAAGCGGAAGCATAAAGTTGGCTCTGATTCCGAGTAGGTGGGGTGGCTTGTACAGACTTGAATGCTTTACGATACCATGGGTTTTCATCTGTTGGCTGGACGGAGTGGCATTGCTGGTGTCTAAAAATTAGAAATGCTTCTCTTCCATCTGCTTCCGCTCGATTGTGTTGACGTAAGATTACAGCCAGGGGTGATCATCAGTCTTAGAGCTATCCGCCCGCCCTCTCCAGCAAGGAGGCATACAAGGAATTTGAGTTCTAGGAACAGGGGTCATCAGAGATGGCCTGCAAGCCGCAAGTATCGGCCTATTTCTTGTGCAGGTGTTTGCGGTTTCGCTTTTTTCTACTTTACCTTTGTCGTTCCCAAATGTTTATACAAAAATTAGTAGTCCTCGGAACTGAACATTCTGAATAGTTGGTTTTCAAATAAACATAAAGAAATTGTAACTTGTTAAGTGATGTGTAGAAATGCATATTACAGCACACAAAAATGAGATCAAAATCCTTATACAAGGCTCGTTATGACTTGAGAAAGTGGACCAAAACAAGAGACTCAGGAAAAAGACTTCTGTCCTACTATCCACTCCTCTCTTTTTTTCTCTCTCTCCACACAAATCCATTCAGTCAGATTTGCCCAACTCTCCACTCCAGGGGTCCAACATGAATGGATGGAATAGAGAGTCTGTTTCAGACTCTCTGCATTGTCCTAAAGCATGATTGACGAGGAGAGGTGTCACAGCTATGCATCGGTAAGTGTTAGTCAGATTCAATTACAAGACCGAAGGAAGAGGTGCTCGCGCTAGCTTACTTACGCAGAAACAACTTTGACCTCCATTTAATCAACCTAAAAAGGAGAGCTCAACTTGTGTAAGGTCCTAATATCCATACGTATTGCCATGGTCTTTGTATCAGCTGTGGGCACAACTGGCATTTGCTTTTCCAAATGTCCCGTGGAGAGATCCGCACCACCAATAAGTCTATAAATGTCTTCCGCTTCTTCCTTGCGAAGTATTGCTACGACATTTGTTCTGTCAAACTGGCATAGAAGGTCACCTTCTGCAGCCTGGGGTGGCCCAAGGCCTAGCAGGAGACCGCTTCCTATAAATAATCGAGCTGTGGGAGTCGAGGCCGAGAGGTCTATTAGCTCCTCCCGCGCACAGCGTATTGGTATATTTAGAGCGTTTCCTTTGGAAACCTCCAAAGCAATTTTCTCAACAGCATCTCGGCAGAGGGCCGAGTTCCAACCCCCGCTTAACAGGGTTCCAGATGATTCGAACACCAAGGGATTTATGGAATGGACGTTCGCTGTAACAGTTCCTAGGTTATGGAAAAGAATCTCTTCATATGCTTCATTTGCTTCCCTCAGCATTTGTATGTCAGCTGGCGAAGAGTAGTACTTCCCAAAACTTCGCTTCCACTCCTTGTATACTGCACTCGATGAATAGAGCTCGTGGAATGTTGGCCCCACATGGAGGATCGTTCCACCAACGGTGCCAATTGCCAGAACAATCTGAGCTTGATTCATGCGGGAAATTGGCGTCGAGTCATGCCCAAGAAGTCTTTGGACTAACTGACTGAATCGCACAACCTTAGCAGCCCTGTTGTGGCCGTTGTGATCCGTAAGGAGTGGGCGCTGCCGGTTGAAGAAATTGATCACGTCCACATAGACATCAAACAACGGCTTCGAGTAGTCTGCTTCGATGCTGCCGTCTTCGCAATCGTGAGCCAGGCCCAGAAACCCGTAGATCTTATCTCGCGGTTCTTGACATTTAGCATACCGGAAATCTTCTAATAGAGTTTCTAGGCGGTTGGAATCGCCATGTCTGTGTGCACGCTTCTCATTGAGAGCCCCTATCAAAAGGAACTTGTTATCCCGCGGGTTGAAACGAGAAATTGCGGGAAAAAGGTCCTCCCATTGAATGGTTCCGTAGCCTGTACAAACTGCCAACTTCCTCGAGAGTCCAATCTCCTGGACAATCCAGACTCTGTTCCAGTAGTCGTTCTCAAAAAGCCATTCTTCGAAGAAGTTCCATTTTCCTGGGTCTTCGAACACTGAGTCTTCGAACGAGTTCAATTCTGCTGAGTTCAAAATGTCAGTCGGGAAAGTCGCCCAATTCTTTTTGAATTGTTCAAATCCTGGCCGTGGCAGACCAAGCCAAATTAAGACCCGCTGCGCGCGGGTGTAAATAAAGTCCATAAGGCGCACTTGACTTGTGCGTTCTTGAAGATTTTGCTGATCAATGCAGATTGCGTCTACCCAAAGTCAGACCTCACCCTCCCATTCTGGAAGTTCGATGAGGTTAAACAGGGCATCGTGCAGATTTTGCTGAACTTCAACTAGAGCCCCGTTGACTGCGATGGTCTTCGTTGTTTCCGGACTACCCCAAGTGTATGACAATGCTTGGTATTTAGGCATTGATGAGAACTCGACGTTTATCATTTCCATGTGCATAATCTCGGGTCCACAGTTGATAGACGATGAAATGTTGCTGTTGAAGACAAGCAGTCGAATGCTGTCAACGGTAGTATCAAGTGGCTGATATTTGAACCTTGGTGTTGCTCTCTCCGGGATATCGAGCGGCGCAACCCAGCTAGAAAGCGCTGTAAATGCTTCCCCTTGCTCCATAGTGTATCGCAAATGACAATTCTGTGGGGCAGTGTGGTTCAGGACGGTATTCGGATGGAAAAGCGTGATTTTAAACCTCTAGTAGCACCGCGGGATGAGGCGTAATTTGTGTAACAGCCTTGACGAAAACGAACCGTCTCGAGCCTTGAACTTGGATGAACGACAAACGGAGTCATCGAGTGGCATGTCGTGAAGAGAAACCCGGCCCTTGGGTTTTGCGCCGTGTGTCAGTGTTGAAAAGTTCCCTGTTGATTGAGATGGCGAGGCCTGACGATGGTCGGAAGATAGTCTCGACTGACCGAGTGCATAGTTATGCAGGTGCTGATTGGTTGGCCCTATCGACGGCTTGATTGGAAAGGTTTCGATTTCCGCAGCCTCACACCTGCACTCCTCTGTGGGAGATGTTGAATGAGATCGGATGACGTACGAAATTTAAGAAACTAGTTCTCATATTTTGAGAGGTTTGGATTATAATACGAATTTACTATTAAATCCATTTAAACTATTCACAAGACCAAGCAGGTACCCGTTTATTTCAACTAGGACAGTTGAAAACAACAACCTGTCCTTATAAAAAACACTCTTTTTCGCAGGAATTTTTTTGAACGTCCGAATTTTTGTATTTCGATTCGCTTGGCGATTTCAAAATCTAGCAATCTATTTGTGCTGAGTTTTTGTCAGTCGAAGGGGAAAGTATAATAGTAACCGTTGTAGTAGTTGTCACAACCGGGTGTTTGGTGGCGTTCATTTCGAAGTCAAACCCCGAGCCGTTTCAGTAATTAAATAAAACGGTCAGGCGGATTGGAACCCACTTACATCGAGAGGAGCAGTTTGTAGCCGTCTCGGCCGGCACTGGAATTGAGGGACTAAAGCAAGCGCTTGATATCTAACCAGCAAGGAAGTGGCTTAGACTGAGTGAATTTAGGATGGGTGTCGAGGCTCTTCAGGTCTCCTCCCGCTCGGCACATTCTTTTTCACTTCCTCATGAATCCTCAACCTGGCTTCATCAAAGCTTCCCTCCGAGTTATGAGACTAGCAGACCCTTCAAAAGCTGGTCATGACTAGCTTTTGAAAATGTATAGGAAATAGTGATATATATTGCAACGAGCTCTTACACGGCGATATCCGTGTTCATGGCCGTAGTGATCGTCTATAGCTAATATCTACAGTATAACCGTAGAGTATAGAGACGTACAGGGGTTCAATAACAGGCCCTTAGTCGCCCCACTTACCTAATCATCACATCATATACCATCAAGAACAGCATGGCAATTACACAATAAATTACTCTACTACTTATGTGCTGTATAAAACAACTGTGAATGTACTGAAGATACGCTGCCTCCTGCCGGTACAGGTGTCATGTCTAACCATCCCAAAGCCCTTCTATATGTTTTCGCCGTCCTTTCCTTTCCCTTCCTCCAAAAACAAATGAAGGAAAAACGGAACAGAACCACTAATTCAGCGGATAAGGATTCGCGGGCGTACTAGGGGGGTTCACAAGACTCCCCCAAAGATTCGCGCTAACCAGCGTATTCTGTCCATTCATATTCGTATAATCCGCCGTGTTACCGGCAGCATTGCCCTTCATGGCAATACTCTGATTCGCGCACACTGTTCTGTGGCTGACAGGAATAAACAGTTTCAAAGCCTGTAACTGAGTCGGGGCTTCGATGAAGGTGGCAGTGAGCCCCGCTTCGACGTGCCACTCGAGATGGCAGTGGAAGAGCTGGATCCCCGGGTTGTTGGCGACCCAGCGCAGGGTGACGGAACCGCCGGCAGGAACTTGGATGGTGTCGCGGCGCATAGGCGCTGCTCCTGCTGGCGGGTTGTAAGGGAACATGCTGCCGCCACCAGAACGGCCAACGAGCTGCATGTTGTGGCCGTGCAGATGGAAAGGGTGCGGGTTGGTGTCGTGGTTCTCGAGGAAGATTTCGACGACGGCGTTGTAGGGAACGACGGTAGGTGTGGTGTGCGTACCGTAGATGGTTGGATCGTTGACATTTGCCGCAGGTGCGTTCATTGCGGTGTAGAGGGTGGGAACCTTGGGTGCGACGTAGTCAACGGCGTTTATTGTGCCTCTTCTTTGGCCGTTGGCATTGTTGGTGAAGTCGACGGCCCAGGAAAGAGGGAGTGTAACGGGGCCGAACTCGGGCGTTGCATCTAAAGGAGTGAAGATGGAATCGTCGAAGGGCTCGGGAGTGATCGTCAATGGTGGCGGGAGGCCATTAGCTGAATTGTAAACAAGGAAAGCAGAGACCTAGGAGACGTTAGGAGGATCGAAGGACTTTACCCAACAGTCGCTTACCTCGGTGTTGAAAGTAGCCGGGATGAGCGGAGGGAAGAACATCCCAACGCTCATCGATGCTTTAATGGCAAAGTTCTGCGTGCCGGTCGCCTTGGCCTGGACGATGACACTGTATCTTTGCGCAGGAGTAATGAACAGCTGATCCTGTGTGCACTGAGAAGTGTAAACTCCGTCGATCTCTACAATAGTCATGCTATGTTGATCGAATTGGAGATAGACTGGTGTGAAGGCTCCCACGTTGATAATTCTGAACAGATACTTCTTTCCTGCTACCATCGAGAACTGAACGTTCTGCGCTTCGTTGATTAAAAGAGAATTTGGAACAGGTTCCGCCCCGTTGTTGTCGTTGGCATTGCCCAAAGACTGATAGTAATTAATCAAGGGAGGTGCTTCTGAGTGATACAGATCACTGATCGTCATCACATATTCTGTGTCAACCCGGTATGGCGCATTGACGTCTTTGACAATGAGTGGGCCCCGGAATCCATCAATGTACTGTCCGCCAATGTGAGCGTGGTACCAGTAAGTCCCAGGTTGGTCGACGATGAATTGATAGACGAATGTTCCACCAGGCTGGATGGGGCATTGAGTGACCATCGAGGGTCCGTCCGCATAAGTCGTGTTGATCTGGCGAAGACCATGGAAATGGATCGCAGTCGACTCATTTCCAAGGTTGTTCGTAACTGTTAGGACGATGGTGTCTCCTCTATTGACACTGATTGTAGGGTTGGGCCATTGTCCGTTAATACCGACAAAAGGTCTGGCGAATCCATCCGGAGCAGCTCGTACCCATCCAACACTCCAAGTGAACGATCTTCTTGCTGGATTTGGAGTGGCGACGGGCGCAAGAGCCGGGGGGCTTGAGCATACCGCTCCCGTTGTACTGGTTACGGAGCTAGATGTTGTGGTCGCTGCAGAAGATGAGGTTACTGATTAGCTCGAAGAATCACTTGATGGGGCTAAAGAGAACGTACTACCTGGTGCACTTGACGTCGAAGTGACTGAAGTGGAGGCTGAAAAAGTTGAGCTCGTCGAAGGTGCTGAGCTCGATGTTGAGGATGTGGTCAATACGGAGCTACTCGAGCTGGAAACAATGACCGGATTAAGGTTGTTGTACATTGACAATTTACTCGCACCGCCACACTACCCAATTAGCCGAGAGAAGCACGGACACATAAGATAGACTTACAAGCTCATTCGTGTTAGCCAGACAGGTGTCCACGCAGCCAGATGTTGTTGGAACACTTCCTGCATTGACAGTGTTGCCACAATAGCCTATAAAAGTCAGTGAATGTCGGAGTCGATTTTAGCAAAACCCTTACATTCTCGGTGAAATTCGATTCCAAACCAACTGTAATTTCCGGGAAGAGCAGAGCACTTTGCGTAACAAATCTCGATTGTCATGTTATTGTTTGCGTACGCAAGGCCGCTCAAAGCACGGCCGACAGTGGCCTCGGTATAGCAGCCAACGTATGAATATGTTCCGATTGTAGCCAGGTTGGTTGGTCCCGTTGGCTTAGCAGAGGTCGTTGTGCTGATGGAACTTGTTGGTACTGTCAAAACAGTGGATACAGTTGAGATGGTGGACACTGTGGAGACCGTGGAAGTGGTGGAAACCGTGCTGCGTGTGCTTGGTATTGTCGAAGTTACCGAACTTGAAGTCGAAGTAGTGGACGGGGGGGCAGAAGTGGTGGATGACGTCCCTTGTTGTGCATTTCCTTGCATGGAGAAAGTGATGTAACCCCCATTATCACTCCAGATCGTAAGATATGAGGCATGGATCCCCGTCTCTCCGGGTGAGAACACCAGTGGCACAACGATTGAAGCACCAGCAGCCAAGGTAGAGCCCAGAGCAGGGAAGCTTGACGACGTATACCCATTTCCGACGGTCGATGAAGTGATGTTGACGTATGTCATGCCTGCATAGTAATCCTGGTAAGCATAGCCTGAGAATTTCAATACAGTGCTGCCGAGGTTCGATAATTTGACCCAGCCTTTTGACTGAGATGGCGATCCACCACCAACAAACACACCACCAAACGAGACCGAAGTCGCGTTGACAACCAGATATCCTTGTGAAGCGACCGCGGTTCCGGAAACGCTGATCACAGTATCTTGCATGTAGCCAGCAGGCGCTGTAGCGAACAGGTTGAGAGCACCTCCAAGGGCTCCCGGAGACAATGGTGTTCCAGTTGAATTTTCGTAAGTGATTAGGTTAGCATCGGTCAAATTAAGCGTAACTGGGAAAGAAAATGTTCCCCCGGAGGGCACTGATGCTGGGAACGTTGCAGGTCCGACCTGGAAAATCGTCGAAGCAAGACTTGGACTAGGTTTCGTAATGGCAACGTTTGCCGTGCAGGTGACTTGGATGGTTGATGTCTGGGTGACCATTACATTGCCGAAGGCGATTGGGTTCGGACTGCACGTCAACGGCGCGCTCAAGGTCTTCCCGCCTCCTCCTGTAACCATCATGAGGGCACTGTTTCTAGTGACATACACTTTTCCATTCCCGAATACAGCACGCTGATATTTATTGATTCCGTTAGTGGTGAACGCGTTGGGGAAAGTAATTGGAGTCAGAACGCCATTGACAGGAACGGCATTCCATGCTCGAAGACCCCAAGTGCCGTCGGCTACCCAAACAATTCCAGTCCCAGGAGCACCGTTGAGACTGGTGACTACGGGTACTGATTGGCCGTCGAGGGGGAGGGCTGTCTTCCCAGCTTTTGTAAAAACCGGCTTTCCGTTGCTGTCACGACTGAAGGAGTACGCATACAAAGAGTCGCGAGTAGAACCGGGGGTGGGTACTATGCTATTTAAATAGTCAGTATTGTCAGCAAGAAATCAAAATCGAGCTTACTAGATATAACCTCCTTCCAAGGGATAGCTAGCAGGACCACTCCTCAAACCATTACTTAAAATTATCGTTTGAAGAACTCCTAGATGTTAGAATACGACTGACACCTCGAATTAGAAGTACGCACCATTGTCTGCTCCAGCATTTCCTACATGGCATTAGTATTTGTTCGAGACTTTGGTCTGGGGAAGAACTAACCTCCAGCGAAACCTCCCAAATTATCCGCGTTCAGGATGAAGAGTTTGCCGTCCTTGCCTCCTGCAACCGCGATCCTATTTACCCCATTGCCATTGAAAACCGTCGGATCGAGTAGAGCAATGCCAGCTGATCCAAAATCAAGATCGCCTCCATTGTTGCTGTCATAATTGAAAGGCTCGAAGTAATCTTGCTGCTGCAGAGCGCCTGTCGATGGATTTACGGCCATATTGACAACTGACTGTTCAAGTGTGCTCAAGTAAACCTTTCCGCTCGCTGCTTTTCCATTGGATCCACCGTTTGCACCAGCGCCACGAGAATTACTAAGAATTGTTAGATCGCAGAAATGGTAGGGATCAGATAAGCATACCCAGTAACGAAGAAAACTCGGTTGGTGTCGGCTGCAATTCCCTGCAGAAAGTATGAACCCTTGAACTTATTCATAATTCCAGATAACACCTACCATTCCGCTCTGCCAGATGCCTGCCTTACCACCAAACTCCGTTGTGACATCGAGATCTATAGCTTGGCCTGAAGGTGGTCAGTATTAAATGACTCTGACCTGCGTTTCGGAGCTGGCTTACCAGGACTAGCTTGCATGGCTTGAATGTTCGTAATACCAACGCCAGGAGTTTTGCTAACTGCCACAAGCATTCCTGTGTAATTCCAATGGTCACAGTGGCCACCAAAGCCGGCGCTGTCAGAATCGAGAGGTGAGTAAATCTCAGGGCAATGGAGTTATGGAAGGGGACCCACACGATGGTATTCCCAAGCATTGCCAAGCCGGGTCTCTGAAGGACGGTCCCGCCAAGGAAGTAACTAAGCTTTTGTAAACAACCGGAAATTCCCGACTCTTTAAGGATTGCTTACCGAGTAGGATCGTTGTTTGCAGAGTGGCCGTCAATTAAGACAGGAAAGCCACTCGCATCAGTCAGCGACGGAAGGTTGACGGCGTACAATTGGTATTGACCTGAAACTTTCAGTGAATTCAACGAAGCAAGAAGGTTCAGTTCGTACCAGCGAGGACACCCGCTCCATTCGTGATTCCTAGCGGCCCAGTGATTCCTGCGTAGACTGTCAGCTCCCTTCATATCATCCCAGTCATTCACAAACCTCCTTTGTAGCTCTTGGAATAGAAATACATGATATCGGTATTTGGATCAATGATCGGCGTGCCAATAATTCCCACAGTACTCGAAACATCCCCGCAATTGGTGTCTGTTGATTGGAAAGGCGGGAGGAGGGTCCGGGTCTTGAGCAGAGTACCCGTGTTTCCATCATGAATCCGGATTATATTCTGGTTCGACACCGTGATCACAGATTCATTTGCAGCCCCATTGAACGTGTAGACGAGTGGCTTTGCATAGAACACCTCGTTTAGATTGAATGACAACTTCCACCCAAGTGCCAAGGAGCTTGCCACCGCCGCTGGGTCCATATTATGATTAGGCAGATAACCCGATTGTGGGGGATCCTAACAGTTGTTTAGATTTAAAACATTACTCCGCAGCCATTGAAAATACGCACGGTATCTTGGATCGAGTCTGTCGGTGCATAGCAGTGGATACAGCTTGGCAAGACTGCCAATGCCAGCCCCACCACCCCCTTCCCCGTAAGCCACTTCATGGCGATTAACTCAAGAGCTTCGAAAAACGAGTGTGGTGAAAGAGAAGACAAGAAAACAATCGCTCAAAGACAAGTCTCAGGAGGATAAGCTGAGGAGAGTGAAGTGAAGGTAAATCAAGAACAAAAAACTTCGAAGAGCTGGGACATGGCGGATGCTTAGGGCAGGAGTAAGCCCGTGCTTAGGTACGATGGTCCAAGGTACCGATACGCCAACAGAAATGCGCCTCACTTGCAGGGGCGCTGGTGCCGGTGACAGTCTTGTACTGCGTGGGTGGCCGCCTCGCGCCGCAGACAGCAAAGCTGCCATGTTGCTTGGGGAGGAAGCTGGCCAGGAGCAGCCTAGCGCCACAGCTGGCCAGAAGCACCAGACCGCCAAAAGGGGCAGCTCGCGTATGGTACCTTGCATCTCGATCGTGGCCGGTAGGGGGTCGCACCGTGTGACAGTTGTGGCTGTTGTCTCCCCCGAGCTCCCAATCGGGGTTCACTACTACCCCCCACCTTGAATACTTACGGTGGGTCCTTTAAGCCAATCTGAAACCTCGTTCTAACCCCCAACTAGGAAATATCAGGTGCTTTCCAGAATTGCTATTGGCTATATCCTCGAAATCGCTAGTGCTTGGGTGGTGTTATCCTTGGGCCCACTGTAAGTATTCAAGGAAGGGGGCGGGGGATAGTAATACCTACTGCAGCTCTGTTGGGTCCTGCAGGAAGCAAACTATCGGATTATTTCGACGAGGCCTCATAGGGCAAGATATTCTTTGGCTTCGAAAAGTCCAGACTCACAAGTACCCAATCCACGAATCCTCTTGCCAGCGCAAACAGCATAAAGGCGAACTTTAGAGCGGTTCCTTATCAGAATAAGAATAAGGTTTGCCTTTGGGTATTGTAGTTGGCGTCAGTATTGCGGCGAGCACCCCAGCAGCCTTTGATTGTGTTTAGGAACCCCCCTTTCGATACTGTCGATTTCCGACCCTACACATCCTCAGCATCCCAGAATCCCATGCACTTCAATATCTCACCTCGAAAACAAGGCCGAGTCCCTCCATGGTGCCCTGCAATCCCACCCGCTGTCAAGTATAGTAGATCAGCGCAATTTAAGTACAGTATAGTCTAAGACCACGAGGAGACCGTATCCCTTCGTCTGGTGAGAAATTGGCTGGCTACCGGCCGCACACAAATATCTCCTGTTCGGTCAGAATAATACAACCATTTCCTCCATTAAGGCATCGGCATTGATGCGGCCGCCAGCGCTGCCAATGTCTTACCGGACGAAGGGACACTGTAAGACATGACATGATGACATCACTAAGATCCGCGATTGTTCCCCCTGACGATCTCGGCCACTGGCGTGGCACGGGGACATCTAGGACATCCAACCCACCAGAGTCGACCCATAGAAAAGTGGAGTAGGAAAAAGAGGATAGAATTGGTGAGGTGTGCCTCGAGACGATATGTACAGGCTGTTGCCTCAGGCATTACACGTTTACGCCCATCTCCATCCCCCGAGCTGCGGTGTCCCTGTCTCCTGCCTCTTGATGCCACCACCTTCGTGTTCGTCCCAAAATGCGAGACTGCACTGCCTGTACGGAGCACGGAAAAATGTTCGGAGTACAAGACTTCGTACGACTTGCTTTGCACTCCTCATCTCACAAGCTGCAGGGGTGTCCAATCGCCAGAAGCATCTCTGCCGGCCCAAGACTTGGGTGTGGCTTGCGCAACGCTTACAAAAATCTTGCGCGAAGGCTTGTCGTTTGCGCCTTGGCAGCCCATCGCTGCAAGGTGCAGCCGAGCTGAAGAATGGGGAAGCTAGGGAGAGTTATCGAAAGGGTACGGAGATAAGGGAGATGGCATTTTGCTATTGCCCTGGCTTTCTTGAAGATTGCCGACTGCTGAGACCAGAATTCGGATGGACTGGGAACAGGGTTGCATAATAATTGTGTGGTACTGTGCACAGGTTCGAAATAGTGAAACGTGAGCATAAGGAGAGTTCAAACGTACGCTTGAATCGAACAGCGTTCCAGTGCACATGAAATGACTCAGGGGAAACGTTTAAAGTTTCTGTTCCTTCCAGGCCAGCAGGTCTATTTCAAGCATATATCCAGCCCTCCTTGACCACGACCCGAACTCTTCCTTTTGCTTCCCAACAATACGCGCACGCTTATTCTCATTGCCACGCAGTTGTTACTCATCCTCCACGCCCCTTCCAGGCAAATACCAACCTCGACGCCTCCCCCCCCCTCAGTGAACGGAACATCATGCCTTCTGTCTTATGAAAATCTCCACCTCCGCTGTAGACAATTGTTATGCCTCTTCCGCCGACGCAAGCGCTCGGGATTCGGGGCTTTGCGGTTGAGGCGTCGGGAACCATAACGCCTGGAATGTCACTGGAGACCCTAAAATTGGAGAGGATGTCACTGAGATTAGCGCCAAGCAATATAATTCCGACAGCCTGCCTCTAGATAGGAGAAAGCAAGATACACACTGTACGTTTATATCGATTTATAGAAAGATGCATGAAAGGGGAGGGGTGTCGGGCGGGATCTCCGCGCGAAAGTCCACATTGAAGCATGAAAACCAAAAAAGGATTGGAGGAATTCTAGAACATTCTAAATAACTGCGCCTACTTCGAGGGCATGTAGATTACAGTGCAGCGCGCGGAAACAGTTTGGAGGTGTGCCTGCAATTGAATCTGGAAGAACTTCGAAGCAGGAAACGGGAGAAAGGGGTATCGCCAAATAAGCGAGTGAGAGCCAAAACCCGATCCTCAATCCACACAAAGAACCTCATAAATCTAGGCCCAAAAATCATGCTGGTGATACACCGTGACCTAAACTCCGCAGTGCACTTACTGCGTATCCACCGCAGGCTTTCTCACCCCTCAATGCAGAGTTAGCAAGTCGCAGAAACTTCTTAAGAAACTCCGTCTCATCCCTCATTGCCTCTCAAATGCCTCTTGTGTCGATCTTTCGATTAATTTATAAATACTATCTAGTCGCAAATTGTTGCCTACCAATTCTATCTACTCGCCTTACACTTTTCTTGCCTTCCCTCCCACAGAGGCAATTGCTATAAGGCACCAGCTTGCTAACAGACACCGAGTTCCCCCTTTTCGCTCATTTGCCACACTCCCTTGAAAACCTAAAACCAGATGATCAGATACACTTCTCCCCCGCCATCAAACCCTCAAGCTTTCTCCGCCTCAAATCACACGAGTACGGTTATGTTTTATGCACGCATGCAGTCGTGATACGGAGGGAAGCATACCCGCCTGTCATAATTATCGACCCGGCTGGCTGCTTATGCTCCAGCTGAACGGTGGGGTGGGGGTGGCTGCAGATACGATAGTACAGCCGTGACCCCGCATATACCCCGCCATTTTCCCACCCCAACAATTCCTCTTCTTAGCCATTTCGCCGCAACAAAGATCATGGGACGCCACGCCAGAACATAAACCATTGGAAAATAGGGGTTTCTATAATGGAGAGTTGGGATGGAAAGTGAGTTGAGCTTTAATGGTAGGGTGAGTAGAGGGTATGAAGGGTGGCGTTCCCCCGCAAACGCTGCTGTGAATTCTCGTTGGTCAGGTTCTGCATTTCAGCTCTCTACCAACGTGCCTGGTCTTCCACAAAGTGTCGATAGCTCGGCGCATAAAATTGATTTTCAGAATGGTGCTCTGAAAGTTTGTATACGAAGCGCAGTCTGGCTCCAGCGCTATGCAATCATTCAATCACCAAAAGTAAGTTATTTTCGTACGCGTTGTCACTTTCTCACCACGTGTTTTTCAAAGTGCTGAATCCCGTTCAAGGTGTTAGTATCTTAAAAAATCCAGGTTTCCTTCGAGTTGTCGGCTGCACTAGCACCAGCTCCAGTTTAGAGTGAACTGGAAGCTAAATATTTCTCTATTTCGGCGCATACCTTTTACTCCTCGATCTTTTGTTGTAAAAGATTTTCGACTCAATTGTCGGGAGCTTTACCGTTTCTCTCATTTCAGCAGCTATTAATACTGAAAAACTTGGAGAAATCTCAGCCAAGTCAGTGCTGAGACCGTCTCAGTATTACTTTCTCCGCCGATCCAAATACCGTAACATGCTGGCTCATGTTTGCTGACACGCTCACTGCTAGGATTACGAAAGATCTAAAATTGGAAGGTAAAACAAATTGAGGCAACGACAGTGTACCCGACCAAAATATAAAAAGCCTAATGGGCCTGCAAGTCGCAGCACTAGAAGCTCTCTCCTATACCACCTACAACGCTCTTCTTCGGAGCGAACCTTTTCCCTCAAAGCTGGAAAAAGAAGCACCCGAAGAAATCAAAAAGCGACCAAGTTTCCTCGCTCCTCAATTTGGAAAAGGAAGAGGAAGAGGGACAAGGTCAAGGCGTTAATTGACAGGGTGTATGGTCTCTCTGCAGTATATATCTACAACTTCCCAGGAGATTTCTTTCACTCGGCACCTAAGACGAGTTTTCTGTACAGGTAATTTTGCTCCCGCCAAATGAATTACAAGGAATAAGGTTTACTAGACTATATATTTAACATCTATTTAGGCACAGAATCACTCACCTTCGAGTCTAGATTTTGGTGAAAATGATTGGCATCTTTCGATATCGCATCGAACTCATGGAAGTGGTGGATCGATACCTAGAATTCCTTCAAACTTTCCCAAGGGGACAAAATTGTCGTCAATATGATGTTGAAATCTTCAGACTCACTAGTCGCATTATCGACCATGAAACTTGGAAGATGATAATGCAGAGTAAAAATGGGGCGACCTTGTCCCCGCTGCCATATAAAACCTGTGGTATAAAGCTACATTCATCAAGCCTCTGGACTACTTCAATGCTGCTCGGCACTAGTCAGGAATATCGTTGGATGAGTTTTGCTAAAGGATTCAACAGCTACCGAAAGCATTTCAAAACGAGTTGGATCGTTTGGTAGCTTGGCTTAAGATTCTGCTGGATGTGAAATACAAAGCCCAAGTGGTGTTCGAGCGTTGTGGAAAGGATTTCCTTTGAAAATGCGACCTCGGCGTTCGTTTGGCCAAGAGAAACTCAGGAATATCAAACGCACGGAGCCCGCATTAAGTATAGCGAACTCGAGTAAGATGGAAAGGCCCTCCACATGTTCATGAAGGGAAGCAGAAATTTCATAACTTCCAGAAAATAACTAGCCCTGGGATTGGGTTTGTCCAAGGGGGTTGTGGGGTACAGCGAGAGATGCTGAACAGCAGAAGAGATCAAGGAGTGAGTCTTAGGTTGCAGGGGTTTGGGCCACTGGAGTGCGAAACACGACCCGAGAAACTGGTGTCAAGAAGCATGTTGCTGTCAAATTTTAAGCAGTTGTCAGTCTCGGCATCGTAATTCTTTCTTGCATCTGCATCAAACCTCCAAGGTAAACTTCTGCTGAAAAGCTTTCCCCAAACCCTTGTTCTTCAACGAAGTTTTCGAGGCTCCCTTCAGTCCCTTAAAATACCGCAATATCAAATCCAGATGAGTGGTATCATTTTCAGTGTGATATCCATCTTATTGAGGAGGCCCTCCAATTTCAGAGTATTTAAAGAGCTATAGTAAGTTTTCCGGGAGAGACTTGCCACCTCACTTTCTCGTTGTTTCTTCAGTGAAGAAGCCCCATGTTCTGATTTCTTGTTTCCTCAAACACGGGGGAGAAGGCCATCCCCATTTATACATGACAGACCTGAAAATTAGAGCCATTTTGAAATTAAATGGGGCAAGGAATTCGAAAGCAAGGGATGGAGGCTTCTGTGGGTTTGAACTACTAGCGGAGGTGGCTGCGCCATGGCCAAGTGACGGCCATTCTGTGAATTCTTTGTCTGGAGAGGGAAAGAGAGTGAGCACGGACCATTGTAATAATTTCACAATTTAGAACACGAAAGGGCCTATAAAATCTTCTCGAAAGTGGCCTATCACTGACTCGTGGTGCATTGGAGGGAGATTGCTGTACCGTGTCGAGTGACTGTCCGAGAACTTCTTGTCGTCAAAGCTGAAGACCTACAGTGAAGATCCCCAAATACATGGCCTTTATACCCCCTCGCGGCCTCAAACTGTTCAATAGGATATGAGTCACCTTGTGTGACAGTTTAGTGCTGTTGGAGCGGAGATCTATAGACGATAGCAGCTGGCTCTTCAAGCCAAGGACTTGAGGCGTGTATACACATGGTAGCTTGGAGCTAATAAGCTCCAGCTTGAGTGGCGTGTAGGAATTGAGAAATTGGTACAGTGACGAATAGTAAAGCTACTTTCAATAAGTGCCTTGCCTCGTCCGCGCTCTTCGCATGGAGCTCCCATTAGACCGGGACTTTGAGCTGGTTTTGGCTAGTCATTTGTTTCGAAGGAAGGCTAAAATTTATACTCCTAACGCAGATATTAGATTCGCCAAAGTCACGGTAACCCTACAAAGATGAGAAAAAGCCCCTGGCAGATGGGTGCCTTCCCCTTTCAGTCATCTAGCCCTCCATGGTCTCAAGATCCTCATACTGCCTCTTGATCGACAAGAGGATGTACCTTCGTTCCTCTTCAGACGCCTCCTCCCATTCCTTGAATCCCTGCACCATTTGTGCTTCACTGACATCCTTGTGCTCGTCGATTCCTCGGGATGTCTGAACTTCTTCATAAATACCTTTGGATACATATCCGGCTAAGCCGACAATACCTTCAACATGCGTTAGCTAGCCCGATTTTACGTGAGAACAACTTCCTACCTGCAGCCGGTTTGAATACGGCTCCTCCAAGCCCCTTCCCGAAGCCCATCAATCCGCCCATGAAGCCGCTTTCCTCCGCTCCTTTCATGGGCTGGGTAACGAGCCCGGACACACCATCCCACAAGCCATAGCCAAAGCTCTATGCAGCGTCAATATAACTCATTACAATAATTGACGCAAATCGAACCCACCTTTCCGGCGGCCTGGAGCCCACTCTGTACATCTGTAACCTTCTCCAACGGCCGCACCGTGTCGTCACCATACATCTTCGGAAGGTTATGAAAGCCGCGAGCTACATTGTGAGTAATATCCATAGGAGCCTTTAGTCCAGCGCCAAGGATTCCAGTCATGCCTTTGTTTGAATCCTTGGCGAACTCTGAAACGTCCTTGTGCACTTGGTCATCCTCTTTCGCCTCAAGAACTTTAGCAAGTAAAAGAGGATAGTCCCCTACCCGCTGAGCGATGGTCCCGACCGCACCGAAGGTAGCTGACAAGGCGCCAGATAAGGGATCGGCAGGTCCATCATCGACCTTTTCTTGGGCGGCAGGATCGTATCAAGAGGAGAGTCAGTTCGGCGACGCAAAGGTGAGATATGAGGACCTACACTTCGAAGTCATCATAAGTGAAGACTCCTCCTTTTACAGCAACTGTGGCTTCAAGGGCACTGAGCTTCAGAGGCAACGCCTTGACTTGCCAGACCTTTGGACCGTGAGACGCCGGGCGACTATCAGGCTGGAGCAACTCCTCACGCTCAAATGCAAGGTCGGTATCAAACTTCTCGGGGGCTGGGAGATCAGATTCCTCAATGGACTGATGAGGCTCTTCCCGCACGGCTGCTAGGGTCACTTCCGAGGCAAGGGTTGGGGTCTTCTTCATAACGCTAGGCATAGCAGAAAGCTCACTCCTTTGGTCGATAGAGACCGCGCGCTCGACTTTCATCGTGATCTTGAAGTCTTGAGCGGATGGTCGATGAAAGTGATGAAGACTGGTTCGATGTTGGACGTTGACAATATGGAGGTTCAAGGCATTGAGGTGTCGGGCTATGCCCCGCAGTCAGCCACAAGGCTGGCTGTTGGTTGGCTGAATACACGAGGTGGTGTGACTTGCACGTGCTGAACGCTGATATCCTGGTTAGTATTTATTTTGATGTTGCACAGATTTTGCTAAGCAGGATTTTGTAGTTATCTCTTATTATTTCATAAGTGCTAGCTGATTACCCCTTAGATGCGTCTGAATGATATTGGTTCTGTCTGAACTTCATCCACTGTCCTGCGCTGCTTAATAGCTACCGAAGCAGGCGGTGCTGCAGACCAAACCACTTATCCAAAACACAAAACTCCATGTCGTAACGGGGAAAAGACTTGATTAGTTTGATTATATTGAAATACAACAGTTACTAGCAGAAAGTACCGTTCATGAGCGCTCGAAGAGTGAATATGAGGAAATAGCAAGCAGGTCTTCAATTATCCTAGCTAACCTTCCCTTTATGTCTGATAGAAGTGCTTCTGGATCATAAGAATACCCTAGACTATAGCAAAATTACAAGTGGGTAACTATTGCAAACAGAAGTTTCTTCTGAGTTTAAAGCTAATCAGATCCACTCCAGCTTTACCACTCATGTTGGGGTCTCCACCTTCATCTTCAATGTGATCATTCTCTAGCCCTCATCTCACTAATATTAGAATATTTACTTAGGCTATAATAATAACTATTACTATAGACCTCGTGCTCCTTTGGAGTTTCTTGCTACTCTCTGGTCTTGTCTCTTTGAATAATGAGGAATATAAGGGGCAAGATAGTCAATCTTTGAATAGCCGCAAGGGCACCAAATCCAGTGTTAAACCCGATACTCTTGGAGAGTGGAAGAACGTAAAGGCCAATATTGAACGGATAAACCAAAACTTTTCTTAGCTACAGGTGAAGAAGGCGGTTGTGATAAACGTCCATCCTCCAGGGAGTGCCTGAACAAGCTGCATCTACTCGGCGTCATATGACCGCGCACGACTTGCCAACTTGGAAAATTCTTACCGGTACTCGGGCCAGGGGCAACACTGTTGTGGCTGCCGGTACTGTTCGCGATGTCCGACTGCTCGTATCGTTTGGTGAATCAAGCGGTATATCGACGGGATGTAACAGAATTGCCGTTGAAGCCCCGTTTACACTTAGAGGATAATGTTTTTGAAAATTCCCTCTCAAACCCGAGCGGCCTTTTCTTGTTCGCAGACGTATGTTCGAAGCAGCTTAGGTGGTGCTTGACACTTTAGGATTGAGAGTAGTTTTCAGCCAACATTAAGGCCCCTTGAAGCCTTGTGTTCATTACTTGACCTGCCTTGGTTGAATACATATAGCATGCATCTCTTACAAGGAACAGTGGAACACTTTATTGTCTTGGGAGAAGAAATCTTCGTGCCTCCGCGCGCTAGAGTATGCAGACCACCAGGACGTATCCGCAAATTTCAATTTATAAAGGTGGAAAATCTAAATTATACGTTGTCTAGTATGACCTCTTTTGCGTCATGCCTTTTGGGACTTTAATATAGTACCGAGGCAGAAAACCGCGGTCACGAGGAATAACGAGCAGACTACCAACTTTCGTCCCCATAACCGCTTTCTACCGGATGTCAGGAAAATTAGTTCGGGAATACACATCCATGACTCTACATACTGTGTCAGTGCCATTCCATATCTTTTTGAAAGCAAGAAATCTCCTCACAATACTGTGTGCTCTTCGCACCCCTTCAAGAAATTTCTTGTAAGGTAAATTCAAAGCAGCCATATACATCCCTTAAAAATGGTAATTGAAGCCTTCATAAAAACCTCTTACCTCTTAGGCCCTTGCGCTCTCTCCCCTCCCCCTATCCTGCCCCGCTGCCCACGTCCGGAACATCAATCACTACACTTGGACATATTCTAATGTCTCTAGATAGGGCATGAACGGTTTCTCAATCGCTTGCGTGACTGGTAAGACCGGATAAGCTTTTCCGGCATTCGTGCACCAACCCAGTACTCCCACAGGGTCTCGAACACGCCTCGGTCATTACTCACAGCTCTTCACACAGATTTCTGAGATTAACACTGAGACCAAGTATCGGGAGTATTGCGCGCGCACCATGTGTATTTTCCATGTGACTCTGCTTCGCAATGGATATGGGAAGGATTTATCCGAGAGGACCACACCTACTCCTTCACTATCGCTCAACGCATGGGTGTGCTTTGAATATTGGGCATGAGAGAAACAGCACAATTGAATATGAAGTTTTGTCCCGAGATAATGTTGAGAAGATAGGCTATTTGCGCGACAATAAAACCCTCGGTATTTTGTTACTGAGAACATTAAGAAAAGTTGCTGCTTTGAAGTCCTACGGAATTGTGTTCCGGAAAAGCGACTGCCTCTCCGGTCCTTGAGCTTTTCCGAACGCAGGGCAAGGGGTGGCTGCTGCTAGTGAGAGGATAAAACAGGAATATAAAGCCACTTTACATCCGTCCACTAAAAACCCCGGCTTTCCACCAATTATGTGCTGTCCCTGAAGTTATGTTTGCTTCGGGAGTTTTCTGAGATGAGTTGCGGGGTACGGGCCGTTTGGGCTGACTGTCTTTTCCGGGGATTAGGGGTGCGGATGGGGAAACTGGCACGGACCATATAATCTGGATAAAAGGGACCCCTTAAAATCCGCGTTTTCTGCAGATTAGAGGTGGTGAAACCCCTTTTCTTGACCACTTTCTGGACACCTCAAGTCACCCCCCCGCATCGATTTGAATATCTAGAAATCGGTGGCGGATATCCCCAATCCCTCATCATGGCGGAGAAAGGCTTTTTCAGGAATCGCCGCTTGTACTTCCTGGCCTTGACTACGTATATGGGCTCTATTCTCTTCGGTATCCCATCCAACATCTTCACATTTGAGATAATAAAACGCTAACAGAAGACTCGTTAGGCTACGATACTGGTGTAATGGGTAGCGTGCTAGCCCTTAAAAGCTTCAAAAAAGACTTCGGACTCCCTACCGACATTACCGGCTTTGCCAATGCCCACAACGCCCAAGTCTCCTCCAACGTCGTGTCATTGCTTACTGCTGGCTGTTTCTTCGGAGCCATCGCGGCCGCCTTCCTCAATGATCGTTTCGGACGCCGCTTCACCCTCATGGGCTTCTCAGTCGTGTTTCTCATCGGCGCGGTAGTGCAAACCACAGCCCATCACCACATTGGACAAATTTACGCAGGGCGCGTAATAGCCGGTCTTGGGGTTGGAGGAATGTCATCTGTGACTCCCTTATACGTATCCGAAAACTGCCCCCCTAAGATTCGTGGCCGGGTCACTGGACTCTTCCAAGAGTTCATCGTCATAGGAGTCACTTTCGCATATTGGCTCAACTATGGCGTTGCATTACATGTTCCCGCAGGCACAAAGCAATGGCGTATCCCAGTCGGCATTCAAATCATCCCTGGCGCTTTCCTCCTTATCGGGCTGTGCTTCCTGAAGGAATCTCCACGTTGGCTCATGAAGCAAGGTCGCTATAAAGACGGCACAGCCGCCCTGGCATACATGCGATGCACCAACATCTCGGACCCGGATATCCTTCAAGAAATTGCCGAGATCCGCGCCGCCATAGAAGAAGAGTTGACCGAAAGTGAAGGCGTAAAGTGGAAAGAGTGTCTGAAGCCTGGAAACCGCAAGCGCTTCTTCATCGGCTTCTGCATCATGTTCTGGCAGCAATTCTCTGGCACGAACAGCATTGGCTATTACGCACCGCAAATTTTCCAGACTGTTGGTGTCTCGAAAACGAACGCGTCGCTATTTGCAACGGGCATTTATGGGACGGTTAAGGTATGCACTACAGCTGTCTTCCTGTTTATAGGCATCGATAGGCTGGGCAGAAGGAAGTCCCTCCTGTTCGGCGCCGCGTGGATGGGTACCGCTATGTTTATCATCGGCGGAGTGCTGCATGCTCACCCGCCTACTAACGTCAACGTCGTCTCCCACGCATCCATCGCAATGGTCGTCTTCATCTACCTCTTTGTCGTCGGCTATTCCTGTTCCTGGGGCCCGATCCCATGGGTCTACCTCTCTGAGATCTTCCCCACTCGTCTCCGTCCCTACGGTGTCGGTATGGGCGCTGCTACACAATGGCTCTTTAATTTTTGTATTACGGAGATTACGCCAAGTGCTATTAATCATCAAGGCTGGAAGACCTTTTTGATGTTTGGGATCTTTTGTATGAGTATGGGGACTTGGGCGTTCTTTTTTATCAAGGAAACGAAGGGGAAGAGTTTGGAAGAGATGGATGTACTGTTTGGGGTTGTGGACGAGAACACGAGGAGGGAGCACGTTGAACGTGTATTAAATAAGGGGACTGTGGTGGATGAGACGGAGATCGAGGAGGGGAATAAGGGGGCGAGTGTACAGTTGGAGAATGCTGGTGTAAAATAATAGAGTGCTAAGTAAAGAACCCTATTTGGCGAGGCGGAATATTTAGTGAAGGAGATTCATGATGGAGAAGTAGAGGAGCATCATTACAAATAATCATTTTCTTAATTTTATATTTAATACTCTTTTGAGGATTGACTCTAAGTAAGTCTCGGATCCAGATTTTTTGATGGATGCCGAAATCCGCACTTTCGATGACTATTTGACAGCCACAGCAAAACTACTGGTTCTAGCCGACTTGGAATTCATGTACGTTGAAAACTTACAGAACAGTGTCTTGGTTGCGAACAATGTGCGACGAACGCAGCAACGTCGTCACAGGCGCGTTTCTTTCGCAAGTTTTGCTCGCCAGTCCCAGTCTTATAGAAGCAGATTTCATATTTACTGAGGCAATTATGTACAGGGATTCAAATTGGCATGTCACGGATAGTGAGGCTTCCCACCATTCACGCGTGTGATACCGTGGTGGCTAGTGGGCTTGATGTGAAGAGAATTTGGAGGACGCTCTTCATGGTAGACCGCTGGTGCACTTCAGGTCTCCGAGTACTTCGACAAATCGATGACATGGGACGATTTACTGGTCTCCCAATGGACGAAGTTAGGTTTCACAACCTGACAGTCAACCAAATTGCGGTAGACAATCCTTGTAAAACCCAGATTATGGGCTCACATAATCACACTCGTTTGATCTTCTCGGCCCAATACATGATCTAGATCTTCGAATCGTACAAGAAAATCACGAGGATGATGAGATCAGCAGGTGTGCTTGCGGCCTGTCGCAGAAACATGGCGCATGGCAAGACAACCTTCCCACAGATATCAAGCTCAATCAAGAAAATCTCGAGGGGCATAAACAAAGAAATACGGGAGGACCATTCATTCGTTGCTTTACACTTATATTTTTACCACTACTCAACATTGCTATAGTTACAGTTTTTGGAGTCCAAACAGATGCCAACGCTCACCTTGAAAATATTCGTAGAACGCTGTCAACATCATGCTCGTCTTATAGTAAGTACGTTGCTCTAATTTTCTCGCAAACCAATAAAGGGTTCAAAGCAGTCTTCCCAATGATTAGACATATGGCCATCGTCTCACCTTCAGACTTGCTTCATATGCAGTTATTCGATGAAGGAGGTCAACTAGGCAGCGCTCGGAACAGCCTGAATGACAACTTCGAAGCTTTCGTCGGGTCTGAGCTCGAACAATACTGGTCAGCTCTGAAATCAACGGTACGTAAAATATGAGGAAACCGCAAGCAGGTCTTTGATTATTCTGCCTTACACCTTCCCTCCACGTCTGATGGAAGTGCTTCTAGATGATAATACCTGTTCATAGATTGAAGAGAAAGCCGTCAGAATCAGCACCTTGGTCAAGTGGTTCTACGCAGGATGCGAGTATTAGTTCGAGTTGCTTCACGGACGGAGCTCTCCTTTCAAGGACCAATTAACACAATTCAATACTGAGCACTGCAAAATATTGATACGAGTTTGGCTGGCTTATTTCGCTCCTAAAATGGTTCATCATGGACTCTTGCCGAGAATCACTCAAAACTATGAACGAAATCAAGTTTTGAAAAGGAAAAGTGCTCAAATAAGTTCCCACCATGTACGCCAAGTGGAAAGAAGGAACAGCTCTTAATGGATCGTCGAACAAGCAAATTTAAAGAAACCCTAGAGTCCTCCCCGTATGCAGTGTAGGGATTTCAAGTATTAAGCTCTTGTGAACTAAAGTAATCTTAGCAGGCTGTAGGATAAGTCAGCGGCTGTCGGTCAGCGCTTAATTAGTTTTTGGTATATCAGTAATCAGTCAGTTAGTTGAGGATATAAAATCGACTAAATCAGTTAGTTCGTAATAAGACCAACTAATAAGCGCTTATTAGTTAAAGCTTTCAGTTTCTTTTCTAATTTTAGAGGTGTAAACCCTTATATTTTACTACTAAACCCTATATTAAGAGGAGTAAGTATAACTTATTAAAAAACTACGAAACCCTTAAAATTCTCAAAGATCCCTTCTGGTAATACTCTAGTACTAGTATTTACTAAGGTATATGAAGGGGAGTAAGATATGGCGAGATTTGAAGAGACAGTTTTCCACGTGATTTTTCACATACAAAGATTATCCGTGCACTCTAATTAGCAGCTGATCAGCCGACATCAGTCAGTCAGTCAGTCAGTCAGTGAAAGACATTTATTAGTAATCACATAAGCTGGTCAGTTCAAATATATCCTCAACTGATGATTGATTGATATCCAACAGCCTGAATCTTGGAGAAATTTGTAGCTTTATTACAAAAGGTACTCTACAAACTCTGCCCTTCACGTTGACTGAAATTTCTTTGGAGGATTTTAAATTAAAGACAGAGCAAGTCTCGTGGAATGGTTTACAATTTGGCTTGGCTTGTAGTTCAGGTATCGTCAACTTCGTGTTCATCTGGTTGTCCCCAGGTCCCTGCTCAGCGCGAAACAGCTGCATATTTGAAATCTCCTGGGGGAGGTGGTATCATAAGACGTTCTGGTCTGTCTATGTTCGCAACCATGTGCTACACATAGGTTGCGAGTTGAGAAAGTGTCCTCATATCATCATTACAAAAGAAAACAGGATTTCCTTTGCTCACAGTACAACGACACGTTTTGTAACTCTGATCTCATTGCCATCCCCGCCCTGTATCGGCAAGATAGCCTCATCGCTCTCGTACCGACCCTTCTCTGCATCCCATCCCTCCCCAGTCACCTTCACACTGTACATATCTCTCCCCTTACTCGTACCGCCATTTCCCGTCCTCTCACTCGCAGTGACGCTGGCGAGTTCAAAGGCGCCATCGTTTTTAGACCTGAAGGTGTCTGACTTGAAATAGTTGAGCGAGAAATTGCGCTTGAATCCTGAGTTCTGCGTCTCAGTGCGCGAGCGAGAGTAGGTTGTGAACGCTTTGGCTGTTTCCAGAAACCCTTTAAAGAGAGGCTTGAGGTGTGGGAGGGAGGCAGAAGTAATGCCCAGTGTGAGCTCGATTCTGTGGAGAGGCTTTATTAGCTTGATTGCTTCCTAAGGGCTATTGGAGAGAGGGAAGATCACATTTGCCAGACCCAGAACCATGATCCGTGGCTATGCGGATGCCAGTTAGCGTATGTTTAAAGTCGTGGAATGGTCATCACAAACCCAGTAGGATCTGGATCCTCAAAGAAATGGTACTGCAGAGGTGCCTTGTAGATAGATGCGAAACAAGCACTAGAAAGGGGCAAGTTCAGAGTTGAATCCACAAACGTTACTTTGATAACTTACAAGAAACCGAGACTTAGAATTCCTATCAGTGACATTTTAGTCCGAAAATTGATTTTCAATGTCCAGATCATCGGGATTGGGATCACGGCGAAGAGTACATCAGTGAAGGCGTTGATGGCTGCATAAAGGTCAACAACCCTTCCAATGCGTGTGCAATCGGAGCCGACTTACAACTGTTGAAAACGCCAATTTTCGCAGAGGCTTTTACGTCCATACATTTTGCTGTTCCGGTTCCGAGTGGTGGTGGCCGAAGGGAGAAGTTCCATGCCGCTTTGATTGGACTGCAATGGAAGATTATTGACCCACAAGAAACGAACGTAAAGAGAATCAGAAATACTGCACGGAATGTTAGACGTAACTACATTGCTTTAGATGGTAATACAAACCGATCACGCCGTACAGGAAACGTCTATATTGTGTCCGCTGGGCGAGGCGGAGCAGAAAGAATGCAATTGACAGCTTGACAAAGCTGACGGCGGAGACCACGAGAAGACCTTGCCAAAAGAGTAGATAAAATATTGAACTAAATTGCTGAGGAGTTATTGCAAAGAAATGTTTGCCGATTCCATAGTGTGTTCCTTGGACGAAGAGAGCAAATACAGCGACCGCAAATATCTAGCGCATCGCGTCAGCCATGGGTACTCAACGCAACTGCGGAAGGAATAGCTCCGCTCACAACTGCGACCAGCATAAAGGCGTCATCGAGCCCGAAGAATCTAAGCATCACTGTTCGAACATAGGCGCGGAGTAGAAAAACAAGGAGCGCCAATGCTGTTAGACTTCCTGAAACCGAGAGGAGGTGGGGAGCGATGTTGAAATCGAGGTACTCTGGCGTCAAATCAGGTATGCTGGGAAAGAGAGCCATGCCGAGGGGGATTCGATGGAAGATCCAGGTTGGCCTCTTCTTTGAAAGTAGATCGAAACCAAAGGCTAACCCGTCGTCCCGACAAGAGGGTGGAGTCTGCTATTATAGTCAGGCCCTGTAACGAAACGATGGACATCCTGAAGATAATGGCGTTTGAAAGCCAATACTAGATTGTCATGCGACTTACAAAATAGTGTGTTCATAATTGCTTGGACCTCCGGACCGTGGCGGTCCAGCGATTTGGGAAGGCGAAACCCTTGAAGTGCTGGCCTATCATTCCAGAAGAAGTGTCCAAGCTCCGGCCCGCGGGACGGGCGGGACCAATTTTCTGGTTCGGATATTTCAGAGCGGGTTGCCACTGGACGATAAAGAATGTGGCTGTTACGACGCTGTTGCTGAGGTCTCTAGGCGGTCACGGCCCACTGGCACGGAATACCCCGAGACAAGCGAGTATCAGCCACATTAAGCCCGCCTTGCAACTCGTGAAGAAGGCTGCATTGCATAATGAACAGCTGAAAGATCATCAAGGCGAGAACAAGGACGACCATCTAGCGTGCCGATGAAGCTGATCTGAACCCCTTTGGATAATCGCCGCTATGACCCATCTTTCTAAGCCCTCAACGAACCTATTTTGCTCTTGAGGTAGCGAAAGAGCTCCCCCGTAAGTATAAACGCGTATAAGCAGACGGAAGAAGAGTCAGACGCGAGGACGTGGGTTCGTAAATATGAAATGATGGCACTCGGATATCAGCTCGAAAGGGGTGGGTTCGGGACAACGAAAGAGCCCACAATCTCCCGCCAAGGAACAACTTTGGTAACATGCAAGCCACAACGAGCCGATGCTCGATCGAAAAACACGGGAGGCGATCCATGTCTGTGCACTGCACACCGCAGAAGGGGGCCTCCGGGGAAACGGGTCGCTGAATCCAACTGGATGGCTTTCTTTCGTTGGGGATTCAGGTGACAGATAACGTCCCATGCTCAGATGTTCCATTAGCGGCCGTCACTCGTCAAAGCAAGCCACGAAAGCCTAAAAATCCAATGGTAGCTCGAACGACTTCTAGAGACGCGCCAGGTCGGAAACAAAGACTTGAATCTACACATTGCGCAATTTTGGGAATGGAACCGAGTCCCTGACGTGTGTGGCTGTCCTCAGAGCTCGGATCATCGAGGAGTTGTTCCCAAGCTGTGAAAACGCATTGTTCACCAGTTGAGTGTCCTACCCTAACGGCCGGGTTCCTTTGTCGACGGGCCGAGTTCGACACCAAATATTATCATCGAGCTAATATTGTCTTGTTCTGCGATATTACAAAGGGTCACTAGTATCGGTGAGTGTATTATGCGCTCCTCTCATCGTGGTAGCTGCATCGTTAATTGCTGTAGTTTATAAATATTGCGATTACGTCGCATAGGATCTTGGACGATCGATTAGAGTGGTAGGGTTTCTCTTATAATACTTCAATTTTCTTCCATTTCATCTAAAACGGAAACTCCATCTCTTACTGTACACATCTGTCACATTTCTGGAATTCCTTTCCAGATATAAAGCTTGCTTCGAGCCCAGCACAATACTTAGCTCTCCTTCGAGCATTCGTGAACAGCCTCCCTAGCCAGAAGAGGTAGCACATCTAGAGAGTGTGAGAAAGTGTCTTAAGTTAGGTATTATAGTTTTCAATTTCTGTTTTCGCTGGCCATTTCTATGGGTGACTATTGTAATTGCCATCAGTGCCGGTTAAGCTCGGCTGTGCGCACACATCTGTCTACTCCAAACTGCTTCGGAAATCTTCAAGGCCATGCTTAGGCCCCGTTTTAACCAAGGCTAAAAACCATTTTTAGATGATTTTATGACCGTCAAAATGCTTTGTCCAATATCTTACTATTTTTTTCGTCCTTTATGCGGCAGAGAGGAGCACACCCCAATGTGTTAACCTGGGTTAGGCATCGAGAAGCTGTCTAGTAGTCTATCATTGTGTCTCAGCATAGCACTCGAAAGTACATATCTTAACAACCGCACGTAGTAGAAGCTCAAGTTTTCCCAAAACCCCTTTGTAATATTTACAAGAGACAAAAAAGACCAAATGGTATATACAAATATCCCAAATCCAAAACCCTGCTGTATGCAATTCCTGGGTATCCTCCTTTGCAGATCGCTATTGCTCCTATGCTTCCGTGTCTTCATGAATATCTTCACAACACAAATCCCTTTCCATCTTTGATCTCATCTATCATAATCCAACGGCACTGCAGCAGTGCTACTTGGAAAGCAAAACCTCATGAAGATCCTGATGTCCCATTTCCATTACCATTAAAATTTCCACTCACATCTCCAACTCCAGATCCACCACCCTTTCTCCCTCCCCCCTTGCCATCCCCACATACCAAGGCGGCAACAACCCCAGAAGAGCCCCACTCCCCTCTCATCTGCCCCAGCAAACCTCCTCCTATTAACCTCCGTCTCCATAGTCCTTATCATCCCCTCCCAAGCCCACACCCTAGCAACCGCATCTTCAGTCGTAACTCGCCTCTCCATCTCCTCCTGTGCCGCGGAAGAAATTTGAGATCTCGCTCCTGCATCGTGGCTTCTGCTTCTTCTGGCTCGGCGCCGCATGAGAGTGAATGAGGAGGCCTCGTAGGTTACGTCGTAGACTTCGTCGTCTGTGGTGATTATTTCGTGGGCGGGTATAGGTGTTGGGGGAGTGATGGTTCGGTGAGGAGGTGGGTTGGGATCTTTTAAGTCATTGGATATGGATATGGATATTGTTCCCTCGCTCTCCTCATTGGGAATCTCGTCGGCTATAATGATGTCGCCAGCATCGGCATTTATCATGCTTGCTGCGTGCTTGACGAAAGCCCTATTGCCATAGAGATATTTCTGCCCAACAATGACCCCCTTGCAATTCTCTGTGATTTCGAATTCCAGCTCGGATTTCTCCTCACTTCCCGCAGGACTCCACATAGCTTTCATTGCTCCTAGACTTGGTGTTGTGGTCCGGTTAATTAATCTATTATTCTCCGTTCACCTCTGTATTCTCCATCCTACCCGAGTTCGAGAGCTTGTGTAGAAGAAATGGCGTTAACTTGACACCCGGAGTCGAGGATAACGTACGATTGCTTGCCGCTGAGTTCGCCGCTCATATTGTTCATGATATTGCTTGTTAAGTGACAGTCATAAATAACACCGCCCAAACCTCTCTTAAGGATTACTTTCTCAGGCGTATGAAAGAGTGCCTCCTATCCTTCGTACCTATAGCGTAAGACGGTGGTCTTTTACGTAAGAGATCTGCCCGTCTGTAATGTTAAGAGTCTATTTAATTTGAGTACGTGGTATCTTGAAAAGGAGGGCTATTTGGATCTGGCTAGAAAGTGGAGTGAAGGTAGAGAGAGTGAAGCAGAGAGTGTGGCGAATATTGGACCCACTCGAAATTGATCGGGGGGGGGGTTTAGTATCTATATTCCATCTTTTCTTGCTATATGTAATTAGATACTAGTTAACATTGATTGCCCCTATAGGGAGTTACCCTGACTACCGAGGCTAGTAAAGGGGCGTACTGGCTGCCAGCTAGAGAGCCAAGTAGAAGCCAGATAAATGAAGTAAACCTGATTCCAGTTATTTATATGCATCAATAGCAGGGGTAGGTGGTGTCGTTGTTTTCTGGAGTAGGTGGGCGCTCTATGAAAACCTTATGCTGAATCGGAACAAATCACGTGATCAATATACCACATTGGACCTGTTCCGTTTTGGGTGCCTGAGGCCCTGATTACCCTTGTCCCTCTCCACATACGAATTTTACCGTGAAAAATACCTCCCTCACCACCTCCGTTCTGTACTGGTCAAAAACATTGCCGAACCCAGGAAGGATGTCCTCTCCAGCACCAGTGGATGAAGTCTATACGGCCTTCTCGCGGTTTCAGCAGAGGGTCATCATTTTCCTGTTAAGCACCGCGACGCTAGCATCCCCATTAGCCGCCACCATGTACCTTCCGCTACTTCCACTCTTGAGCAAACAATTTCACGTTAGTGCCCAGGCCATCAATCTCACAATTACTGTATACATCGTGTTCCAAGCGCTCTCGCCCCTTTTGCTGGCGGGCGTTTCGGATTATTTTGGCCGCCGGCCAATCTATCTGGGAACATTCACGATCTTCATGGTAGCGAGTGTGGGACTGGCGCTCAACAATTCAAGTTTCATTGCATTGATCGTTTTGCGAGCACTTCAGAGTCTTGGAGCAAGCGCCATCCTTTCGATCAATTATGGCACAGTTGCAGATATATGTGTCCCAGCTGAGCGCGGACAAATGCTAGGCGCTATGCTGGTAGCGGGGAATGTTGGGACTTGTGTTGGACCACTTATTGGCGGGATAGTTGCATCAACTTCGGGCTCATATCACTGGGCATTCTGGGCCATGTGCATTTTTGCTGGATACATGCTGCTCAGTCTAGCGCTCTTCCTGCCCGAGACAGCCAGAAACGTTGTTGGAAATGGAAGCATTGAGGACCACTTGTGGAATCGGCCGGTCTGGAGAATACTTCAAGAGTCTATATCGACGACTGGGAAGCAGTGGGAGCGAGATGCGGAGCCTGGAGATAGTCAAACTCCTCTCCTCAGCAATTTTAGACGAGATGCACCAACGCCGACTAGGACATTAAAGTTTGGAAGCCTGATCGCATCATTCAGAATCTTGTTCTTCAAGGATACGCCCTTCATCATCTGGCTCTCATCCTCGTACTACGCCTTATGGTACTGCATCCAAGCAAGTATACCGCGAATCTACAAAGCTCCGCCCTACAGCTTCACTGATTTTGAAGTTGGAATGGCTTACTTGCCCGGCTCATTCGGAGTCATCCTTAGCATGTACGTCAGTGGCAGGTTCATGGACTGGACCTACAAGTCGAAAGCCAAGCAGATGGGCTTCATTGTGGACAAAGTTAAGGAGGACGACCTTGCCAAATTTCCAATCGAAGAAGCACGATCTCGATGCAGTGGTTTCATGATTACGCTCACGATGTGTGTTTTAGGTGGCTATGGGTGGGCCATCCAACAAGGCGCACACTTCTCTGTCCCATTGATTCTTCAGTTCATTTTGGGCTTCATCGTCATATGGCTTACTCAGGTCTTCGCTGTACTTCTCGTGGACACGTTTCCAGAGACGCCCAGTACCGCAGCGACCACAACGAATATGACACGATGTGTTCTCGCAGCAGCAGCTGTAGCCACACTTCAACCGTTGGTCAGTACACTGGGTCATGGGTGGTTCTTCACATTACTTGGTCTGGTAAGTGGCATTGCTGGTCTTTCAGCGCTGTTTGTTTTGCGACGATGGGGTATGGCTTGGAGGGTGCACAGAAGAGAAGCAGTTTTGCGGCGCCTTAAACCTCAAGCCGAACAGAGGCCTTTATTGATCGATGTCGACGAGAATACTTAGACCACCCATGTTGGACTTGACTTAAGTGTTTTTGAGCTTCGTCGAATTTTCAGCAGAGAGGCATGAGCAACTGATCTCAGACATGCAAACCTGACTGGAATGAGGACACAAAGAGAAGCATCCATGTAAAGATCCTACGCATTGAGCGGCCAAAAATTTAGAAAAGTATATGTCGAGTCCGAGGAGAATTTTGTGGTTTGGTGGTAAAAGCAATCCTGACCAGCTAGATAACCGTGTACAAGACGTTTTTGATGCTTTTTGAGATTTTTCGGTTCAGACATGCAACTATTTCCGCTCTCGGCCCTTTTCATATTGCATAAGAAAACTGCATGAACCTATTAGATCCACCCAGTACACCCGGTGACTGGTGTCCATGTCTAAATACCAATTTAATCTCCTTTTCGACCGTGCTCTCCCTCATAACCATTTGGGTATTTCTCGACGAGGTAGCGCATGTCCCTGATCGCGCTGTAGTCTTGTCAGTATACATAACAGCTTAGCTTGTTACGACCACAGACGTTTCTCTATATCTCAGGTTGTTCAGGTAGGCGGCCGAAGAGGTAATGGTATGCCGACTATATATAATGTAAGCAACGCCTCCATTTCCTTAGCACGATATCCCACAGGCCCCTTACCAGCGATAGTGGGACGATTCTCGAAGTCTTCCTTTGGTTCTGATCTTTCAAAATGTCTCTGATATTCTCTTATATACCTCCGGAATATTTGATAGCGAGGCAAATTCCACGGTCCAAGTTCAACTGAGTTGTATTATTAGCACAAGCCGTGAGCAACTGGTTTTGGGCAATGTAAGATTACATTCGTTGTGTGCGTACATGGAACTAGCGTCGTAGATGATCGGTTTGTCGGTCATAATGTTGGACCTGGCATTGCCATCCCACAGATTTCCATGTACCAGGCGTGGCTTAATGTTGTTGCCTCCTGTTTCGAGGGGTCGAAGCAAACGCGGGATTGCTTTCTCAACCATATTCTTGAACAGCTCCTGCATTTCCTTGTCTTCGCCATGTATTTGCAGCTCCTAATTGAAGCATCCAGTCACCATCTCGGTGAAGAATTTCTCCCAAGAGATCGTCCATGTGTTTAGCTGTTGCAAGGCGCCCTGGTTCACTGGGACATGGAACCCGTATTTTCCATTTGGCGAAATGCCTTTGCGGTGCATCTCTGCCACCTTTTCCGGTAAGCTATCAGCCTCAGGAATCTCGTCGGTCATATCAACGAACTTCATTATAAAGAAGCAGATTTCTGGATCAGAAGCGTATTTTCCGAAATTGACAGGCTCAGGGGCAAAATCCGGCATCAAACCATGAATAGCTTTCATCGGGTTCGTATTCTCCCTGTGTATGCCACCTTTATTGTGACTTGTTAGTAAGTGAGATATCCATGGAAAAATACCTGGAGAAACAGACTTTCATGAAGTATCTAGCATAACTTCCATTTGACAAGACGGCCTTGACCACCGCGTGTCTGGTCTAATACATTGCGGCATCACCCCGGAAAGAATCTACATGCGATCCTGGTGGAAGACCTGTAGCAGACGTTAGTTTTCGACATAAATAACCTTCAATAACTATGTAGCTTACTAGCGGATATATTGTCGTCAAAATACGATTTAGCATGATCAGGTACTTCATTCAAGGTCGTAATAATCGCGCGAGCCAGATCTGCAGCGTGATCCTCGGAAGGGCTGTAGCCTTCACACTGACTCCGGTGGTGCTGTCCATGGTGTAAAGACTAGGTAAGGGGCAGTCCTAAAGTAAGTGTATTTAGGTATTTCCTCGAGCTTGTGGTAATTTACCTGCTTAGGTCTTCAGGGCAGGCAACAAACAGCTATTTGTGCGGATTCTGGACTTCGGCGCGCAAGTAGAAGGGGTTGACTGGCCAAACGGCCCCAACTACTCAACAGCCCAGCCTTGACCTACCCCACCAAAATTTTAACGATTTTTCAAACTCGCCAGCGAATTCTGAAAGTTCATAAAATATGAAGAATGATCTAATTATTGCAAATATCGTGTTATTTTTCTAAACTTGTGGCGTTAAGATCTCTATATAAAGTTGAGCGGTTGATTGGTGTGGGCGCTCAGGTGGTCAACTCTTGCTTCGCCCGAGTTTTACCTGTAGGAGAAGTAATCACGAGCTTATCCCCGCCTTATTTGTTACGTTTGCAGGAGGCCTACCCAGCACCATAGCGTGCATAGATAAAGAACATCTTAGTCAGCGCCGCACCCCACCAGAACTGACACCCTACGCGTTCGCCTAGCTCACTAAGTTATAGCGCTCGTATCACTAAATTATAGCGCTGGTATCGCTGATCTACAGCGCTCCCATCACTAAGCTATAGCGCTCACATCGCTATACCATAGTACTCGTGTCACTATGCTACAGTGCTCACATGTCTATGTTACAGCGCTCATACTACAAGCTTTTGTACCCCCTTAACAGGAGGGGGAAGCGGGGAGGCGCTGGTAATAGTAATAGAGAGGCTAATAAATATAATGGAATATCCATAATTGCGGAGCTGCACGCGCATTAATTGCTAGCAGAATTACAATGCGAGTTAGTGAAATCGCGATGCGCGATCGTTTCGGTGGTGTGGAGGTGTAGTTTTGGTGGGGTGCGGCACTAAGTAGAAGGGTTCACCCACCAACCGCCCACACCCCCATTCCGCCCAACTAAAAAATCGATTTTCTCACACCATTTATAATACTAATAATTAACCAAAATTAACCAAAATTAACCAAAATTGATTTCTGTTATTTACTAATACTATCTCTCTTAATTATAATAATTTTTATAAGAGGACTTATTTTAATTATTCTTTAATATCACTTCAAAATTCTTAAAATATAAGTAAGAACTTAGTTTTATAAGTAATATTAATAATAAATATTACTTAAAAAAATAAAATTATTATTAAAGAGTATATTTATTAACTAAAACTTAATAAAGTATAAAACTATACTAATAATTAATAAATTGATATTAAAGTTGAATTTTGGCTTGAGCGGAATGGGGGTGTGGGCGGTTGGTGGGTGAACCCCTCTAAGCTAATTAACCTGGGCGTGGGTGTAGGGTTATTGGCGGCCCTGGCGGCAGGATCGAACGGACATGTTTCCAAGGTTTGCTCAGCCTTGCCTCATCTCCAAATATAGTAACAGTATTGCCTCAATCATCAATGAATTACGAGGCAGCCAACAAACCGTGAGTCCTATGGTGGATTATGCCCAATTATTATGGTTGAAGGAGAAGCTTGACGTCGACGACTCTTACGATGAAGATTTTCACAGGATAGACTCAGAACGAATACCAGACTCGTGTATATGGATTGCACAAACAGAAGCTTTTCAAAGGTGGCGGGATCTCCCAGCAGCCCAAATGTAATGGCTTACAGCAAAAGCTGGGACTAGGAAGTCTATTATTTCAGGATATGTCATAAGTCAGCTAAAGAGCCAAGACAAAGACTGCGCCATGTACTTCTTCAATTACGGTGACAAGTCGAAGTTCGGGATCGACAAATTCCTTCGAACTGTAGCTTGGCAGATGGCGTGCCAGAATGAGACAATATTCGCCCACTTGGTGAAGCAATTTCAGAAAGATGCTCATCTTCGGGTGGCGGATTATCGAACAGTCTGGCGGAAACTTTTTCTCGATGGGATTCTCAGATTAAAATTATCAACAAGATATTATCTGCTTATCGACGCGCTGGACGAATGCAGGAATGAAGCCGAGATTCTTCCACTTCTTCTCAAGGCTGCCGAAGTTAATGCTTTGCGCATATTCTTGACTTCGCGCAAATCCTTCGAAAGTCACGGGACATCAAGGCCCGCGACACTGAACATTGTTCAGGAGACGGTTCCTATTGATAGCACTACCGCGGATATCAAGCTCTATATATATGCAAATCTACACAATCTTCCTACCTTTGGAGCGGATCAAGAGAAAGCCCGTAGCCTCATGATAGATTCAATTATGAGGAAGGCATCCGGTTGTTTTCTGTGGGTACGTCTGGTCCTCAGTGAGACAAGGACAGTTCATACTGCAGATGAAGTTCGAGAAGCGCTTGAAGATGTACCCTCAGATATGGATAGTCTTTACTCGCGCATTCTCGAATCCATGTCAAGTCTCAAACGAGGAAAGGCACTCACGAAAGCTATATTGGCCTGGGTTACATGTTCTGTACGACCATTGAAGATAGAAGAGCTGCACGAGGCTCTGGAACTTGACGTTGGAGACAACATTGTCAGTGTGCGAAGGTCTATCGTAAGTACATGCGGTCAACTTGTCTACGTGGACTCCAGCTCTCGTGTTCAACTCATCCATCAGACCGCGCGAGTTTTTCTCCTCAGGGCGGATAATATGTCAGAATTTGCGATGGAGAGGAAAGAGGGCCATAGAAGACTGGCTATGGTCTGTTTGAAATACCTCTGTTCAAGCAAAATGGCAGGCCCCAAACCCCGCAAGCTTATTGCGACGTCAAAAGCAGGCGACAATGACCGCTCTCCGTTTCTAGCATATGCTGGGAACGCGCTGCCTAATCACATTGCCATGGTAAGCTCCGAGGATGATCCCTTCTTCTTTGCTTTGGCTCGATTCCTAGCATCCCCCAATGTGCTGTCTTGGATCGAGTATATATCCAAAAGTTCAGATCTCAATCGCCTGATAGAGACCGGAAAGGCCATAAGACAATACTTACAACGCGAGCCAGCCATGTCGTGCCTTTAGGAAAGGATACGAAACTACTCGAAAGCTGGTCCATCGATCTCGCTCGCTTGGTGACCAAATTTGGAAGAAATGTAGCCGCCTCGCCGTCCGCCATATACTATCTTATTCCACCATTTTGCCCACCCGAGTCAGCCTTAAACCAACAGTTCGGAGCCTCAAATCGCTCGATCACCGTGAAAGGCTTGACGGCATCAGCTTGGGACGACTGCGCCTCCGTATTCAACTATCAACGCGAGAATCCTACTACAATTGCGTGCTCTCCATCCATCTTTGCTGTAGGCTAGAAGAGTGGTAAAATCAAGATTCACCACGAGACGAGTTGCCAAAAACTTCACACTCTACTAAGCGACGAACCTATCAAGCTTCTCCGGTTCGGAGCAACTGGGGATTACCTGGCTGTTCTTACGCTCAAATACATTTGCGTGTGGAACACTAGATCGTGGGAAATAGCGCGGCAGTTCTCAATCGAAACTCCCTGTATGGACGTGTCATTTGCCGATAATGACCAAATCTTAGTCGCTGTCTCAAGAGACAATTGCCTTCTTGTATGGGACCTACTCACAGGAGATTGCAAACAACTTAGGACTTGGGTAGATGAACTGGATGAAGGATACACGGGTGATCGCCCTGCTGCTGCTACGATATCAAATGACTCTACGGTGGTTGCCGTAGTCTACAGAGGCCAAGATATTATTGTGTGGGATGTGGAATATGAAAACGTTCACGACATATACGGGCAGGACATCGGATCGCTAGGACCTCGGGCGAAGAAACGATCTGCAAGGGCGTTCGTCCGTACCTTACTCTTCAGCCGGGCTTCAGAGTCTGGACTACTCGCTGCAAGCTATATGGATGGGGAACTTGTGATCTTCAATACCATAGATCGGAAGATTCAAGACCGAACCTCTGCAAATGCCCATTCGCTAGTTTCCTCGCCAAATGGCTTAATGATGGCATGTGGTAATTCTGCCGGAATGATACTTCTCTTCGAATTTGAGACCCTCAAGCTATTCTATCGCATTGTTTCCGAGGAGTACAGCATCAAGGCTCTGGTCTTCACTGCTGATAATCACCGACTGATCGACATACGAGGACCGTACTGTCGAGTTTGGGAACCATCTGCGTTATTCCGTGATACACTTGAAGAGGATGACAATAGCGACACACTTTCTATTTCTACCATGCCTCAGGAATATACGATTGAAGATACTCAGCAAGTCATCCACATATCTGCACTTTTCTGCGCTGAGGAAGAGAAGCTCATAGTGTGTGGCAAATTCGACGGCTCAATCTGCCAATACGATGTGGAAACCGGCGCCCAGAATCAAGTCTTGATCAAGGGTGGCCAAAATAGTGCTATCATTGATCTCTTTTATAGTTCGCACAGCAACCTTCTCACAAGTGCAGATATTGACAGTCGAACAGTATCATACCAGCTGTCCAACAATGCTGGTGCGTGGCATGCTGAGAAGGTTTTTGAACATCGGGCGAGCGATTCCATCGTGCAGGTTCTCACAAACAACGAAGGCACAAGGCTTTTAGTATCTACGCATACATCAAACACGTTACTCAGAATTAGTAATGAAGGTGAACGTACCATTGCATCAATTTCCTGGCCTACTCGTCATCGGTATAGATGGAGCAGCCATGCGATGATGCGACGGATCCCTGTCGCATTCTTCTCATCCAAGATCACGCGACACATATTTTTGAGTGGCAAAATATGAAAAGGCTCGCCCCTAAAGTTGGAATTCGAATGAAAGGGTCTACGCTGGGAGATTTCTCCATACGGGCGATTATGCCATGTTTCAATGGCCAAGTCATCGCCACCACATTTTTTGAGTCTCTTACCTCGCGAGCAAAGAGTAAGATTCTTCTCTGGAACACATATGAGATCACGGCTGAGACTGAGTCTATTGCCCCGATTCCTCGATACGAAGCCATAGCTCAACATGTCGAGTGTATGATAGGCCCATTCGGTCATCGTATAGCATTCCTGCATCAAGATGGCTGGGTGTGCTCAGCAGACGCTCAAAACTTCGAAGTGGACAGTTTTGATCGCCATTTCTTCTTCCCTGGGGACTGGTTAAGTGCCACGGGACCCGATGGCTCCTTGATTCTAGGCATATTTTCTCGCACTGGGGCTATAGTATTCGTGCGGCGCAATGAGGTGGCTATTGTACACAAAGGCATGGAGTACTGTGAGGCGGGTCAGCCAAAAGGAACGGGAAAGCGGCCAGGATTAGGGAGGACGGTGAAGTGCGATCCTCTCCCTAACTCAAAGTTGCCGTCCACCCCGCGATGACGCTCTTTCAAAGTTCGTGTACGCAGATTGACTATCCAAGATATCTCATGCTGGAATTAGCGAAGAGCTGGCCTAGGAGTGTAAGAAAACTCGTATGCTAGAAAAGCAGAGTATAGCCCATACTCCCACACCGCACCTTACAGTGATAAAAAGAGAGAACTGAACTATGCGACATATAGACCAGTGGTAGAACACCACCGATAGTATAACATTAAAGAATTCTCTTCCGCACATCGCAATAGCTTGGTTCCTCGCAGAAAAAGGAAAACAACTTCTATAGACGGATCATAATGAGATTTGCTGACTATTTGATGCGACAATGCTAAATATATAAGGATATGCTATGGTCCCCAAAGACGGGTTCATCGATATTGCAGTCGCCATCGATCAGGGTGCTCGGTTTGGTTGGTGGAGAGACTTATGAAAGTAGCCCTATTCGAATTTATGCGTTTTCCACAGCGGAGAAACCGCACATGTTCCGACACATGGTGTGTGGCTGCGGGGAGACACAGGAAGGAGAGGAGAAGGAAGCAGAGTGCCCATTCCAGTTACGCCTGCAGTTGAGCATCTTCAAGGCGAACGCGATCGTTTGAGTCCTCAATTCAAACTCGGCAATGGAGCAGTTCAATATGGCGAGAATAACGATGTTGGAGGAGTGTCCGGGGGCTGTGAGGATACTAGTGGGAGTGACGACGCCAATGGGAAGGATGCCAGTGGAAGTGACGATGGTAGTTGGGAGGATATCACTGGCCTATCCCTTCCTACAAAGCTGCAGAGAGGTCCAACAGGTATTGTTCAATAAAACACCTTATTTGGCCTTTGTTGAAAATCTAGTAATGAAGGCGAGTTCACCATCAACCCTCGAACAAGGACGTCGAGCTCCTCCTCTTCGAGAGGAAAAATACGAAAGAGACTTTGCAGACTCTTTTTCAACTCACCAGCTGCCTCCGCATCCTTTCGGTCATCACGCACAGGAAAGGAATTATTTGCATCCTTTGATCTCAGTCCAAGGGACGACGTGGTGGGCTCACCCCAGAACAAACGCCGCAAAATATCTGGAGAAGCTGTGCCAAATTGTCAGCATGAGTCAGAAGAAGGGAAGAGGGAAGTCAAATACCGGCCTTATTGTTTTGACCCTTCCCCGCCTAAAATCCTGCCCTAGCACGCGGTGGATATCGGGCGGGAGAACGGGGCGTGAAATGGGAGAAAGGGAGGAGAGGTGGAAGTTGCTCGTCAGTAGCTATGCCCAGCAACGTCTTTGATCAAAATCAGCACTCCGCAATCTAACATCTCTGTAACCGCCTCGCTCGTTGCCGCAGCCAAATCCCGTCCCCACCAGGAACTCAAATGTGCCTCTAGTCTAGACAAAAGTACAACTTTCACTCTACACGGTCCGCCCCATCTGCACTCAGCCCCTCAATGAATTCGAGCGTCAACTCCCCGTGCCGATACTTGTCCCCATATATCGAACAATTTATCCAGCCTGCCAAAACCCTTTTCACTGTCTCGCCGGCACGAGCACAGATCACGTGAACAGACCTTCCAGGACCTATAAGAGAGTCGAGCCACTGCTGGATCTCTCGCACCGACTGCGCACTCGCAAACCACGCCAGTCGGAAAATTCCTTTAGCCATTCACAAATTCCAAGTTTTCTTGGCGACTTGGAATTTCGGGCAATTCTGCCTTGGTCCGCATCTATTTACGGCATCTGTCTCGGGCAGCTTCCATGCTGCAGCTGGGCCGTGACGCCGCGTAGTCTTGTGACAGCTGTCGGCAGGTGTCTCACGCCCGAGAATCAGGGCAACTCCGCCTTGGGCGACACTTGCAACTCAACGCACTAATCTGCGTCAACGGAATGGCGGTGTGAACCGCCACTTGCCTCAGAATTTGGGCACCTTTGCCTTGGGCGTAGAATACGAGGGCCACGGCGTCCATATGTTGCTTCTTCCCAGCTACACTGCATTTATCAATCTATCATCTGCCTTCTTTCTTGGTTTCAATTGGTGCGCTCATGGCGCATCTTATTGAAGCTTACGAGTTATGTCTTCGAATCTTGCATCTGGGCAATTCGGGCAATAAAGGATGCATCTATCCATCCTACTTGGTGGCCCACCGAGTACAGTTCACGAAACGCTTCAAACCTACATCACATATAACAACCCATTCCCATTCTCAAATCCAACCCCATTTTCGTGGACAACGAAGTGCTGCCAAAATGTCGACTTGAAAAGGTGTCAAGGCCCACAGGGTGATGTAAGTTATCAATTGTCACCTCAGTCGCCATGGCAAATTATGCTGACTTTCCCCACCCTCAACAGCCTCGCCAAGACTGGAACAACTTACCTCAGAGTGGGCACTTCCTTCAAACCACTTCACCGAGGCAACTCTTTCCTAACGCCAACAAAGACGTCGGCTCTCTACCTCACGGCTCTCCTCAGGCAACCTTTGACTCTACATGTGAGATAAACTCCAGAGTCGAGAATAGTCACTTCTGATTAGTTCTTACCACTGATTTAATATAGTTTCAGGCGCTTTCCTTCCTGAGCTGCCCGCAGATCAACAGGTTGTCACATACGGTAGGTGACAATATATCGAAACAATTTCTTGTTCTGCCAACAGACCTCAATCCCAATTGAGATTGGCCATAGTGGGCCATCTCCATTTTACTTGGTGTTAATCTCGCTTCACTTGCATCTCGTTTTGATCTCACCTCTTTTATCGGCCTACTAATTTCGCCAAAGACTCAAACTTGAACAACTATTTCTCGATCGATAATTCGATCGACCAAAGTGGTGAGGAAATCGGACCCCTTCACGACACAGAGGATCGAGTCAAATCGACTAATCTATCTCCAGATGCGAACTACGTGCCTCTTGATGGGGCAGAACTGCCCTCCTGCTTAGAAGATCGACAGAACTTCACTATTGAGTACATTTCTTGAACTTCATTTATCCTCAACGTCCAGATCAATTTGAGACAGCTAGAGAGCTGTGACGCTGACGAATGCCTCACAGCCCCCAACTTTCATCCAATCCCTATAACACTTTTGCTATGAGCGCCGCAAGCTCAATCCCCTCTGCCGTCACGGAGCCGTCTGACCAAGGTGGTGCCGAACCTCAAGTCACGCGGCTGAGGTGCACATTTCCAGACTGTTCGCAAGATCGCGATTTCCCCACCGATTCCGCCTTACGGTACATCTATTCTTTCCTCACCAATCTTCCCACTTACAAGTACTTGACTCACAATGTATAGCAAACACCAAGAAAAGCATAGCAAACCCTACATCTGTCAAGTCCCAAATTGCAAACACCCTCGCTTCGGGGATAAAGGAGGTCTAGACCGACACATGCGCGAAGTGCATGGCTCAAAAACCTATTGTTGCCCCAATATCTCCTGTAAGCGTCACACCAAGGGTTTTCCGAGGAAGTACAATCTCTTTGAGCATCAGAAACGATGCCATCCTACTGCATCGGCGTCGATGCAGAGGTCTCTCAATCGTACCCATTTTGACGGTGTAGTGCCTGAGGAATTGGGAAAGGGAGATGAGGAGCCTTCATCGCCAGAAATGGCGATCACGGGAGATGTGACTGGATTTGGGAATGGGAAACTTCAAGAAAGACTGGAAAGGCTCTGTGCGCTGCGGGTGGAATTCAAGAGCAACATTGAGGAACTTGACGGCGATATAGAAGCCTTGAAGAGGACTTTGGATATTTTTGGGGGGTTTTTGCCCTGAACTGTCAAGGTATGAAATAAGTCCTTGCGCAGCAGTTTAACGGCTTCTTGGTGTAATGGTGTTCCGTGATTTGAAGGACCTTCAATTGTGTTTGGTTTTGTTTCGGCCGACGCCCATGAAGTCTGTTGGCGAGAGGAGAATGAGGGATTTTGGAGGGTTTGCCCGCTTTTCCCCAAGGGATGCTGCAAATGATGGCGTATAGATAAGGGAGTAAGCATACATTCAATTGTTTTGACCAAAAATCGATCTGCGAAGGCCTCAAACTTTTGAAGTCTTGCGAATTGGAATGAGCGAAGGGCCACATTTCCCACCTAACACATCTCTGCGCTGACTCCTTTCAAAATGGTTTCTCATTATTTTCCTAATACACTACGACTTGGAGATTCTCAAAATACCCTGTTGTCCTGACCTCAACATTAGCTCAGGCCTCAATCTCCATCAACATGTCCTCTCCCACAAGTGTATTCACCGGCAAGATGCCTTCACAGTCGAACCGCCAAACGTTGGCACGACTGACCTCACAATACTTCAAATCCACCACTCCAAGCCGATTTGTGCCTGGTAGGCATAACAGCTCCGCTTGGTATATTTCTGCTGATATGGATACTTACCGGTCTCGATTAAGGATCTGGGTTAGGACTGTTTGTGTTTCGTATTGTCGTGTTATGAGTGAGGAAAATGCAAACGATGTTTATACAGGAGTAGGAGCATCTCCCGTCTCTAGCAAACACGGGATGAGAGGTTGAGAGGGCTGCTGACAAGGAGGCATAAACGTTTGAATTTATACTACCGGTCCTCACATAGATTGGAGATGCAAAGTTGTGGCGCGACTCTCCCACCAGCATCAGTTGGGCGACTATTTATGATCACAAGTAAGTGATACGAGTGTTGCCAATTGCAAGAGACGATGTCCTAATTCGCCATGAATGGCTTAATTCTGGTTAGTGACTCACACAATAGGGACACAATTCAAGACCGGGGTTTGACTAAAAGTCAATGCAACTGTGAATTCCGCGGTTGTCTAAATCTTTCTACATCAAAACCGCAGGACGCTCAACATCTCTGAGCTGGGGGCTGTATCAAGTGCGCATCCCTTCGTCCGGTGAGACATTGGCAGCGCATGCCAGACACACGTCACATTTTCTTAGTATTAGCCTATAAGATTAATTATTTTAGCCTACTACATGCACTTCTATATGCCTTTACCCAGTGTGGGAAAGGAGTAGAGTAGAGTAGAGTAGAGTAGTGGACCCTACTTATATTCTACTCAAATATATTTCTCACTACTCATACTCTACTCAATACTCTACTCAACTACTCTAAATTATTCTAGAGTAGTTGAGTAGTATGCACGTGAGCTATAAGCTAGCCTAATATAGTAAGGCTCCAGGGTAGCCCGGGCCTAGCGCCGGTACGCTACCTAATTAAGTAGTAGTAAGGCTTAGGCTTCCCTGGTTACTAAAGAGAGACCCCCCCCCCCCCCCCCCCCGAGCTACCCCTACTTTACCTAAATCACGTGATAGACTTAATAAAAGTACTTTTGAGATAACATCTTACTAAGCTTATATAGTACCACTTAATAAGTACCTTATTTATTCATTAATAATTAACAAAAATTAATTTACTAGATTTATATAACCTGCACGTGACTACTCTTGAGTAACTCTAGAGTAGTACTCTACTCTACTCAAGTACTATATTACGCTACTTAAACTCTACTCTACTCTACTCTACTCAAGACTACTCTTGAGTAGCTTGAGTAGCTTGAGTAGTTTTTTCCCACACTGCCTTTACCTTAGCTTGTAATTACTCATACTATTATAATTAAGTTATATAAGGTATTATCTCTTATTCCTTTATATTATTAATATAATATTATAAATATTAACGCTTTATAAAGCTTATATTAATAGTGTAATATGAATTAAAATACTACGTCTGATTTAAATTTTTAAGAATGTAGTTCTTAATCTGCTTCAAAAGATGGAAATAGGCACTTGTCTTTTTCATAAGTAAGACCTTTCCAGACGTCAAGATCCATATGGGATCTCCCTTTCAACTCCTCCAATTCCCCATCCTGCCGATAACCCTGTCGAGCAACATTCCTATCAATCAGCTCTTGCAAGACGTTATAGCGCTTAGGAAACCAGTACTTCACAATTTCTCGTAATGAGAGCGTCCCGCCTTTCTCCTCTGCTAATCCGACAATATCTTCCGAGTTCGCGTCAATACATACGGCGTCAAATAGTCCAATTCCTTCACTCTCTATTTTAGGAACCACTTTAATAAGTTCCTTGCCGTTATAGCTCGTATAGCGAGATCCGAAAGTGAGATAGAAGTTGGGGTCAGCACCATAGAGGAGAAATACTCTAATAATAGGTTCAAATTCGAAGTGAAATGCTTTCCAGGAGGGCGGGGTTGCCATAAGCGTCCACAGAGCACGCTGCCAACAAGTGCCTTTTCCCAAGAGCCCACCTTTAGAATTAGCAGAGATACCGTGTTCAAAACAGTACCCAAGTATCTTTGTCAGATTATCTTGTGAGATCTTGAACTGTGGGGAATCAGAGACCACGTGTGTAGGGCAAGTGGCGGGATTTCATCACTTTCACCGTGCTGGTGTACTTGCACACCAATGGCAGGTCTTGTCGAGAGATATTCGTAGACGCCATACTCTACGGCGTAGAATCGAACATGCGCCGAAGGATGACAGGAAATTCGAACGTTCTCCACAGATCTCAATTGAGAAGACCATGATTCAGGAAAGCCGACTTCTCTGGATCCAAGCATCCCTGTGGGAACTCGCGCGATGGCAACAATAGCAAGCTGGTCAAGGAGTTCGGTTGTAGCATTTTCGTAGCAACTGTTGGGACATTCATGGTCGGTCAATCTAGCAATGCTGGCCTCGGCTTCGTACAGCTCCTTTTTGAGACGTGCTTCGATTTGAGGAATTTCTAATGCCTCAACTTCAACCGAAAAGTCACGGTCATTCTTTTTCACGAAGCAGAACTTACTTATTGTCAATAGTGATTCGTACAGGGGAGATTCATACGTACTTTTACTTCCTCTAGACCCACAACCCCATAGAAAGGAATGTATTTCCACCACCATGCTCGAGTCTTGTCCCATTTCGTCTTTATGTCTTGATATATCCTTACTTCATCGTCCTTGTCTTCAATCAGTAGAGGGGCGGCTCTCTGGTCGTTGGCACCGCGGTCCCAACAAACAAATAGACAGTGGTGGTTTGTTCCATGGTCCAGCAGAGCTTGAACATCTTCGAAAAATAGCTCTGCTTGCCCTGGCGTGCGAGATCTTATTAGAGGAGTTATGTGTTCGGGTTTCTTTCGTAGACGTGGCTGATTGGCGAGTGGGACCTAGCAGCCAGCAGGCAGTGGCAGCAGAGAAACCAAGAGAGACACACCCAGAATTGCTACCAATAGTAATATGGGTGAAGGTTTCGGCGTGTTGATACTACAGAGTCAATGGAAGCATGTTCTCTCGATCAACAACGAACAGAGTCCTAACAAGTAAGGTCACCGATTTCCCCCCGTTCCAGTGGCATTGCAAATGTCGATTTTGATAGGCTAATCAATCCACGCCCGGAAAACGCCTCTTCTTCCAAATCAGGAGACTGGGTCTTTTGTCCACGTCCAATCGCTTGTAGCCCAATCACTACATGCAGCCTAAAGAAGCACACTTCAACCTCTCTATATCTTACCCATCAACTGTCTTCACTGCTTGAAAATGCATGACCCGATAGCAAGCGCCGAAGTCCCTTGACCCGTAACATTGACGACGATAACCGGGTTTGCTACTATTGATCTCCTCGAAGTGTCACCTTCTCACCTGGCCAATGGCCAGACGAATTATTGAACAGAATCTGAACGACGCAGAGAATGAAATGGCTTCTCAAAATCCGTTCGTCTTCCATCAGGTTTCATCCGGAGAACTAGGGACTCGAGAGATGTCAAGGCAACAGTGGGAGAAATTGAAGCCGTTGATCAAGAGGATTTATATCGAAGAGAAGAGGTCCTTTCCACACCTGGCGAAAATACTTCGCAAGGAGCATGGTTTTGAACCAACGTAATAACCCCCTCCCCCAACCCCCCAATTACATTCCTAAAAGAATAGAGTGCTAAGCAGGAAATAGGAAGCGGCAATTTTCAAGACAAATCGAGAAGTGGGGATTCAGAAAGAATGTATCGCGCTCTGAACGACGCAGCCTCTTGCAAAGCCTTCCTGACAACATGAACGAACTCATGTTTATGCTTGACGAAGATCGGCGGCTCAACTTCCGACTAAATCCTGGGAAGTTGAGGAATTGGCGAAGGAGATATCGTGGAGAGATTGATGGGATGGCTATGGTTCTGCCGCAGGACCCCGAGGCCGAAGGTGAGTCTTTTGTGGTCAACGCACTTTGAACTCTGATTGATGTTCCGTCACAGTGGTAGGTATTGGTGTTCCAGAAGATTTCTCTTCTGCGGAAGCAGAGGTCGCAATCTCTGGAGCAGGATTTTCAACGGCAGAAGTAGAAACATTCCAATTGAATCCTGGAGGGAGGTGTGTTGCTTCAAGTATACACGAGGCTGCAGACCACGACTTCGAGCTGTCGGGACACGCCTCTGGAGGCTTCACGCCTATGGACGTATGCCAAGATCCTTCGCCTTTTAAGTGGTCGCAGGTTGATGTCCCTGGGTCTCCTGGATTGTCACGTCTTTTGCAAGGCTTGCAGATTGAGTCCGCTGCTCACATTTCACCTTTATCTCTAGATGAAGGGGAGTCTGATGATCCCTCTTGCCTGTCCAGCTTGGAGATTCATGAAATTTTCAACAGAGACAACAAGACGAGCTGTGAAGATTTCCACAAACCACGCCCCTCTCGGCTGCGGAGATACCTGGCACCATCAGAGGAAGCGTCGAAAACGCGACATCCACATCATCCTTGGCGAGATATCGAAGCTGTCTTCTGTGGGTATAGCCCAAGTCCTCTCATCGAAATATACATATTTCCACCTTCACCCTCGCGAAAATTTTCCTGCAAACCGGACATACCCACTTGTACACAGCTTGGGACGAAAGAAAAAGAACTTCGGATCAAAGTGGCTAAACTGCGAAGTCAATTCCAAGAGGATAACCCCGCTGTAATAGCCGCGATAGAAGAACTTGCACATGTTTTTTGCGAACTCAGAAAATACAGGGAAGCCGAATCCATGTACCGGAAGGTTGTGGACCTATGTCAACGGACCTTTGGGCCTCACCACATCTGGACCTTGAGCTCATCCCAGAATGTTATTTTGTCACTTAAAGGACAGGGTTTATTCTTTAGAGCGAAGCATTTGAACAACGATCTGCGCGGTACAATATGCAATTTGTTTCCTTCACACCACCGACTCTCGATTCGTGTCTCCAAGGTCGACGCATGGCTAGCGGAGGTTCTGGGTGAGACTAAGGATTGCGAGAGTACCCGCCGCGAAATTCTCCAGATGGCATTGGCATCTTATGGTCCCAGGCATCCCGATACCATGCAGGCTTTGTCATTACTTGGCCACACCATTTCTCAGATGGGAACGGAAGAGGGCGGGACACTCTTACGGACTGCCGTGGAGCTCTCTCTTCAAGATCCACACCAAGATGGCCTTGTCAATTGCACGATGATGATTGACCTGGCATATGCGCTGAATTTCAATGGCGCCTACGAAGAAAGCTATAAAGTAGCAACTAGTGCACGAGAACGATTCTGCACGATACTGGAGTCACAGCACCTCTTTTTAATCAGTCTTGAGGAACAAGTTGCTCGGAGTTTACTCGAGATTGGAAGACTAGCTGAAAGCGAAAAACTGGTGAGAAATCTGGTGTCCCTTTATGCAAGTCGCAATCTGGGAACACATAACAGCGATGTATCTAATGCGTGGTGTGGCCTCGGGAATGTCCTCGCACAGATGGGCCAGAGAGAGGAAGCTACCGGTTGGTACGAAAAATTCATTCAAATGAGGATCCATAGCGACAGGGGGATCGATACGGCCTTTATCACAACTGGTTACAACCTAGTATACTGCTACCAAGATCAAGGTCGTCTGAGGGATGCTTTAAACGTGTACCACCAAATGATGGACAAATTCCCCAAGTCCCAAGACAAATTTACAATGTCCTGGAAATCGCATATAGCATCAGAGCTCAGGTGGATTGAAGGGGAAATGGGTCAGAATTCAGATGAGTGGTATGTTACTGGGGATTCAACCGACACAGAAGACGACGAGGAGTTGGATGAGATGGAAAGGATCGCGGATGAAAGGATCAACTGCCTACCAGATGCCGAGCTTGAAACTAGGACTGATATCCAGCTGGTTGGGGTCAGGACAGCCAATCTGTGAGTGCGAGGGTTACTTGTTGTGGGTTTCCTTGTGTTGGAATAGAGGCCCTGAGATGAGTATTTATACGATAGTAGGCTGTTGGATAGCCACGGCTCATGTATTTTTCAGGTCGGTAGAAAAGAATAATTCTTCCTGTGTCAGGAATCCAGTACATTCACACCCGATCTTTATTTTCTCTATGTTAAGTTTTTAACTTTCTTCCACTCCAACACCCCACTTGGCCGGGATCATTATCCTGGAATTATTCTACAGGGAGATCGTGGTAGTCCTGACATAACTCAGTTCGTTACTAATCATGATGGATAGCACCACATCCTCCCTCAAAGAGCCCCAATCAGAATTATCACTCACTACACACCAGCAACGAAACACTTATCCAGCACGTACCATCCATGATCTCTCCCCATCTCCCCACTCCCTCCCCTTCCTGTCTATCTGCCACAGTCCTTCTCGGAACAAACAGTAACCTCATGAGTATACCTAATCATCCGCCCACCCTAACCAAATTCGTACTGGGCGTCCCATTCGGGTTCCCCTTATCAATTAACGGGAATTATTAAAGATATTCACGCCGCCGAGTTCCTCATCCACCACATACTGCCTATTGCCCGCTTGTAACGTGCCAGGGGACTGCGGCATCTTGCACGTATTGGTTGTTCTCGTTGCAGCGCCGGTGTAGGAGCCGCCTCCGAGTCTAGCGCATCGAGCGCCCTAGGGGACCTTGACGGTGCTGTCGCTCCAAGAGCCCAGGTACGCGTCCCCGCCTGCTTTGATCACGGCGTAGGTGTCGCGTTTGCCATCCGGGATCGGGGTCCAGGTTTCTAGTTTGGACCCTGAGGTTTTGAGTTAGTCCATAGTAACCATGGCCTTGGGAGAAAATAACTAGTGAAAATCGCAGGAAAGGGTAGGTAATAGGGGGGGAGAGATGAGACGAGAAAGGGACACCAACGGAAGACTTACACTCGAGTTTCCCAGCAGCATTAAACGCCCAATCCCCATCCTTCGCAAGCACAGTTTGGATACCCGTGGTCCGGGAGCCGCAGGCGGAGAAGAGCTTGCGTGTATGGATGACATACGGCTTCTTGTTGCTCGCGCAAGACATCTCCGTGAAGGTCGCGCACTGCGTCGTATCGATGAGACTGCGACCAAAATCAATCGTGACAGACTGGGTCAGAACGCTTTTGCTGATGTCCATCGAGACGTCGTTCTCTAGGTAGCTGGCGTTGCTGGATTGATCAGGGAGAGCGGATGTGCCCGCGGTTTGGGCTTTGACTGTGGGGAGGTGGAGGATCGGTTTCTGGATCGAGGGGTGGGGAAAGGATTGACGGGAGAGAAAGGGGACGTGCCGTATGCATCGGTGGCAGCTTGGAGCGTTGCTCGAGTGCATGCTGCTGAGCTTGAGGGCAAGGCCGAGGCCGACCAAGAGAACTGAGTAGATCATGACTTTCGATTTCTTTGCCCTTTCTTTATCTTAGACATTACCATGGTTCTCTTTCCATTTAAATACGAAAGGCGAGTGGGGAAGGGCTCGGAGGAGGAACCCGAGATTTAAAGGAATTGAACGGGTTCAGAGTTTTGCCTAGCCCTTGAATATGGCTCATTACTTCCGGCTACGAGACTTGCAAAACAGCAATCCGGTAATTGAGAAATGACAAGGTAGCGAATCAATAGATATTGTGAATATAGCTGAGATGTTGGGATAAACGAACGCGGGGATGGCATTTATATTAATTGATCTCCCGTGTAGATTGATTACCCCTGAACTCTAATACAAGCGTAGACCTGGAGGGCTTGCCGAACAGTTATCATGTTCAAATATATCTGATATACCATTTAGCAGTGGAAGATTAAGCATATAAAACGACAAGCCTTCACACTTCAAGAACCAAAATATTCCGGCATGAATCTCTCAAACATAGATGCGAATGACTCTGGCTTTTCAGGGAGCGAGAACATTCGTCCTGAATATGTTCTGGGTTTAGGGGGATTGGAAGCAAGGGTCAGTCCTTGTGAATTGGTCTTGCTTGGGTAGGAAAGAGCTTGGGAAGGACTGACTGTGGAGGGAACTGCGAAACTCGAGGCTTAACTCAACAAAAAGTTGACAGCAATGTTGTCATCCAGTCACCATTTGCAAGTTCAGGTGAGGCGCAAACGGTGAGCATCATTCTCTGCACCACTTGGTACAGCCAAGTTTAAAGCAAGAGCATCAGGAAACAGGCCGCTCAACGCCACTTGGGAACGTCCAACTCCTCTCAATCATCATCAACAGGTTCAGCGAGAAAGAAGAACGGCATGGACGTCATTATATTACCCCGTCTTGAGCGATTGAATGCAGGGTGTATGTCTTTCCTCCGCATGCTCTCTTCATCTCTTTCCTACACTCAATTTTCCATGTATTTGCTCCCCACTCGTGTGAATCCCTCAAGCAGAACGCCACCGCTATGCAAAATCAAACCCCTTACATCCACCGCCTTGCATTTATCAACCCACGACTGCTTATTCGGTCATGTACAGCTTCGCCATCATCTCCCAGGTATCGAAAACGCTTCTCTTCGGCGTTGTGCTCGGCCCTTGCTCAATGAACTGGAGGTTGCCTACATTGCACCAGTTGTTGACGTTCTGTTTTGTGTCAGCAAAACCCCTCTCAAAATCCAGCTATGGACGACGACTTACAAGGCAACTCAGATACTTGCACCAACTACACGATTTCCGATAAACATAGAAATTATTCAACAACAGAATGAACACGATGAACACGAAAACCAGGCTGCCAGCTCTGACGAGCCACCAAGCCCACCATGCGCCTCTTCTGCCCTTAAAGAACCCAACTGGACTTTTGACGAAGCCTACTGCCCCCCCACCACGTTCATCCGGGGCGACTTTGTATGGCGTGGCACCTTCAAAAGGAGGCTCGTATTCATTTCCTTGATTTATTCGTTTTCGAAGGGCATTAGGAGAGTGCAAGATGCAGATCCCGAGGACGAGACCCATAAAGAAACCTCCGATATGGGAGAAGTTGTCTAGCCCGGGGAGGAGACCGAGGACGAAGGAGATGACGACGTCGAGCATGATGAAGGCGAAGTCTTTCCATGGGCTCTTTCTATCGTTCCAGGTGTAAAGGAGGTCGAGGAGAGTGAGGGCTAGGATGCCGAACAAAGCGCCCGAAGCACCGGTTGAGGAAATTCCTGTCGCGGCGAAGTTGCCGCCTAGCACAAAGCCAAAGATTCCGCTTGAGAAGTAGACGAGGAAGAAACGCAGTGTGCCAATCTGCATTTCAATTTCCCTGCCCAAGGTGACTTGCAGCAGCATGTTGAATCCAATGTGTATGATTCCCGCGTGCAGGAAGATAGGAATGATGAAGCGGTACCATTGATCTGGAGCGGGATAGTCTGCGATTTTCGTAGATGTGACGGTGGGAGGGAATGCTGGGTCTTGAGAAGCAGTCATGCCGAAGCCGCAGAGATCGTGGAGCTGACAAAGAGCGCTGTCGTTGGTGGTTCCGGGGCAGGGCCACTGGATTGGGCCGCCTGTAACGCGGTTTTGCACTCCGTCAATGGAGTGCATGCACGGCACGTAGCGGGAACCCATGTTGATGAGGACGTAGGGGGAGGGTCCGATCATTGGGTTAAATTGGGGGTGGATTTCGATGGGGGAGCCGGTGAGTTGTGCTGGGGAGGTCAGCATCACCCCCAAGCATGATTGGGGTATACATACCATTTTTCACAATCTCTACGATGAACACCACTACCTGGACAGTTGTGAGGATATACACAAGCCATGGAATACGTTTTCCCGGCTGCTTCAGCAGCCCCATCCTACTGAAGCGATTCTTGCGTCCTTGCTCCAGTTGTGATGGAGCAGGCGCATCGTATACGTGGTCTGTAGAATTGTTGTCCTTATTTGGAATGCCTGGGTGATCTCGTAGTGGGATATCGTCTTGAAATGAAGTTGATTGATCCGGCCGTCCGCCGCCCCCTTGTCCATAGTATCTCGAATCCGCCCCTAAGCTAGTCTGACTGTCATATTGATGTCCTCCAGGTCTGCCCGCCGGATACACATGGTCGTCGAAAGGGGCTTCGAACGGCGAGGCTCGATCTTCTGGTCGTGGAGGATTCGTGTGGTAGGACGGTGCTATTGAGGGCGCTGACTGCTGGCTGTAGCTCTCGTAGTAAGGCAGCGAGGGTTGTTGCTGTTGCAGCGATTGCGGGATTGATGGAGGGGGTAGTTGTGATGCGAGGCGTGGTGGAGGTTTGTAGTAGTCGCTCGGTGCCATGATGGGCGATGGTGTTGACACTCAGATATCTCCGAATGCGATGGTATTCGTGTGTCTTGGAGGTGGGCGGGAGAAGAGAAGAAAGGAGTGCAATCAACTTGTACCAAAGCGCGCACGCATGGCAGATTAGTGGATGAAGCTGCAAAGGATCGGACGAGGCTCGCGGTTCGTAATTCCTGCGGCGGAGTGAGGAGAGAGGGAGTTGTGGTCGGGTTAAGATCAGACTTTCGCTGCACTGCCCCGGTCTGCTTCTAAAAACAGAGTTGCAGGTTTCAACTTCTCGCTTACGGCCACCCGCGTCCAAGGGGTGGCGGGCGTGAAGGATGATGTAAGAATGATTATTGTCTTATTCGAACGTACTCAGTACAAGTACCTACAAACCTTGAACTGCTTGAGGAGATGATTCAGAACTGTTTATTTTGCCTCGAACGTGTTCTCGAATGCAGCCCTGAGCATAACGTGACCGTACCCCTTTTGCTCAGGCGTCCCCACTGCAATTCCTGGTCTGACTGATGTGGATCTGACTTGCCTGTTTTTGACAGCAAATTCAAACTCGATGGATTCACTGCGTAAGCCTTGGAAAAGGCGTGGCGATTCGAGGTGGATCCTGGACGATGGGGTGGATAAATATTAAGTATCGTTCTGACACACCAAATCAGCGCAGCTTGATTCTCTCTCCTGCCACGATCCCACTCTGAGCCCACCCCTCTGAACTGACCCTCCCCTATCCATTTATCATCGTCGCCATGTGATGTTGTATGCTCCCAATTCAGCCCGCTAATAAATCATCCCTCTGAATACAGCGCAAAACAGTCCTCGATCGATGAACGGGCGAGAGGAGACGACTGGAAGCTGTTGCATGAATCAGTTTGAATTCCTCTCCTGGACCTAAAGCGGCCTACCACTGGATTGCTCAAGTAGTCCAGCCACCAGTCATGGGACTCCATCTTCACCTCACGCAACAACAATCGCCCCCGCCGACGCCCATAAACATGAATTCCAAGTCTAGCTAGATAGCACGCCGCGGGAATGAAAAGATATATCGATGACAGGACGAGCGACTGGAAGGCGATCCGTTCGGTGGGCTGCATTGCGTAGAGAGGGAGTGTTACTGAATGCTGGCAGTGCATCAGCTGGAGTTTCTTGTTGGCGTGGGCGAAGAATGAAGTGTGTTGGGGGGGCGGAGGACGTTCGGGAAGCCATTGTGACAGCCTCTTCGTTCGAATGGTCATGAAGTGAGATCCAGTTCGGGGCGAAGGTGCAGGAAGAGGTTGGTGGTAGTGAAGTGTTGTTGCAAGAAATGAACCGTCATGGGATTCGCAACTCACCCCTGATACACCCTCGCTGCCTTCATCACATGCCAAATCGCCGTATTATTGACACTAAGCTTATCGCTCGCACCCGCATAGAAGCGGACAAGTCTCACTGCAGCTCTCGCAGCCAGCTTTGGAAGATAGGTAGCCATGCCGACAAAGAGAAGCGTCAAGAGCACCACCACAATAGTGTTCAGCACGAACTTCTCCCCCGGCGTCAACACATACGGCGAGAAAGTAACCTCATATTGGTAATACATGAGCTCAATATTTCCCAGCAGCGTGGAGAGGACGGACTGCTTCCGGCGCATCGGAGGGCTGGCTGTGGAAGGCATCGTCGCGCGACAAGAGAAAGACAGCAGGGAAATGACGTGAGGAAATCTCGGGGGAGAACCATAGGAATCACACTTTGGGCTACTGGCGTGGTCATATAAAAACACGAGCACGGGCTGAATCAATGCAATGCACAAGAATGGAAACAAGAGGTGAGGTGTTTTGCCTTATATCTCTGAATGTGATGTAATCCCCAGAATTTCCGGCCAGGAAGGACCCGAAAGGCACAAATGCTATCCCTCCCACCACCGCAGGAAAGCCAAAGCTTGGGGCCGACTAAAGCTTACTTATGCATCATGATAGCCACGGCAATTGGCTCCTTCACTTTCTCTAAAATTGAGAAAGTGTCAGTTTGGTGAGTGCCGAGCTGCAACGGTGTAGAGCCTCGCGTGGAACTTTCGACCTAGCTGGCGGATCATCCCACAATTCAAGATCTCGAGGATTCCGGAGCTTCCTCCTCGATGTCTGCTGGCCAAATGAGGGAGGGATGGCCTGCGTTGATGGTGCTGCGCTGGCAACATTAATCGAGTGCATTGAGGCTATCCCAAGGGGCCTGACCTCATGGTGGGGATGGGACGAGAGAGGACGTTTGGGTTCAAGTCGTATTTTGCCCAGCAAATTCTGCTTACAAAACTCCCGTGATCATCTTCAACCCCTGCTCTCACGTCGCGCCCTTTACCCATGACGCGAGCTCGACGCGACAAGCCACAGAAATGCCATTGCCCCATACCCATCACAAGTTCTCAGCCCTCACCATTGTTGATACCTCCAACTCCCGCCTTGAAGCTGCAATCCCTTCACCATGGCGACACGACTTCCGCAAAAGCGGATTCTAGGAGAATCAACCAACACCCGCCGAAACATCCCCTCCTCTCCCAACTCGACAAAGAAACGCAAGCTCGAGGCGTTATCTTCACCTGCAGCGCGCTTCAAGAGCTCGCAGAATGGACCCAAGGGCAAGGTGGGCTCGAGTCAGCCCTCGCACTTCGAGTCTGAGGTGCTGGAGAAGATGACGCAGGATATGGCGGGCTTGAGGAAGAACAATTCCGAGAGGGATCAGGAATGGGCACGCCCAAGCTTGGCGGACTTCAATGCCGAGGCAGACAATCTTACCTTTCAGCAGATTGAATGTGAGGAGGGTACGCTGCATGATGGAAAAGCTACGGTCAAGCTATTTGGTGTTACGGAGGTGAGTTGCCAGCTCTGGAAAAGAGGCATGTCCTGATTGAAGTAGACGGGCCACTCTGTTATGCTGCATGTCACCGACTTCCTTCACTACCTCTACGTTGCAGCTCCCGATTCGTTTACGCCACAAGATTGTGAGAAATACAAAACTTTCCTCGAGTCGCAGATTGCTCAGCACCAGCCGGCGATACACTCCGTTCAGATGGTCATGCGAGAGAACTTATATGGCTTCTCGGGCAATGTGCAAAATCCATATCTCAAGATCACAGTCACCGACCCGAAATTTATCAACAAGGTGCGAAGTACTATCGAACACGGGAATGCCAATTGGAAGGGAATGTGGAAAGGAACTGGCGATGGTGGAATCTTGACATTTGATAGCATTCAATACGTTCTGCGGTTCATGATTGACTGCAAGGTATTTTTTCTCTGGAGATTATTATGGCATTTCTAATAATTATACAGATATCTGGCATGTCTTGGGTCGAGGTTCCTGCGAAATCATACAAACTCATCTCCGAACATCAACGGCACTCCAATTGTCAAATCGAGGCCGAGGTCACATACCGAGATCTGATAGCACACAAGCCGGAAGGAGAATGGGCAAAGATGGCGCCCCTGCGAATTCTATCCTTTGATATTGAGTGCGCAGGACGAAAAGGAGTGTTCCCAGAAGCCAATCAAGATCCGGTCATCCAAATCGCTAACGTAGTCACTCGATACGGAGAAAAGAAGCCTTTTGTCCGGAACGTGTTCTGCCTTGATACCACGAGCTTGATCGTCAATACGCAGATCTTCGAATTTGAGCGGGAAGAGAAGATGTTAATGAAGTGGCGGGACTTCTTGGAGGAGGTAGACCCAGATCTTGTTATTGGCTACAATATCTGCAATTTCGATTTTCCATACCTCCTCGACCGTGCAAAGCATTTAAAAGTCAATGGATTCGATGCTTGGACTCGATTAAAGAATGTGAGATCCGCCTCGAAGGATACAAATTTCTCTAGCAAGCAGATGGGAAATCGAGATACGAAAGCGACGAATACTAATGGTCGATTACAACTCGATTTACTACAACTGGTTCAACGAGACCACCAACTCCGAAGTTACACGCTCAATTCTGTGTGTGCTCAATTCTTGGGCGAGCAGAAGGAAGATGTACATCATACCATGATCACAGAATTGTTCAACGGAACCCCTGAGTCGCGACGACGGTTGGCAGTCTACTGTTTGAAGGATGCTTATTTACCTCAACGGTTGATGGACAAGCTCTCGTGTCTTGAAAATTACACGGAAATGGCAAGAGTCACTGGCGTACCTTTCAATTACCTCCTCGCTCGTGGTCAACAAGTCAAATTTGTCAGCCAACTGTTCCGGAAAGCTTTGGAGCAAAAATTAGTGATCCCCAACATGCGAACCGACGCTACCGATGAACAGTACGAAGGCGCCACAGTCATTGAACCTACCAGAGGATATTACGATGTTCCAGTCGCTACCCTTGATTTCGCATCTCTGTATCCCAGTATTATCCAAGCGCACAACCTGTGCTACACAACACTACTGAACAAAACAGCTATCGAGAAACTGAACCTGGTCAAGGATGAGGACTACATTGTCACCCCTAACGGTGATATGTTCGCCACAATCAAGCGGAGGAAAGGTCTCTTGGCTCAAATTCTGGAAGAATTGCTCACCGCCAGAAAGCAAGCAAAGCGAGAACTCGCAGTCGAGACTGATCCATTCAAGAAAGCCGTATTGAACGGCCGACAACTTGCTTTGAAGATCAGCGCCAACTCTGTTTACGGTCTTACTGGTGCAACTGTTGGAAAACTTCCTTGTCTTGCCATCGCCAGTAGTACAACAAGTTACGGTCGACAAATGATTGAGAAGACAAAGGAAGAGGTTGAGAAGAAGTATACCATTGCCAACGGGTACACCCATGATGCTCAAGTCATCTATGGTGATACCGATTCCGTCATGGTCAAATTTGGTGTTAAGGACTTGGCTACGGCCATGAAGTTGGGCGAAGAAGCAGCGCAATTTGTGTCTTCGAAGTTCATCAAGCCCATCAAGCTTGAGTTCGAGAAAGTATACTTCCCATATCTCTTGATCAACAAGAAGCGGTACGCTGGTCTATACTGGACAAACCCAGATAAGTACGACAAGATGGATACAAAAGGTATCGAAACAGTCCGTCGAGACAATTGTCGACTTGTCCAAAATGTCATCGAGACTGTCCTGCGCATGATCTTGATAGATCAAGACGTGCAAGGTGCTCAAGAGTGAGTTGATATCCCATGACTTGATTTTCATTGCTAACGATCCCCAGCTATGTAAAAGACACCATCTCCGACCTCCTTCAAAATAAAATAGACATGTCCAAGCTCGTCATTACCAAAGCATTGGCAAAAGCAGACTATACCGCAAAACAAGCACACGTCGAACTCGCCGAGCGCATGAAGAAACGAGATGCAGGTTCCGCCCCAACACTCGGTGATCGTGTCGCCTACGTGATCATCAAAGGCTCAGCTGGTGCCAAAAATTTCGAACGTTCTGAAGATCCAATCTTCGTGCTGGAAAACAACATCCCGATTGATACTAAATACTACCTCGATAACCAGCTCGCTAAACCGCTTGGCAGAATTTTCGAACCCATCCTCGGAGAAACAAAGGCGAATTCCTTGCTAGCTGGAGATCACACACGCGCCATCTCCGTCGCAGCTCCCAGCATCGGCGGGCTGATGAAGTTCGCAAAGAAGACATACACCTGTATGGGTTGCAAGAAGCCGCTCACCTCCGCGGCTGAAGCTAACGGCGCCGTGTGTTCGAACTGCGCGCCTCGGGTCGGCGAACTGTACCAGAAGACTCTGAGCAAAGTGTCTGATCTGGAAGTTCGGTTTGGGCGGCTGTGGACCCAGTGTCAGCGATGTCAAGGCAGCATGCATTGTGAGGTTATTTGTAGCAGTAAGGATTGCCCGATCTTCTATATGCGGATGAAGGCCAAGAAAGATGTGGAGGATGCGGGGAAGGAGTTGGGGAGGTTTGATAGGGACGCATCTGTGTGGTGAGTATGTAAGGGAAGCCGGGAGTTTCTGGGCGACGGCGCTTGGGTTGATTTGGGATTTCACGTCGTGCATTGAGATAAGGGATGAATGATGTCCGGAGTATGTTTAGATGCCCTCAAATAATGGCACATGTTGCATCTTTCTCTTCAACCCCTTCATCTCTAAGCAGAGAACTTGTTTTTGACATTCCGCACCTCGGTCGATGATGCAACACGGTCGGTCCGTAGACCAAGAGCATTCTTCTATCTAGATCGAGATAAGATCTGACAACGCCTCACCCTCCGCCTTTTATTTGTGGTCTAGTCCCTACTAGCTACAGAAGCCCATCGATGTTCCCTTTTGTAAGCAAAGCAACTCAACTTGACACATCTCGATCCCACTTTCGCCCATCTCCAGCATTCAGTGGCCTTTTCCCGAGGCGGGACAGGTACATCGTAGTCCGCGACAGTCCAATGTACTTCAATTCACAGAGATTATATGGGGAAGTGAGTTTGATTCGCCTCGTCGCTGCGTTGTCAGGGGTTATAGGCGCTTTGAAGAAAAAATTACCTAGCTGCGACACCTTTTCACTCCGTTATGAATTTTCAAGTGAATGTATAAAATACGGCAAGTAGGGCTAGGTCTTTTTACTATTCACTGAGAAACTGGGGATGAAATATAGATGCTCCACGAGATAACCGACTACGAAAGATGTGATGTGGTGGGGGCCGCCTCTATGAACAGGAGCCGTTAGTCGCCGTGGTCTACAGCAATGATAGATTTACTTTCTCTTCCCACGGAGCAGTGAACACAACAGGCTGATTGACAAGATAATGAACATCTCGGCATCGAGTGAAGCTTTCCTCCCCTTTGCTTTTGCCAAGTATATATATGACCTACGAATATTTGGAGCATGACTTGGATTTCACGCGTCTTAGGACAAGGTGTGGACGAAGAGTTGTCACTCTCTACTGTAATTGAGAAATCGGGACCGAATAAATCGGCCTTGGATCCGTCTCAGAGTTTGTCCTCTGATATCATGCTTTCGTCGCGACCTGCCACTGGTGCAAAGGAGGCTGTTCGAGTGAAGCTCGCCTAAGAGTCTACTTCCAGCTGCAAAGACCACACGGGCAGTGGGCGCAATGTTTTTGATTGTACTCTAACATCCGTCTTTTCTATTTGGTTGCATGGCTGCCCGAGGATTGTTGACGAAGCCTTACCTACTCGGTGAGCTGCCCTCGTATGGTTGCCGAAGAAGGCTGTGAAGAGCGTCACGCCCTGGGCGAATCAAATCTCGCATCACCCCTCCCACTCTAAAGGCGCAGGAAAAGCACAGTTTCATTTTAAAATTTCTCATCACCCCCACTTGCGTTCGCTTGAGCTAAGAGCGTGAGTTCCATGCCCTAGAAAAAATGACAAAACAAACAGATCTCGAAGCTGGCGTCCATCCTCCAAGGATTCCAGCACCAGTACTTATCTCGCCTCTCACGAGGCAGGTTACTCAACAGGCAGACTTCGAAGTTGGACTCTATCCCCCAAGACCCCCAGCCTCGGCGTCTGTCCCAAGTTCCAGTGCTAGGCAACAAGCAGAGATTGAGACTGGCGCTCACTCGCCAAACATCATGCCCAGTGACTCTGTCTCAACCGCCGTGGAACAGATTCCACTTGCAAATCAACCGCATCAACGAGTACAACCGGTGAAGCCGGTGGAACAGGCATGGCAAGAAACCTTTCGCCCAAAGAGTCGAACCTTCGGCCCAACAGAACAATTCTTCGAAAAGCTTCAAGCTGAGCTGGACCATGGAACACGCCATCATTGTCTCTTCTTCTGTTGGGAGCTGGGCATCAACGACCAAAGGGCTGCCCCATTGTTAATTGAAGATATTGAAAACGAAGTCAGGATATATCAAGATTTAGAGGGGGAATGGTATGAGAAGCATGGACGGTGGTGGAGATATGTCCCTTTCTATGGAGTAGTTGCTGTAGAGGAGGTAGATGTGCGTATGAATATTCCCAGCGTGAAGATTGCTGACTTCAACATATCAGCTCCGTTTCGTGAAAAAGAACGACCGTGACTTTTCGGTGCGTGTTAAAACATTGGACATCCCTCAGATCACAACACGGCTCACGAGCGAGGTAGCAAAAGCCGACGCCAGGGTTAATCGAACCGCTGACCCTGACGACCCTGGTGGGAATTGCGAGCAAGATATGCAGACTGGCAGATGGGGCCATTACCATCACAGCTGTATGAGTCCACAGGACAACTACCTGTTTACTTGTGCTTTTCAGTCTCAGCGTGAATGCGAACGGAATCTCAACCAGCTGGGGCTTTTGGATTTGCCGCGATTATGCTTTCAAAATCCCGAGATAGCGGCTGGCCAGAGGACGTTACAAGGTCTAGCTCAGGAGAGTTGTATATATCGTACTTCGTGAGTCAGGAAGACTGTACGTCTGGCCTGAGGGTGCACTGACAAATGATATAGGGAAATCAGAGGCAGCCCCTATTTTGAGTCACGGATAGCAGACGCCAAATTCAGAGGCCTGATGATTCGCTGGGGCTTCAAGGGGATGCGGAGGCCATTCGATGTTCCTGTCTTGGCATTGATGATAGTCACGCTGTGGAAAGCGTGCGGAGGAAATTGGGAAGCAGCTTTTGCTGCTGGTGGCTTTTTCGTTGTGCTGGTTTCTTATTTATCGGCGTTTTGCAAGTAGTGCCTCCGGCTGCATACCTACGCACTAAAGAACAACATATTTCAGGAACCAGAGTGAGATTGACCATATCTCGGTGGACATTCGGAGAATAATTCTGCTCCAGCAATACAGCTATAACTTGGACCGAAGTGTAGAAACTCAAAGGAACCCTCTACTTTCTTAAATATACGGAAGCATGAGATTTGGTATTCATAGCAAGCTTTGGAGGACATCGGGAAAGAAGGACCTGGGAAGGTCGAGGTTAGAGCTATGCCGTGGGCAAGTCCAAGCAGAGAAATGACGACCAGTCCTCCTGTTCAAGTTCGCTTTCTTCTTCTTCTCCTCCTTCTGCCACCTGTTCTTCGATTTCCTTGACAACAACATCTTGTCCATCATCCATTTCCTCCTCTGTGTCGTCTGCCTCGTCATCGTCTTCTGTGTTGTTGACGTCCATTTCGTAGTCGCTAACTTCCCACTCACTCACAGAGGGGTCGCTTGAGCTCTGCGCCACAAAGTCTTCTATCCACTTCATCTCTGATTCCATCTGTGCAAACAATCTCAACGATTCTGTATCTCTATGGGACTTGCGCCATTTTTCGATCACCTGACGGTACGCGGTCAAAGTATCGTCAAAGCGACCTTGCTCTTGATAGCAGGCTAAGAGCTTATAGAAAGTAGTTACCAAGACGTCATCGACTCCTTGATTGCTTGAAATTCTCATCTGAATGTATTTCTCGTACCACCCAGTTGCCTCCACTCTATTGCCGAGCTGCGCAAGGACATCTGCAAGGCCAGACCACGCATTTGATAGTTCTCTGTTAAGCCTTTCGATATTGCTAGTGGCATAACAGACGACCAGGTCTCTGAAATGTTTTTCGCTCTCGACTAGTCTTCCAACCTCGAGCAAGCTCTGAGCCCGTTGTTCTTGGAGTTCATACACCAAGTATATATGTTGCGGCGCGAGCAATGGAGCAAATCGTTCCAGTGCAAAACTTGTTATTTGGTAGCTTTCATCGTACGATCTGTTATTATTTAGCGCATATGCTAAGTTATTCATTATCGCGCAGTTGATATGATCATCTTGGTGAGGATCTTGGAGTGAGAGCTGCACGGCAATCCGGAGAAGCCCCTCTCCCCCTTTCTTCCTCATTAGAGATGTGGTATGACCTAGATGAGATAACTCTTGCATCGTATTCGGGTGTCTAGGACCGTAGGACACCAACGACATCTGAAGAACTTGCCGGCGGATCCTCTCGCTGTCTTTAGGTTCGCCCAAAACTTCAGCTAGCCATGCGGCTAATTTAGAAACAAGAATGGCGAGTGGGTGGTGAGGTGAAACCGATTTTGAAATTGTACCGCGAAGATTATCGGTCAAACGCTTCGCTTTGGTATAATAACCTTGTCCTTTGAGCGAGATAATCACATTATAGATCCCATTCCAAGTTCTAATGTGGTTATGTCCCGCAGTCCGCTGATATATGCCCACGAGTTCCTCGTACACGAATCTAGCTTCTTTGTATTTCTGACTTGTGAAAAGTACGTCCGCAAGCTCTTCCATCCCGGCCATGACGGCCGGACTGTTATCCGGGAACTGCTTTTTCAATTTTGCAACTTTAATCTGGAGCTCCCTTTCTTGCGTTTCAAGATTCGTCCAAGCTGGAGTTGCTGAACAATGTCGCTTGCAGGAAGACTTTCGAGGCGGCGAGGGGGGGAACACGTATATCTCGGTGAGAGGGCTTGGACTATACCCGCAAAAGACAAGTTCGATGTTCCGCCAAGGATACTGTGGACGTCGCAGTTTTGACTGCTCCTCTCGCGGTCCAAAGTACTTTTGTGCCCGAGATGAGCGAGTTTGACATAAGTGTTCACCGGTCGCCTTCTGATTCGGGTGGAAGACTTCTTGAATTTCTGTGCGTGAAAGGCAGGAAGGTTCATCTGACTCTGGCTCCTCGAGAGACAAAGTAGGGATACCAGATTCGGACTCGATTTTCAAACGTGCGAAGAGACGGGATAATCCAGGAGAACCGGGAACATTGACCTTCGACCAGTCAAAAGGCCACGCATCTTGGCATATATCCATGAGTGTAGAGTCTTCGGAGGAGTGCCCTGACCACTCCACTTTGTTGTTTAAGTTCACAGGAACACCCAGAGCTGGAAGCAGCTCTCTGGGATCAGACACTTGATGTTCTTCTGCCTCAGTGATGAACAGTTCTGTCTTGGCAATGGGGAACTCTGGTGCAAAGGCGGAAGCCAATTCCCGAGGGTTATAGCCAACTGTGGAGTCGACTTATCAACCAGATTTCGGTCTCAGTAAGCATTGCGACTCACCTGAGTTGTCAGATTCTGGCAACAGAATCGACGATCTCTCACTCAACTCCTCACGATATCTCCTTCTCCAATTCCTCAACTTCCCGACTTTCAATCTACGATCAACTATCTGAGGCACCGGATCGTTCACGCTTCTAAGAAGTCTTGGCAAGATCGTGCGTCTCTCATAGCGTGAGACGTTCTTCCGGAATCCCCATTTCTCGACTTGCCTTGAAAATTGTCGCTTTCTGGATCTCGGTTAGCTCTTGACCGCTGTGTCGGGGTTAGGACGAGATTGGATCTTACGTTGGCTCAAAATCATATTCATCCCGGAGAATCTTCGCAAGATAGGGAAACGGCTTGCTCTCGTCAATATAGATCTGCTTGATCAGCGGCTTGAACGTCTCCTATTGCTGCCTTGCCATTTCTCGGACTCCCGGTTCTCCGGATGGGAATTCGTGGAAAACGAACAGATGTTGAGACGATATTTCAACCGACGTAGTTGTTTTTGGTTCGATGAACGGGGAAGCTGCAGATAAGGCGGCGGGAGAAAAGTACTCTTCGAAGAGATCCATATTGGTAATACTAGCTTCCGTTGCCAATGCCACGGCGTAAGGTAACTTAGGTGCTCGAAATATTGGTCTTGCATCTTCAACCAGTGATGGCCATGGAAGGGTAACATATAGACAGTCTACGAGGTGTGGTTCTTGAGGCTGCGTGAAGTGATTGGGCGACAGCGATTGGGCGTGCGCAAAAGAACCGCACTCCCGATTTGGAAGACCAGGCGTTCTCGGGCGTAGATGGCTTGGCCTATCAAAATCGACATTCGCACAGCCACTGGAAGAGATGGTGATCGTGACCTTTGCTACCGGGAGTCTGTTCGCTGTTGTTGATCGAGAGAGGATGCCGACATTGAATCTGTAGTATCAGCACCTTAAAGCTTTCATCGATATTGCGATTAGCAATCCTGGATGTTGCTCTCCTGGTTTCCCTGCTGCTACTTGCTGCTGTCGCTGAACTTTGGTAACTGCTTTGTAAATCCCTTCATACTTTGGTTATTGGCTGGCATTAGTTTTTAGCTCTCCAAACTTTACGGTTCTGTTGCAAGTTCGAATGGTTACCCAGCGTGAGGCTTGTCTGGAGAGAAACTGTTGGATGTTAGAGAAACAGCCTCCAGAGCTTTCTCTCTCCGATGAGTGACCTGATTTTGTATCCAACTCGGTGCATGTAAAGAGGCACACACTGCGATAGAAATAAAAGCAATAGCGTTCTCCATACGATACTAGAGATTTCAATCAAACCGAATGTATTTATTTCTCCGAAACTCGTCATTGAAAAATAAATTAATGACAAATCAGGCTTGCTATTTGTATCGAGGACGTAAAATCGTCAACCTGCCGGCCTTGAAGCAACTTGTTTCAATGGTAAATTTCAAAGTCCATCCATTGCACCCAATCTTTTGATTATCCTTTCCCATTTCCAATAGCAAAAATTCCCGTGAGGAAATGACTTCTTAAGTGGGGCAAATAACGTTTGTTGCCACGAAAGGGGCGCTTGCTTGCTCGCAGTGACCAATGACGCCTACGGTATCTCCCTCAGTGCATGCAGAGTCGGTGTAGTAGTGAACTTCAAGAAAGCAAGAAAAGTTAGCCATGTTATCGGATATAAAATGGTTCGAAGATGAGCTACTTACCTACGCAGTCAGCAAAAACGTCAGTAACCGAGTTAGCAGTGACACTGATGACGCTGCTGAGAACGGAACGGATTGGTTGGCAGAGATTCACGCCAGCGAAGGTAGCCTCGCCATCAGCTGTACCAGTACATCCTCCGCCACTGTAATAGGTCTGCGTAGCATAGATTGCACCTCCTGAAGATTGTAGTGCGTTAGATTTTGTCAACCAAAAACTTATTTCGGATTTGAGGGAGACCCGCCTTGACGCTTCTCTTCAGTTGGGGCTGCGGTCGCGATGGAGAGGAGGATGAAAAGCGAAGAGATGGTGGTTTGGAACTGCATTGCTGGTGGCTTGCTTCGGTTCTTGGTGAAAAGCACTGTCCTCGGAGGGTTTTGTTTAAATAAAAAAAGAACCCCAAAAAGATGTTTAAAAAGGTGTGTGAATACTTGATTGCAGAAGGAATCTGTTTATTGGGGGGTTGTGCCACTTTATCCGGTAGGTTCATATCGTATCTCTAACGTAAGCTTCGTAAACCAGCTGTGATCAGAAACGTTTCAAAAGCGACTGTTAAAGCAATTGTTGGTTACCAAACAATCGAGCAAGATTCAAGTGATCAATCACGAGTACAATGATGACCACCCTTAACAATAGGATTGCGCTGCTGGCAAGTGTGTCAGCGGGGCTGAAGGCATCCTCACATCAGCTTATCAGGGGATCGCCGGTCGTATCAGAACCCTCTCGCCTTCTCTTACATAGAAGCAAATCACGGGCCACAAATGTTAAGGCTTAGCTCTGTGCACTCGGCTCGGATTGGCTTATGAATTGCCGGAGAACCGGGGGAACCATCCCGTGCTCTATAACCCACCAGTAAGTCCCCAGTTGCGATGGGGAGGTGGGAAGGTTTTCGTGTTTGAAACACGATGCCAATGATGAAAGAGGCTGACGAAAGAATTTGATTGGGTCTTTTGAAGATACGAGCGCTGCTGACATTTTGCAGGTGGCAACTTAACACAATATTTATCCTCTATAAGTCTACGTATTTGCAAGACGTTTTGAGGAACAGTAATAACACGATAAGCCACATAATAATTGGTGCAGTTGAAGAAATGATTATATTAGTGAACTTTCTGCTAACCCTTGCTTGCTAAACTGCCCTCCCGTATGCATCTCAGGGGTTGGAGGTTAAAATTCATAGATGAATCGCAAATCGCATGAGAACCATTCACATGCCTTCCAAAACTTCGGCTTTCCGCCTTCTTCATCTCAGCGGAATCCGCAGTGTCTTCCCTCACCCTTGTAGAACCTCGCCGCTCTCGCAATGCTCTCTGTGTAGATATACTTAATTTTTCACCTAACCTCATCGAAACTATCATCTTCAAACGATGTTGCATTATACACAACATAGTTGCAATTTACGAGGCGCCTTACTTTGGTAGAATTTGGTTCTTCGACCCTTATCCCAGCCTCTATGTCGAGACTCGCCGTCTCAAAACATTTACAGAGCAAGATTCTGAATGACTGGAATAATTTTATGCATCGATGAAACTCTCCCATTAGGAAAGCGGCAATTTTGTTCAATCTCCCAAGCTTGAGCCAAACATTCAAGAACGAGGACACATTGTAAATATACGCTCAGAATGTTGTACTGTACATTCAAATCTCTAGCTCATCGCAACCCGTTACCTAAGCACCTCTCTACCCAAGAATCAAGTCCATTGTCCGACAGTGACTGCATACAATGAGGGACACCGCCGAACATGATACCTTAAGTCCGCGACCGTAACTCAAATATCCCTAGATCCAAATCGCGTGCGCTTCCGAGATATCCGTACCCGTATCCAACACCACTTCTCGTTCATCACTTGACCGCTCCGCCGCCGCCACCGCTTCTGAATATCTCAAGTCAACTTGTAATTCGGGTTCCTCCGAACTCCATGGTTCCACAGCAGCTGGCACATTGAGATCCTTCGACTCCGACTTCCGCTGTTCCACATCCGCAGGAACATTCACACTCTTCACAGTCACTCTCCTCAGCACTGTATTCACCCGTTCCAGTCGAGACTTGCGCATGTGTTTGCAGCATCTGCAGTCATTACCATTCGGTCAGAGGAGCTTGCAGGGACTGTTCTCGTTCAGGTGGTACTCGCAACCAATTCGAGTGTAGTGGAGGAAAGGCTTCTTGTAGTAATTGTTCGGAGCAGCTGGCTTGGAAGGTTTGCAACCCATCGTGACTTTGGCGTGCGGAGGGAGTTGTTAACTTGATTTCAATTGCCGTAGAATCAATTTACGAGAAAGAGCTGGGACAATCGCTTGTTCGTTGGTGTTCGACCTTGGCGGTTGTGGTGTTATGGAGGTGATGAGAGTGTGTGTGGGTGGGCGTTTTTATCAAGTCATACGTGGGTGATTCACTCGATAAGAAAATTGGAAAAGATCACACGGTATTGTTCCATGTGATGTCGGTACATTTAAAGTCCGCTGTAATATTCCATACTCCTACAAGCGGCAAGCAAACCCTCAACCTCCCTCCAACGCCACATCCATCGCCCGCCTTGACATCACGTCGTGTTGCTACCAGCACCAGAGAACCCTACACTTTAGACTGCTTGTTCTGTCAGTTGCTGGAACAGTGGTGTGTGCATTGTTGGAAATTTATATCTTTTTCGCAATACTATGCATTTGCCCCGGTCGTTGTGACAATTCTCTATGCCACGGCAAGTGTACCGAGATGATGCAGGCAGTGGAAGAAATTACTCTTGTGGGATTTGCTGTTGGCGGATTTCTTTCTGCTGGAGCGCGAGAAACCTTGCACTGAGAATTGGTTGCAGAATTGGATAGTGGCTGTACTTTGGATCTGTGTACAAATGAGATGTGTGAGCTGGCTTGAATGAAGGCCAAAATGTTTTCTGATATACTTGCACAATCGGCAAAGAATAAACATATGCATCAGAGCTAGGTCACTGCTGCTTTGTAAAGTATTGCTCTAGATAGGGAGGCTGAATGATTCACGATATCAAACACACGGAAGCCACTTGTGGATGGTACATTATACGAGAAGAGCAAAGTATATTGAGATATACTACGGGCTTCAAAGCTCCCACGGCTTCCTATACAACAAAGACATCCGCTGCTGCCACCCAAAGACCCGCCATTGTCCGAGAGTTTGTAATTGTTACCGAAGCCTATATTGTAAAGATTAGCACTGGAATCTTTGAACCATCATTCGGGCCTGGCTCACCTTGAATCAGTCCTTCAATGTTCCGCGGCGTCTCAGCTCACTCTTCATCCTCTCTTCCATCTCTTTGTTCGACTTGCGGATGTACCGGCAGGTGCCACAGTCTCTGTTGCAGCCGTCCTTGTTCGGGCAGTCGGCGACATGGGCCTTGCAGAGTAGTTGGAATCGGGGGACGTGGCGACCGCATTTCTTGACTTGTGCCTCGGGGCCGGTTGCTGGCAGTGCTGAGTGTGTGTTACCCATCGTGATGAGCTGTCGGTGTTTGTGCTTTCTCAGTGTTGTTTGGTTCTTATGGATTCGGGACGCGTTTTGGGAATCGCGAGTAGGATGTTTGAAGGCTTGAAAGATCGAGTGTGAGAAAAAACAAATTTTTTGGGAGGGGAAGACTGTGATTCACAAAAGTTTAGCATCAGATCGATATCGGGCCTCAGTAGATTCAGATTCATTCACCTCTCGGAACGTAATCGGCAAATAAGGTACCTGCCGATGGGGGAAACGAGATAGCTTATCGGACAGTCATGGTCTTTCACATTAATAGACTAGCAAGAGTTTTCTTTTCTAATAAATAATTTCAAACGAAGTAGGGTTTCTGAAACCCTGTTTCTTGCAAATATTATATTTATAGGGGTAGTGCAGTCGAGTTCACTTTCCCCTTTTCCTACTCGCTTAGAATAAACAAAGCTTCCATGACCTCCAAGGCCCCTTGAATGGGAAGTTCTCTACCCCGACTTTCTCATTCATTTTAAATCGCCAAGCACTTGAGAGTTTGAGCATCCTTTTTTGATATATTTAATCGCTCTTCTTTGTTCAAGTCATGTGATATCCCGGCAGCCGCGGGTGCAGGATCTTCAGAAACTAACTTTAAAAGTTTAATACAACATCTCAGATATTCACCCTTCTTTTCCCATCCCATCCATCCACAGGAAGATGATATAGCAGCTTCGAGATGCGACGCACCACGCGAAGAGCCTTGATAAATGTTGGCTTGTTCAGTACATTGCTCTTCCTGATCACATACCTCAACGGTCCACACTCAAAGACCAAGACCTTTGCCTGGAACGAAATCCGCTACAAGCCCTCCTCAGCCACGCTGCCCGAGTCTCGAGGAATCTGTCACGGCCTATCAAGTAGCTCAAAGCCAGCACTAGTTGTATCGCGAGTCACAGCGGATGGGGATTCAAAATGGCTCGACCCACTGTCCAAACTGTACCATTTTTGCGTCTACACTGTTGATGCGCCTGTCCAGGATTCGAATTACCTCCAAGTTCCCGCGAAGCGCGGACATGAAGCGATGGCATATCTGACATTCATCATCGACAACTATGACCATATCCCGTCAGCGGGCGCAGTGTTCGTCCATGGAGCACGCTTCCAATGGCACAATGATGAGCCTCAGTATGACAATGTTGCCCTCCTCTCGGGGCTGAATGTCTCGAGAGCGCTGGAGTCATCTGGGTATCACAACCTTCGTTGCGATTGGAGTTTGAGTACTTGCCCCTCCTCTGTCCCACCGCAGGGGAGCTTTGAGACTTCTTCTCAGGCACAACTCGTGCCGTGGGATGATCGCGCGGTTTCAGATGCGGGTCTTCCCAAGGCTCTCGCTGCTCTGTTTGGTGCTGAGGATGCTGTGGGAGTGCGCCCAGGTGCCGCGGATGCTGTTCGCTCTCAGTGCTGTGCGCAGTTCGTCGTGTCGCGGGAGAGCATATTGCGTCATTCTCGCGAGGAGTACGCTGCTTTGCGACAATGGTTGCTCGAGGACAAACGAGACGATATTGTGCTTGGGAGGATCATGTCATATGTGTGGCATATTCTGTTTATTAACCAAGGGAAAGTCCGGGCAGGTAACGAAGGGATTGATCTCGAGCGGCTGAACAAACAAGCTTGTCCGAGTGCTGCTACCGAGGCCGATAACCCCTGTACTGCCAAAACCCCGGTTTGCACATTGCACTTGACATTACGCACATTACACATTACACATTCGCACATTGCACTAGCTTTTGAGATTTTCAGATAAAGTAATTATTAAAATTCCTATTAATCTATTTAATTCCTTATTGAATTCTATATAATTTTTATTAAGTCTATTTTAGGAAATTCTTATATAAGTAATTAGATTTAATATTTCTTAAAGAAAGGTAAGGAGAATTCGCGAGCGGACGAGCCCAGAGAGCAGGGTGCACGGGACGGGCTTTCCGAGCGCACGAGCCTTTGCGGCCGCTTCGCTTAAATCTTACTAGGGTCTCCCTAAATCTTTCTCTAATATATTAAGCTTATTAAAGCTCCTATTACTCTTATAGTTATATAAATTATAATTAATATATGTGTAAGAGTTTAAATAATTTGAAAAGATTAAGAATTATAGAAGTATACTAAAAGATCTTGAGAACTTAGAAAATAGCTTCAAATCTCTAAGCGAGAAAGGAAGAACTTCAAAATTTTATTAAAAAAAAAGTTCTTATTAGAAGAATTCTAATTAATCTAAATTAAAGATAATAATTAGAAAAGTATATAAGCTATTTATAACCCTATAAATATCTTATAGTATAAGTAATTTATTATGTGAGAAGTGAAAAGTATAGAAAATGTCAAGTGTAATGTGCGCAATGTCAAGTGCAATGTGCAAACCGGGTTTTGGCAGGAGTATCGCTATCGGCCTCGGTAGCTGCGGAGTGCTATTGTCGATTGTATGGACGCTGTGGTCTTGAGCGATGTGTAGAGAGTTCGTGCGATGGGCAGTATCAGCTTCCACAAGATTTGAAACTACCAAAAGACTGGGCTGAGACACACGGCTAAGCTCCATGTATGTGTGGAGTTGCTGGATTGTCCCCGATCGGCTGGTACGATCATGGTCGAGGATGTCAAATGTCCTTTGCTCAGTTGTTACAACCACCGGATTCTGGGACAGTGATAGGCGAAATCTTGGGCCTCATTTTTGGATGTTGATAGAAGATCAAGTGAATACGTGAAGAATGAAGTACAATGTGGATGGACGTGAATCACTCGGCACATTCAAATCTTTCTACATTACAATCACATTCCTAAATGTCTCTGCTCTTACCGCATATAAATGCTCCTCCAGGTGCAACCTCTCTCCTTCTTCTTTCAACCTCGATACCATATTCCCAACACAACATCTTCATCGCATTTTACCACGAATTCAGTTCTTCCATCAAACTCATTTCAGTCATCAACTTCCAACATGCATTTCAAACACCGTATCACACCCGAGAACACCTCAACCTTCGTTCAAAAGCTAGTCGAGAGCAGCCCTCTCCCCGCCAGTTCCAACCAAGCCAAGCTCGTCGGCCAAGGCGCAGGGTTCCTCCACCGCAAGTTATCGGAGAAGGCAAAGCATCACTCTACGAGCTGGCATGCGAAGATCGAAGAAACGGCAAAGAGACATGTCGAGAAGCATGTCCCTTACCCGCATTCTCCAGATTCGACGACGGAGATGCTTGCTGCTTCCTCTGCGGCTGCGGGCTTTGCACATCATGCGAGAACGTTTCCGATTGCAAAGGATGACCAGCATGCGTACAACGCTCCAACATCTCGCGAAGAGTCATCCGATGATCAATCACAGACTTCCTTCACAGAGCATGACCAACCGAACGCCAACTTGGGTCCTCAAGCAAGTGGTGTCGTCACGGCGAATGAAGCTCAGGATGGCCGCAATTCACGGACCGTTGCTGGAGAACTAGCTGCCGAATCACTTGCCTTTGTCCCACATGGCGACTCATGCACTTCCAACTTCGCTCCTCAAACAAACCACGCAAACCATCTTCCTCCAGTGCAGACTCGCCAGAATCCAACTGCTTACCGCAAGGATCACCACCGCCCAATATTCTCCAATCCTGCTAACAGCTTGCCACCTCAGCTTCAAATCCACCCTAACACCTCCACACCACCTTCTCAACACCCCCCACCTCCGTATCCAGCACCAAATACATCAGCCAACTCCCAGCCTCCCTACACTGCCGAAGTAACAATTAAAACTACGCCTCAAATCAGAGATATCATCCGCCAGCTAGACGCAGAGGGTTTCTTCAACCCGAATTATATCGCGTTCTTGCCGTCGCAGTTGGAGATGATGTTGAAGAAGCAGGGTATGGTTTCCACGGCGGGCGGAAGGGTGGGAGTGACTGTGCCTGCTTGTATGCCTGATGAGCTGGCTTTTGGCGGCGGGGAGGTGGAGGGTGGAAGTGACAAGGAGGCTGAGGATGATGATGCGGGTTGTGGCGAAGGTGAAGGTGCAGAGGGTAGTGAAGCCGAGGGTGAGCGTGAAGAAGACGAGTACGATGATGATGAGTATGATGAGGCTCAGCCTGAGGGTGAAGCTGTTTATGGTGCTGGAGATGATCAGGGTGCGATGACGGGAGGCAAGAAGATGTAAGTGTGGTAACTGGGTTTTGGAAGATGTTTCGAGTCATTGAGTTGATGGGTATGGAGAAATCCTGAGTGTATGTAGACTCTCTATCGTAGTGAGGAGGGAGGATTAGATGGGTAGGAAAATGCATCGTTGAGTTACTCGTACGCTTTAGTTCCGATCATCCATATTTGCTTTTGCTGGGTAAGCCGTTCTAGCTTCAAGGCATCAGAGTGATTCACAGAGTCACGCCTTCATTGTTTCAAAAGGTGCTGGGATACTGAGCATTGATTGTACCGGATGGGCTACCTCTGTACATGAGATGGGGTGTTAGAATGTGCCGGGACCAGGTATGAATGGAACAACGAATGGGAAAAGGGGGTCGATGTGACAATCCAAAGTCTCCACAAATCAAGAGAGATTGATGCCGACCCATGCTCATTCCGTAAATATTTCAACGATTATGAACAAGGAATATGGCGCGTTTTCACAAAGCCCACTCCTTGACTCCGTTCTCAAGTTTCGAAACGCCAGTACGGGGGATCCAACCCTAAATCCCCGGTACCCCGAGGAAATGGAGTAAGCCTACCAGTCCAACATTCTGACTGGCTCCTCCACGTCTCGATACCCGAATCGCGGAATGAAGCGTATCCGTATACTGCGCCGCACGCAACCCTCCCAAACGAGGATCTCAACCGTTGATCTCTATCCCCGCTCAGGCTCTAGCAGGGACGATCAGATGAAAAGACCGAAGTTATAGGTATCTGATTGGGTGCTTAATGTGATAGCTGTCTCAGAGTTAACCAAAGAGGTTTCTGCGATGTTGTTTTATGTTTCGACGCGAGCTTTTTGGGATGAAACTCAGGGATGGAGGAACGATGCTCGGGAGATGATCGAACTAGGTCACTTGAATAACTGAAGGATCGGTTCGATGACACTCAGCTTTCTAGCCCCATAGTATCTGGTGAAAAATTTGGCTGCTGCAAGCAAAAGGGGTCGTCACGGATCAACAAGCTAGGTTGCTGCAAGTCTTCACCGTTGCTATAAAGTCTTCTGCTGACCCAAGAGTTTAGACATTAAGAGCAACCTTCACAACACATCGAAGCCTCATTCCCGGTCTATTTCGACCCTCAAATCAATTTATAAGCCAATACCATCAGGCAACATGCAACTCAACAGCCTTCTCATTTGCGTCCTTGCTCTCGTGGTATCCGTCGCTGCGTTCCCGAGCACCTCTCCTCTCGATAAACGCCAGCAAAACTGCGGATCTTGCCTTCAAGATCTTACAGATGGTGAAGATGCTTGTGGGTGGGGAGAGTGTCAGGGATGTGCGCTTTGTTAGCTTCTGGTGAGCCTCCTGTGCTCGAGTTTTGAATTTGTGTTAATACCGAACTTCAGTTTAAGGGAAATTGGTTACAGACTGCCATCATTGAATTGAAAGGGGGAAAGCGCGCCTTGTATCGGCTGGAAGGCAGCTGTTGGTTGTCTCTGTTAGTTATCTAGGGGGCATTAAGATTGAAAAACTGCCTCAGAATAGATACTCACTTCAAAATATGAAAGCTAGTATTAAATGAACAATGCTATTAATTTAGAGACATGATAAAATGCGATATAAAAACTAGAGGGGCGAGAGATAACCTGGGCGTTGAAGGCTTTTAGTGAGAGGAGAGGAAGCGAACTACTTATAGTATGCTATATTAAAATCGTTGTTTTAGTATTCCTCACATAACTATATAATACTATAAGTATATTATTTATATTTATAATATATATATTACTTATAATTAATTTAAATTAACTTAAAGTTCATTTAATAAATCTCTTAATAGTAATATAAATAAAGTAACTATATATTATAATTATATGCTTTTAGCTTTTTATAATATTATAATATTATATAAAAGAATTATTTTTTATTATAATTTTAATAATTAAAGTTATTTTAACTATAAACTTTAAAAGCTATATATACTAAAGTCTTTTATAAAACTAAATATTAGTATTATTGTTATAATTTAGGTTAATTAAATAAGAGTAAATTATACTTAATCTAAGATATTTAGCACTTATATATACAAGCTACTTGTTACTATAAAATAATAGTTAATTTAGTAATCTTAACTAATTTGCATTGCTATTCACATGACCTCAGTCCAATACTTGTAAATAGCTAGATTAGAACATGTAGTAAACATACTTAAGCGAGTAATTGAGGTGAAAGAGTTGGAAGCGGCTTGCTCTAGGGAATACACAGGGACACTTCTCAATCTGTCAGAAATCCCACCAATTTATCTCGAAGACCTTGATGCTTCTTCACTAGCTCATTGAGAGGTTGTCTGGCAAATTGCGTCTATTGAGGGTAGATGTCACCCAAAATTATTCATGTGTAAATAGTGGATAGGGAGCGCGGCAGAATCGAATAAGGGCACCCAGTCCCTCTGCATGCCCCATTACTCCCCTCTCGTGCCATCATTCAGGACTTCATCTCCTTCCTATCTCCTATCTCTCATTCAAGTAAATACAGCATTAACACACGGCCCCGCGACAGGGCATGCCTTATACAAACTCAACCACGAATCCCCACCACACCACTGCGTTGCATCACCACCACACTTAAAGTTACAGTTCGCCAAACTGGCAACCGTCGTGGCTGGCTGTCTCCCAGGTGCAACAGTATTGCCACACCAACATTCCCGCGTCCATTCCGACCCAGCATACGTGTACCCTTTAGAGGCGCAGAAATCCATGCACTTTCCATCCGTCATCAAGTCATCGGCGTAGAAAGCCGCGGAGAGAGTACGTCCTGGACCATCGGTGGCGCGGCGCTCCTCTGGCGCGCAGCCGACAAAGGCGAAGCCTTTAGATCTCATGTCTGTGTATGGGAGCGGGCTGCTGCTGGTTGTGGCGCTGGTGGAGGTGCTGGTAGTGACACTGGTGGATGTTGAGGATGAGACGGTCGTAGGTGCCGCCGAGGAGCTGGTCGTTGATGTTTTGAAAGTGGATGAGCTACTGCTTGCTGCCGACGAACTACTGCTTGTCGATGTCGTCGTTGTTGTGGGCAACGATGATGATGAAGATACTGCCGCACCTTTCTTAAACACCGAGAGCCGCAATCCTGCTCCACAAGTCTCTAGCGCATTGCCCTTACAAGGGAAATTACAATCCGTCGCAGGAGCGGGAACGGAACCCGCATTGAACGAGTTTCCGCAATAACACTCTCGAGCGTACTCAGTGCCGAAGTAAAGGAAGTTTGTACAGAAAGTTGCGCAGGCTTCGAGAGTCATGGTATCCGATGCGAAGGTGGCACCCGTCAGGGCACGTGCGCCATTGGCCGCTTCAGTCTGGCATCCTTGGTACGTCCATTGGCCGTTTATAACTGGACCAGTGGAAGTGCCGATTGCAGAACTGGAGGTCGAGGTAGTTGTTGTGCCGCCAACGGCCGTGGAAGTGCTGACCGTGGAGCCGGGAGGCACCACAACCATTGTCACCGCCATGCATGGATTTGTCGGGTCAAAAGCTAAACGCGAAAAGTTAGTTAGTGACGCAGAATTTTGGTTTGAGCGTTCTCCGGTGCAGCTCACGTACCGGGATTATCTGGGGGCGAATATCGAAACTCATAACCCCTGTTGCCGGAGGCAATTCGCACGCAAATGTGTCCACCAGCGGGCTTTGTTTCCCAAGTTACAAACTCCAACTGAATCTGGACCTTGTCTGTGTCTGGATCGCAGCCGTAGACTGGCTGGAAGATAGCCTTCGGCTCATTACGTTCCGTCATAAACATCTTGGTCGTGTTGTCGACTTCAGAGTACTAGATTGCAAATTAATTAATGTTATAGCCAATTGCGAGAAAAGTCTTACCTCGCCGCCAATGACCGCGTGGATAATACCCTGTGCGATTGCACCAGCGTTAAGCACAAGGTTAAACGTCGGGTTGGCAACTGGGCTCAGGAACAGATGTTGGTCGCCGCCGCCAGCCGGCAGCAGATTCATGTAACGGTCGTGAATGATGGGGAACGCCGGATTCTGAATCAGGATCCCGAATTGAGTGGTAATCGTGTTCGATAGGGTGTCAGTCGGGAGTACACATGCTGTCGTCACCGCCGCCCCCACCAGCAAGGCTGAGATTAATGAGTGTTGCATCCTAACACGGTGTTTGAGAGTTCGAGGCTCAACGTTCTAAACCTCGTCGCGTTTTTTGACTCAGCGACCTGCCAACGAGGACCAGGCAGGATGTCACTACTTATCGTACAAATCTGCGCCCCGTAAGCCAACCTAATTTGGCTTGTCGAAAGCCATGGTTGCTGGAAGGCGGTACGCTGAACCACATCATTTCGGTAACGGCCTTGCTTGCCCAACCATGTGCTTTTGCATTTTGAATGCGGAGGAAAATGCATTGGCAGCTGCAGGTCCTCCGGAAAGGGAATCAGCCCCGCGCTAAGGCGTTTTCTGCAGGGGGAGAAGACTAATAGCGAAGCGTTCTCGCTCAGCCCATGAACATGTCAAGGTCATGAAGACGTGGCCGTCCAGGCACGCAGTGAGAATCAATATTGGTTTTTACGCCATGTCTTTCCGCAAATGCATTTGCACGGACCCCTAAACTGTTTGCGGTGGAGAAAATTGTTTTCGGATCTTGGCAAACGCCATTTGTTGTTGTTGGCCAATACAAGCGATTCTGCGTTCAGCCCAACTAATCACGAAAAGGGGTACGGTACGGGATCGTGGGGAAGTTGCACTCAGACCCCATCATTGCGCTCCAGGGAGGCTTGTGCTTGCGAGATAATTGGTCGGACTTAACGTCGCGCTAAAGGGGTCTTTCCCTGTAGTTAGGGAAAGCGAAAGCGAGATGTCCTGTTTCAGCCTTTTTTGCCTTCAAAAAACAATATTAGGATCTAGCTATAGGAAATCTAATTCATATATTTCATTTGCAATCTTATAGTTACTTATTATATACTTAAGGACTAAAGTTTTAAGTTAAAGAATAAAAATTTATAATTAAGGTCAAGTTATAAGTATAATACTTATAAAAGAGTCGCGAATAAATAATTCTTATTATTTTTAGTATTTTTTAGTATTCTTATAATTTCATTATTAGAACTTTAATAACTATCTACTCACGTGTTTTTTTTTTAAGATTTAAAGAATAATATCTAGTTTATAATACTTATATTTTTAAATCTATTACTTAGAATTATTTAAAACAAAATTAAGGTTATAAGTTATTAAGGATTTTATTTAGTGCGAGATATCTTACTTTCCCGGGACAACTTGCTTTCTCTAACTTAAGGAAAGAGTTCAACTATTAATACTATATAAAGTATAGTAAGGTAAGCTAACTTTAAGTAATAACACGACCTTATACTAGGGTATTTGAATTAAAAAATTTGAGAGGTAGTTATATATAATAGCGAAATATAAAGCGAAATATTAATTATTCTATTATTATTATAAATATAACTAAAAAGTCAAGTAATAAAAGTAATAAAAGAATCTCTAAAAAAGGAATAATAAGTAATTATTTATATAACTATAGTTATATCTATTACTATTACTATCGAAATAGTAGTACTAGGGATTTCCTGGGTTATATGACCTCGCGTTACATATAGTAGACTAGCACTAATTAGGCTTAGCGTATTTAGGGATCATATATTAGAACCTCAATACTATAATCCCTACTTATAAAACAATAACTTCACTAACCTATGTAATTAGTATTCCACGACTATATAATAGTGCTACGTGTTACTAGTGAATCGACACTAATTAGTCTATATTTAGATTAGAAGAATCTCAGGATTTATCTATTTATATATATAGATTAGAGAATAGAAGGTTACGCTAAATGAGGCATCCGGTAGCCCTTAGTAAAATTAATCTAGTCTATATTGAGGGGGAACTACCTATTAACTCCACGATTTAAAGTATCCGGTAGCTTAAGGGAGAAGATAGCTAGCTCTTACCAAGGACTAATAACTACTATATTAAAGGGGGGAATTACGAGTTAACTTTACGAAAAAGTATCCGGTAGCCTAAGGAAGAAGACTCTAGCTCTTACTAAGTAATAAGCGGTTAGCTATTTAATTATCTCTTATATAAATCGCTCTTCCGTAAGGTTATAAACCCCTTAACTTTGCGAACTACTAGAGTAACCCTCCCTTAATTGCTCTTTTATAAGGCTAAATACCCTCGTAAACTACTAGAGTACCCCTTATTTAATTACTCTTTCGCTGAACCCTCTACGAATTACCCTCCGGAATACATATACCTTATATATGTCCTTAAAGCACTTCAACTTTAGCTTTAGCTTTAGCTTTACCTTTAAGTTAAGCCCCTTGAGCTTAGAAATATACCCTCCCGGAATTACGATATTTTACTCCTAAATTTCTCATTATAGATGAAATATTTACGAACCCTTCTATGAACTACCCTACCTTTGAACCCCTCCCTTACTTTGAACTATATATATATACGTATTAGGAAGGGCTTAAGACCTATACTAGTAGTTAAGTATAGACTAGGATATATGGAATTAGTAATATAGGAGGGAGTAGATTTAGAAGTAGAGAAGTCTAATTAACCTAAGGACTACTATAGATAGTGAGATCTAAGAGTATATAGGTACTAAGATATATGAGTATATGGAATATAATCGCGAGGGCTATAGCTATAATTCCTGGTTCTTCTTTTACGAGGATTTTAATTACTTTATAGCTAAGGACTTTGGCTAGCTTAGATAGTACTACCTAAAGGAGCTAAGGAGATAACTAAAGGAGGAATACTATCTACTATTAACTAAAGGAGATATCGAATTTGAGTGTTTTATAGCTATATTTAAATTAGCTATTAATGCTTTAGAAGCTCTTCTAATTAAAGTACCTATAATCGAAATACCTATAATTAAAGCACCTATAATTAAAGTACCTATAATTAAAGCTCTTCTAATTAAAGCTCCGCTAGTAGATACTAATGAACCTACTATTCCTTTCATAAATACTACCAAACCGTTAACCTCTACTACCCTCATTCTACCTTAATTAATCCCTCCTACTAATAGCTATCTAGCTTATACCCTTATATTTACCTATACCTCTACTAAAGTCGAATTCCAAGTTTTATAATGAATAGGAGTAGGTTAAACATGAATGAGGGTATATGGAGTAGGAGGAATGGAATAGGAATAGGTATATGGGTGGGAAATAGACATATTCGGAGGGAAATGGGCATATGGAATGGGAGGACACATATACTAAGCATTTAGGGATAGTCTAGCACTAGGCCGGATTAGGAAATTTGTATATAAATGGGGGATACTATTTTAGACGTTTTTTAGACATTTTTCGCACTTTTAGAGAGTTCCTAGTATTAGAATAATAGCACTAGGGATTTCCTGGGTTATGTAACCTCGCGTCACATGTAGTAGACTAGCACTAATTAGGCTTAGCATATTTAGGAATTATATATTAGAACCTTAATACTATGATCCCTACTTATAAAATAACAACTTCACTAACCTACGTAATTAGTATTCTATAACTACGTGACGGTGCTACGTATTACTAGTAAACCGATACTAATTAGTCTATATTTAGATTAGAAGAATCTCAGGATTTATCTATTTATATATATAGATTAGAGAATAGAAGGTTACACTAAATAAGGTATCTAGTAGCCCTTAGTAAAATTAATCTAGTCTATATTAAGGGGGAACTACCTATTAACTCTATAATTTAAAGTATCTAGTAGCCTAAGGGAGAAGATAGCTAGCTCTTACTAAGGACTAATAACTACTATATTAAAGGGGGGAATTATAAGTTAACTTCACGAAAAAGCATCTAGTAGCCTAAGGAAGAAGACTCTAGCTCTTATTAAGTAATAAGCGGTTAGCTATTTAACTATCTCTTACGTAAATTGCTCTTCTATAAGGTCATGAACCCCTTAACTTTACGAACTACTAGAGTAACCCTCCCTTAATTACTCTTTTATAAGGCTAAATACCCTCGTAAACTACTAGAGTACCCCTTATTCAATTACTCTTTCACTGAACCCTCTATAAACTACCCTCCGAAATATATATACCTTACGTATATCCTTAAAGTACTTTAACTTTAGCTTTAGCTTTAGCTTTACCTTTAAGTTAAGCCCCTTAAGCTTAGAAATACACCCTCCTAGAATCGCGATATTTTACTCCTAAATTTCTCGTTATAGATGAAATATTTATGAACCCTTCTATAAACTACCTCACCTTTAAACCCCTCCCTTACTTCGAACTATATATATATACGTATTAGGAAGGGCTTAAGACCCATACTAGTGGTTAAGTATAGACTAGGATATATAGAATTAGTAATATAGGAGGGAGTAGATTTAGAAGTAGAGAAGTCTAATTAACCTAAGGACTACTATAGATAGTGAGATCTAAGAGTATATGGGTACTAAGATATATGAGTATATGGAATATAATCACGAGGGCTATAGCTACGATTCCTAGTTCTTCTTTTATAAGGATTTCAATTACTTTATAGCTAAGGACTTTGGCTAGCTTAGATAGTATTACCTAAAGGAGCTGAGGAGATAACTGAAAGAGGAATACCGTCTACTATTAACTAAAGGAGATATTGAATTTGAGTGTTTTATAGCTATATTTAAATTAGCTATTAACGCTTTAGAAGCTCTTCTAATTAAAGTACCTATAATTGAAATACCTATAATCGAAGCACCTATAATTAAAGCACCTGTAATTGAAGCTCTTCTAATTAAAGCTCTACTAGTAGATACTAATGAACCTGCTATTCCTTTCGTAAATACCACTGAACTATTAACCTCTACTACCCTTATTCTACCTTAATTAATCCCTCCTACTAATAGCTATCTAGCTTATACCCTCATATTCACCTATACCTCTACTGAAGTTGAATTCTAAGCTTTATAATAAATAGGAGTGGGTTGAACGCGAATAAGGGTATACGGAGTGGGAGGAATGGAATAGGAATAGGTATATAGGTAGGAAATGGATATATTTAGAGGGAAATGGGCGTATGGAATGGGAGGACACATACACTAAGCGCTTAGGGACAGTCTGGTACTAGGCCGGATTAGGAAATTTGTATGCGAATAGGGGACACTATTTCAGACGTTTTTTAGACGTTTTTCGTACTTTTAGAGAGTTCCTAGTATTGGAATAGTAGCACTAGGGATTTCCTGGGTCATGTGACCTCGCGTCATATGCAGTAGACTAGCACTAATTAGGCTTAGCGTATTTAGGGATCGCATATCAGAACCTCGATACTGCGATCCCTACTTATAAAACAATAACTTCACTAACCTACACAATTAGCATTCCACGACTACGTGACGGTGCTACACGTTACTAGTGAACCGATAATTACCTTATATATTATATAACCCCGCGTTATATATATAGCTTAATCTATAAATTAGACCTAATTAAGTTTTATAGATTTAGTAAGGATATATTAATATTATAATACTATAATTGCTATTACTAGAATATATAACTTTACTAATAAAGACTCAAATAATTAACTATAATATTATAATAGTACTATATATTATATTATTAAAAAACTAAAGCTAAGACAAAAGAATTATAAAAATATCCTTAGCTTAGGGCTAATTTTTATTTGGATCCTAAGGTAGTACCTTATATTAAGGATATCTTTGCATTAAGTATCCTTATAGCGAGGTTTTATTATATAAATAAGAATTAAAGAGAGAGAGTAAGTTTTTTAAGTAGTAATAAAGGCTTAGGAGAGGGTGGGGGGCGCATGGTATGTAGGGGTGAGCGATTTTTGGTGGGGTGAGCACATGCCCAGTTCAAAGTTCGAAGTTCAAAGTCGTTGCGCTCACACATCTGATTCTTACGGCTTTCCGTACTATTAGGATGAGAATTCGGCTTGCAGATATTTCTCCTAGCAAGATTCAGGCGAATTCACCGATCTCGGACAGGCAAAAGCTTGTTTTTTGGGCGGAGGGCAGCCGGCTGAAGAATAGGTCTTCTTTCCAAGCGCAGTGACGTATTTAGCTCCCATAATGCCAAAGTCAAGGAGGATACAGGCTATGTAAACCCTGCTAAGTCCAATAAGAGGGAGTGGCCAAGAAACCACTCCCCCCTCATGCCGAGCTCAAAAGTTACATTTTTTGCTGTGGAGCGCTGAGGGTCTGGGCTGGCGCCTGCAGGGCCCAACACATGGTGGTGATGGATGCATCTCGAACGGCTCACGAGTCATTCATTGTGTAACGTGAGGCCAAACTAACGAAAGACAATCCTTTGAACTACAAGTTGTGTACTCTTTCGTTATTTTATATTGAAGGCTCGGAATAAGGACTCCTACGGAAATTTTGAATGTAGTGAATATTGACTTGTCTGGAAAGGGAGTCACCAAAGACGATCGTACGAAGTCAGATTAAGATTAACAAAGGGCTGAAATCAGATTCCAAGTGGGATGAAAAGATCGACTAGATACAGCAGACCGGGAAACTCCAGACCCCCCTACCAGTAGGAAGCATCCCCCTAGAATCCTAGGCCGCATGGTGGTTGACGTGCGTGACGCTAGTGGCTGCTCCAATGGGTCGGCACGCCGCTGACGATCCTGCGGTTCGCACCGTCAACCCCTTCCCAGCTTATTGGGAATGCGGAGAAATATCTCCAGCAGTCACAGGATTGTTGGTTTTATGAGGGTCAAAGCCGCGCCCATGGCAAAATCATCGAACATTTGGCAATACAGGAGGATAGTTCGGCCAAGCTGGTCATGGCAAGTTTTTGTATATAAAGGGTCATGTCCATTATGAGATATTCGAATTATCAACAACATCCTTCACTCCACTCAACGCTCTTCGGTCTTCCAACTATTCTTTGCATCCTCAACTCCCCTGTATTACCTGCCTTACCAACCTGATCCCATCCAAAGATCTCACTTCAACTTCGGCCTTCATCCACAACCTTCATCACTATGTATTCCAGCATGTCCACCTTCTCTAGAGCAACTATCCTGGCTCTCTTTGCTACACAATTCAGCATACCCTCTCTTGGTCACCCAGTCTTGGAGCAACGCACCCCTCCCATCGTCATGGGGTCAGCCATAACCTTCGGTGCGATCGCCGCTACGACTCTCACCTCCACCGGTGCAACAGTGTAGGTCAATTTCCATTCTCAACCCTCCCCACCCTCTCTCTCTCTCTCTCTATCTTCTTTGCCTTTACTCCAGAGAAATTCATAATGTATCAACATTAAACTAACTCAATGATTTCAGGATTACAGGAGACTGTGGCACCTGTCCCGGCACAGGAATCACCGGATTCGGCGCCGGAGCCGGAGTATGCACTGGCAGCATTGACGCTGGTAATACTGCCGCCTGCAACGCGGAAGCCGACTGCCTCACAGCCTACAACGACGCCGCAGCAAAGGTCAACACCAATACTCTCACAGCCACCGACCTCGGCGGCCTAACCTTAGACCCAGGAGTCTACATCTTCCCAACTTCCAACGCCGCCCTCTCCACCACACTAACGCTCAACGGGACATCCAATGCCAACGGCCAATTCATCTTCCAGATCGCGACCACGTTCTCGGCCTCCGCTACCACTTCGCAGGTCGTATTGATTGGCGGCGCCCAGGCCTGCAATGTCTACTTTATTGTTGGTTCTTCTGCTACTATTGGTGCGGGGAGCCAGATGCAGGGGAATATTCTAGCGTATACGAGTATTGCTGTCAATTCTGCGGCGAGCAATGAAGGGACGTTTTGTGCACTTAATGGAGCTATTACTTTGATTAATAATGCGCTCACTGCGCAGACTACTTGTTCTACTTGAACACCTTGCTCTGAGGAGTGTGGGTTGAAACGGGTGTGGGACAGCAAAATGCTTGGGCCGGATACTTCTCTTTCTGTTGTTTGATGAATGCTGGACCTTTGGGAGTCATAATGGATGCTGGTGATGGGATATGACTATTCCTTGCTTAAGCGTTGAGAGTTCCTTTACCTCGTTGCAATAGCTTGATATAAAGTTTCGTACTTAAAATAGGGGGTTCTCAATAGCCAGATAAATACCAGAAAGTTTCAAGGGTAATCTGCTAGTCCAAGCGAGGGGTTAATTAACGATATCTGAACTTTTACAAATAAAAATTTGAGCGCTGAAGCAGGTTGTGTGGTGGCACAGGAACCTTCCTATCGCTCTATGTAAGCGAGGATTTCAGGGGCTCAGGAGTAAAACTTGCGACGACAGTTCGTCAGCTTATCGGCACTTCATTGACTTGTGGTATTTGTTCCTGTTTCGCTGATACTACAGTGATGCAACGTCTGTGGCCACAGATGATCTAATTTTTCAGTTCTTCAAATGCAGTCCCGTATGTAAAAGAGCCTTATTTTCGTATCTAGCGTACTTAGAACGACTACTTGTTACTCCTCTATTCCTAGCAACCGCAATCCCTAAACTTCCCGATTCCATCCAGCTCATTTTTCGCTCTTGTGCACTCACAATTCGAGAGATAACTTCGTCCTAGCTGACATCTCAGCAACGGTCCCGAGGTGGGAGGCCTGCAGGAGTGGTCACACGGTCTCGGTAGGTCTTTATGGCAAAAGCAAAGAAACGGTCCACATCTTCAGCAGTCGATACGAGACCAAATGACACGCGAATAGCGCCACCAGACGGGAGGCCCATGAGGTTTATTATTTCGTCGAGGGAAGCTGTCTTCGAATGACGCAGTTGGCGTAAGTTGGAGACACGCAGGTCCAGCGCATTTTCGGCCACTCCGGGGTTGCAGAAGCAACCGGTGCGCAATGATATTCTCGCCGCAGCTGACTCTGCAGCTACGAGACGCTCGTCAACCACTTTTCCTACTGCATCAAGGAAGTTGAAGGCTATGGTGCCTCCCCGTGCCTTTGTGTCTTTAGGACCATAGATCCTAGCCATCGGGGCGCCACTACTATGCTCTAATCGTCCTAGACGGTCTAGAAACCAGCCTGTCAGACACCGTACCCGTGTAGCAATGACATGCATGCCAATACTCGCCAGCCAGTCTAGCCCAAAGGTAACGTCGGGAATAGAGAGGAAGTTGAGAGTACCATCCTCGAAAGCGCTCTCGTCGGGGGCCATCTCGTGCCACCGGACCCCAACAGCTACAGCTTTGATTGTGCCTCCAGAAAACCACGGACGTGACATGCGCGCCAGCGCAGAGCGCTTGGCGATCAAGCAGCCCACTCCAGTCGGATAGCCAAACAGTTTGTACCAGCTCACGATGAGAAACTCTGGCTGCACAATGGACAGGTCCAGATTCCCAGTTGGCAGGTAGGCTGCCGCGTCCAGCAGTACATCGTAGCCTTGCTTCTGCGCCAGTCTAACCCATGACAAGGGATGCCGCACCCCAGAGAAATTGCTCTGTGCTGGATACGCAAAGAGGCCCCGTCGACCAGCCGTTCCTGGTCCGAACAGTGTGGCCCAAGGACTTCGACGACGGAGCACTCTCTTGAGAACCGCCGTATCGATCCGCAACTCAGGGGGCTGCGTAGGAACATAGACAGTTCGGGTGTGGGAACGGCGGGCAAATTCTCTCAGCCCGTTGACAGAGTTGTGGTTGTCGGTCGACAGAATTAGTCTGGTGCGTCTGCTGAAGGGGTAAGCTTCGCCCACCAATCTTGCAGCACCAGTCGCGTTGGGCGTGAAGATAACCGCGTATTCGTCTGGTGATGCTCGCAAGTGCGCCAGGATCTTTGCTCTCGCCTGCTCGATGAGATGGGTCGCTACCTCGCTGGTGGGATTGGCCGAGTGTGGGTTGCCACATAAAGTGCTCGCCAATCGCTCATCATGCGCGCTGCGCTGCGCGTAAGCATCCAGCCCGGATCCTGTGTAATCAAGATATACATGGTCTTGTTTGTCGAGGTAAGAATATTCCGTCGCACGTAGTTCATCTAGCCGGGAGGTTGTTCTATACTCTGGATAGGCGTCCGTCACTGCGCTCATTGCACCGTGCAAAGCTTGTAACGCATCAAAAGCAGGATGTTTTTCCGCCTGAGCAAGAGTCACATCCGAAGTGGAAGATTCTGGAGTTGTGATTTGAACCATCTCAGCGTGTACCATTGCAAGGCCGTTGGATGGGACAGGTTTTCGTGAGAATATGGGCTAGTCTTTAAAATATAATATGAATGCAAAGATGAGCATGCGAAAGACTCCATTGAATCCAGAGCAGTTTTCTGGGTGTTTATATTTTCGTTCGCTTTGTAGCGTAGCTAGTGCTTCACTCTGGCTGCAACAACGGAGAACTAAGAAGCACGCTCTTTTTCAACTGCCTATCTTGAAACTAATGCAACCCTACATAGCTGAAGGGTACTATTCAGCTATATGCGAATGATTGCAGCACTATTCCTGTCTGCAGACATTGGGTGCTGCACAGCCGCTGCTGCATGTCCTACTGCACGTTGATTATGCCGTCCAGCCCGGAGGAGCGACGTGGCTTAACCCAGTCGCAACACTTCAAAATCTCAAAGCATGGAATTTATTTTTATGTTAAAAGCATTTTCAATGGTCTAAAATTGAATTACCAAATAGTTAGCTCCACTTGGCGCTGAGTACGTAGCCTAAAAATAAAAGGGTTGGTTATTGGATTATTCTAGGTGTGCTAGGTGAGGTGGGGTCCTTAGAGCTGGATTGGGATAGCTCCGTCGTTCTATTCGCTATTGACCTGGGAAAGAAACCAAGAAACCGAAACATTGCAGCATTTTAAGCTTTTGAAGCCCCCAATCATCGTGCAGTTCAGCTGGATGGTTGCAGATGGTGTTCCTCGTCGCTCCCATTTGGGCTGACGTTTTGCTGCACGTCTGACTGTGCCTCGCCGCGTTTGGAAGCAATCAAATAGTCGTGCGCCTGACTGCCACGCAAAATGGATCCCTGGTAAGGTTAACCTTATTCTAGTAAAAATTCGCGAGACGGCCAAAACCCAGCCATACAGTCACCTTTTCCCCTTCATACAAAAGAGTGTTAAACATCGCTTCGCCCAGCGCCCAGTACAGTAATCATTAATCATGGAGTCGCCCCAAAAGCACGATTTGCCACCGATTATCGACGTGGACATTGAGCAGAGTGCTCATGACACATCGTATCTCAAAAACAGCGTTGTCCAAAATCTCGCGTGGAGCGATGTCACGGTCAAAGTCCCAGATAGGGAAACCAAGTCGCCTAAGGAGATTCTCAGTGATGTGAACGGAATTGTTGCCGCAGGTAGGCGTCATACTTCTTAATTCCGTATCCAGACGGAACCCCCCCCCCTAGAAAGCATGAAACCCAAAAAAAACAGACTACAATCCATGCAGTCAAATTTCGCATGGAACTGTATCTACACAAACTAACAATTAGTAGGAGAAATGATGGCCATCATGGGACCCTCGGGTTGCGGCAAAACAACACTTCTCAATGTTCTTGCGCAGCGAAAGGCATCAACGAAAGCAGAAGTCTCGTCTGTCGTCTTAATCAACGGCAAAATCCCAACCGACTTGACCTTTCGAAGGCTGTCCTCATACGTTGAAAGCGACGATGCGTTGATTGGATCTCTCACGGTGAAAGAGACTCTGTACTTCGCGGCCCAACTCTCCCTATCTGGATCCGTTGTGGCTAATGAGCGAATCCGAAGAATCAATGAGCTCTTACAAGCCTTCGGATTGACCAACCAAGCAAACATCCTTATTGGAACGCTGCTCAAAAAAGGCATCTCTACTGGCCAAAAGCGACGATTAAGTATTGCTGCTCAATTGATTTCTGCGCCCAAAATTCTATTCCTTGACGAACCAACATCAGGACTGGACTCAGCTGCAAGCTTCAAAGTCATGTCCTATATGAGAGAAGTGGCCCAAGCAAACAATCTCATTGTTATCGCTTCTATTCATCAGCCATCGACTGCAACGTTTGAGCTCTTTGACAGGCTACTCCTTCTTTCCGCCGGAAAAGTATGCTTCTCCGGCCTGGTCTCCCAGACCAAGCCGTATTTCGACAGCATTGGCTTTCCCATGCCGCCACAAATCAACCCAGCCGAGTTCGTCCTCGACCTCACTAATGTGGATTTTGATAGCAACATAGAGGGTTGTCAGGAAAGAATCACTCAAATTCAAAACTCCTGGGCATTATCTCCGGTTGCGTCAGCTCAAGCAGCTAAGATCAGAAACGTCGGCCTAGGAGGGGAGAAATTCGCCGACGGCGACAACGAAACGTTCGGTAAAAGAATAGCGGTAACTATTTGGACATTGCTCCATCGGTCCTGGATCAAGAGCTACCGGGACGCTGTGGTGTACGGGATCCGCTTCGCAATGTATCTTGGCCTTGCCATTATGATGGGCACCGTTTGGCTCCGCCTCCCACCAATAGAATCCAGCATCCAGCCATTTGCAAATTGTATTCTATTTGGATCATCCTTCATGTCGTTTATGGCAGTCGTCTACGTGCCAGCCTTTCTCGAGGACCGCGCAGTGTATATTAAGGATCGCGCAAATGGTCTTTATGGAAGCACGGCATTTATCATCTCGAACTTCCTCATCGGACTACCTTTTCTCCTTATTATCGCATTCGCATCATCTACATTCGTCTACTGGATAACAAACTTCCGTCCCACAGGCACCGCATTCATGACTTGGGTTATGTGGATGTATCTCAACCTAATCGCAGCCGAGAGTTTAGTCGTGCTCATGTCCGCTTTGTTTCCGCATTTCGTTGCTGCTCTCGCACTTACTGCGTTCGCCAATGGGCTTTGGATGAGTTGCAACGGCTTCATGGTTACGCCGCCTCGTCTCAACCCTTTTTATCGTTATGTTTTCTATTACATCGATTACCAAGCCTACGTTTTCAAAGGCTTGGTTGTCAATGAGTTCGGATCTAGAGTATATGCTTGTGGAGAGAGCTGTCATTGCATGTTTGAGACGCGGCTGAAAGACCAGTGCTTGATTGATGGCGTTGGAGTATTGGAAAACTATGGGTTTCACACTGGTGGAGTGGGTAAATCAGTTGGTATCGTGATCGCTATTGTGTCTGTCTTAAGACTTATGGGATGGGCAGCGATGCAGTGGAGGAAGTAAATATCTCGACTATTAATCAAGACGAAGAAACAGTTCACAGGGATGAAGTCCATATTTCCTCAAAAACTTCACTACCTCATATCCTTACGCTTGCCTACCTTGGATCCTTTCGAAAAAGAAACAAAATTCCCTCATATTAGGATCAGCGTGTGATATTAAGCCGTTATGGATCCTAACTTGAATGAGTTCTTGTTTTTAAAGGGCCGCTAGTTTAGGATCCCTAGGAGCTGGCTCGGTCTCCATAGACGTAGTGTTGAAATATAGAACGGTTTATATGTGGAAAATTGATATATTGAGGGTTGGCAATCTGTAGAATGGCTAATTACAGGAGTGTACCACCATAAAAATTAAAAACTAAGGGAATGACTTCCATAGCTATATTCTTGATTCCCAGCGCACCATGTGATTTACCCTGCATTCTGGTAGTGGTACGATTACCACATGATTCCTGAGCGTGGGTTTAATGAACGTAATCGTTTGGTAATACTAATCGAGCGATTGGTGTGTCTGTACGTAAGTAATATCCAATAATAGAACAAACTGACTACTGGTTGAACCTTGGTGGAAGGAATGGATGCTAGCCAAAGCTAGCTAGTTCAACACATAGTCGTATACAGATGACAATATTCGCATTATAGAATCAAATCAGAGTAAAGAATGAGGTCCTGTTTCGCACGAACGCACGTCTTTTGGTTGCTAGCAACTGCAAATAACCATTACTAGCATTCAATACTCAATATTCAAAGCTAGTATCCGTACAATTTAGAAGCGTTTCGCAAAATGCAAAAACTCAATATCCATCGCAATTACGGAAGTTTCAAAGTAATCTCCGGTGATCTTAAGCCTCAAGGCTTACTCAACGAACAGAAACTAGGTATTTAAGCGCTCCTGCTGTATCATCTCATGTACTAGTGCTAGTACCAGGACCTTCATAAATCACGCTTCCCTCATTTGTTCGGTCTACCCCCATCACATTAGTGATAATCGCTTCAATCTCCAACTGTGATAACGTCTCTTCAGTCGCTTCCATAAGATCTTGAATCTCAAAACTACCTCCACTATCAGCATCCTTTAGCAGCGTGCGATTGCGTTTATAGTTCATGCCGCCATAGCTCCTCCTGGATGTGCGGAGTATTACCTTGGCAGCCTGGTTGATTCGGTTTATATTGCCCAAGCTATAGGAAGGTGGAGCTAATAATTCCTTGGCGACAGTGAGGTTGAGATTTATGACCATCATACGCTTGATGGACGATTCAGGGGTCATGAAGTGAGGAGCGCTCCCAGCTGCTGCTTCCTCGTTCACTGCCTTATACTTTCGGCTATGTGGTTCAATCTTCAAACGCTTCAGGCGGTCGTTCGAGAAACTGCTACCTCTGTTTTCCATCTTCACCCCAATGTGCGTTTGAAGGACGGTGTATCGCGACTCGTCGCCACAGATCGATGTTGTGTGGTCAGGCTGCCTGCACTCCAAGCAGATCTCATTGATGATAGCATAGGTCGCCATTAGATACGAGTCCTGGAGTAACCCAGCCCACTCGTTGTTTTCAATGGCAAGATCCACGCCTAGTTCTCGGTTCTGGTGCAAAAAAGCCGCGCGGAAGCCGAAGTCAGTCTTGCCCGTGCTGTCGAGGACATCTAAAATGCATCGGATTAACTGCCCGACAAGTGGCCTCTGCTCTACGTAATCGTTCCAAAACTGAAATATCGCGTCGCTGGAGTCAGTCATAAGAGCTTTTTGGAAGCTCATGCCCCATGTCGTAGTTGACCACTTCGGGATCTGGCGCTCCAGCAGCTCTTGCATAGGCTCCGCCAGGAGAAGGTATTTAAGGGGAACCCTTCTTGCATTTCCAGTGCAGTGGCTGATCTCCACACCAAAGTAGTTATTCAAGATCCCCGGATTCGCACGCTCAGGTTGGAAGCTCCACTTTGTCCATAAGTACTGCTTGACAGTTGTCTCGGGAACTTTCTTAACATTTCCCTGGATCTGGAAGGCGACCACCTTTGGGGCTGTCAGCTGTACGGCCATGGTAACGCCATCTAGTTTCCAAGTAGAAGGTATTGCACCCAAACTACTAGTCATGTCGCTATAGTTCGTCTCGTACTCTTGAGGACTGTAAGTACAGCCATTGTTGATCCGTATTTCGTTCCCAATAAGCAGCTTATCATCCACCGCCATGGTCAGATCGTCCGATCTGGTGAGAAGCGTAGAGAACCGCCGTCGGTAGTCTTGTGCCCAACTATACCAGTGGCATTTCACCGCCCCTTGAACTAGAGGCTCAGCATCTTCACGGACGCGCCGAATAACTCCCTTCGAAACATAGTTTTTCTTGACGCATACACGCTTTTTGTCAGCTACAACCTGTTCTCCGGCTTCTGCCCACACGCTGCCCCAGATGTCGGCGAGAGCATCAATAGTAGTAACAATGAAGAGCTTTGTCTGATCCTTATTCTTGTCCGGTATGGTTGCTGATGGTAGGTTCACTCCAGCTCGGAATACCCAGAGTAATTTCGCATCGAGGAATCCATCAAGGCAGGCTAGAGTTCGCAAACTGCAATTAAAAGAGAGATTATTTTGCAGGTCGAATCTTAAGGGGTTTATCTCCTGGTGAAAGATCTCCAAATCGAATCGCGCCGCGTGCGATCCAGCATAACTGACTAAGCCAAGGTCCAGAATACAAGCTACCATACGGTAGAGATTTAGCATCTCTGGCAGTGTATTCACGATGAGTACGTCACTTCCCAGTTACCTACTGTCAATGACGTCTAAGAACTCCTGAGCAGCTGGCCCAATGCAGTCTATGATCGTCTCACAAGCGCTCTCTAGCTCCACTCCGTCATTACGGGCAATGGTCATCGCTAACTCAAGCGAATTCCGAAGCTTGGCCAGTAATTCCTTGTCGATTTTGACGATTTCAGCAACTGCACCATCGCAACGCTCCAGAAGAATACTGAAGTATGATATGCAAAATTGCTTTGACTCCAGGATATCAAAGCTGTTGATAACTGAGTGGACTATGAGATAGGTTTCGCAGAGACTAGAAACCATCCTATTTGATGCTGAAATACCTTCTTGGAGGTCGAGTATCAGATTGCTGATCCACTGTGTTGTAGGAGGTCTTGATACTAGATGCTGTAGATTTAAAGCCTCCCTGGTATAACCTAGGTGGTACACTCCAGATTGACGGTAAAACTCGGATGACTTTACAGTCGTTTGCTGAAGTGAATCTAGCGCTTCGTAGTGTGCATGCGGGTCCACGATATGAGTATCTGCGTCGAAGCTTCCCTTCTCCGCTAGGGCTTTTCACTGGTCCATCCTCTGAAACGCTTCTTGCCCCGTTGAAAATGCCAACCCGCTCGGAAGATTCCTCCCCAGTGTGTCAGGATTACCCCTTAATAGTAGGATAAGGTGTAGAGTGCTGTCGTGTTGGGCGTTGTAAGACCTCAACGAGCGGTGGTGCTCCAGCTCCTTCCCAGCGAAGATGTAACGCTGCTGGTATACAGGAATGCCGGATTCGTCCTCGGATCTTCTCTGCAACATTCTCGATTATATCGCTGGGCTCGATTTCCAGTTTAAAAGTGTGACCAACCACTGAACATCAACAAGTTAGGGTAACCAACGTCTTCGAGAAGTCATAATTACGGAGACTTACAGGTCTTAACGTAGATAATCATCGCTGCATATTTCGCTTGCTCCAGCCTCGAAAGCCAACAGTTTCAAGACCATTTGCAACAGAAGTGCGTGTATTGGTGTGTTGTAGTTGCACAAAGCCACTGCTTCCATGGCGGTGGCTGAGAGGACTGAGCGAGGCTGAATTGGCGCCGGGTGTGGGGCTAATATTGCTGCGCAAAAGCCATTCTGCAATATTACTGACTCGGGGGGATTGAGGTGGATAGATCACGCAGCCCAACCGCTGCGGATGGTGTAACAGAAATCTTTTGCTTCCGGTAGCGGTGCGGTTCACTTCGGTCGCTCCCTGCGTCCGATGTATTATCGGCAAACTCACAACTCACGAGTTGTTTATTCGGTGGTTGATGCATTCTCATAGGTCAGGAACTCGCACGAAACTGTCCATTTGGTGTAAGACTTGGTCAAAATAGGTCAATTATTATATGAATTTGAGGTGAGATAATATTGGCAGGTCTGTGCCATTCTGGCCAACTCTGATGGTGTTACGGTGGGCGCGACGCCTTCCGTGGCGGAGTCTCCCAGCCTCTTCTGGATGCTGTGCGTTCGGCTGTGTTGAGGTCGATCGTGGAGGGGTAGTTTACCGCTCTTCGACAAAGGGATCTGGTCCTTCTACGTCAACCCCTGCGCTCCGTTCTGCAAAGATGGTCAGATCTGGTCCTTTTCCAAACCATTATCCTTGGTCTAGAGTAGAAAATAATGGCGATAGCGATGAATCTAGCGTGGGTGCGCGAGTACGTGCGACTACTCATCCGCGAATACAGCCTCGAAACCTTGGAGTGGGCTCTTACAGTGGAGGGGTGAAAGATTCGCAGCCTCATCGATAAGATTGGTTGATACGTCACGGGTATAGTCGTCGTCGATTCCGCACTGACTTGGGCTAGACATCGCCGTATCTCTATCCTCTTCATTGTAGCAAATAAGAGTGTTATTCTCTGCTCTGCATGGCCATGCGTCCTATTGGCGGCCTGGCTTTAGACAGTGCCATCACTCACGTACCTTAGGGTAAGTAGAAGCGGCCAATTTACTAACTAACCTTGGAACGAAGAAAGAAAAGTGGTGTTCGGCTACCTAAAAGAACCTGCCGTAAGGATGAAGCTGCGCCGCCTCGGAGTGCCCAAATATGGAAGCCGAGCCGAACTTTTGCTTGAACAAGAGCTGCATTAAAAGTTGAGGTCTAAATAAAGGGGAATTAAAGCGCGTTTTGCTGGTTACTCTTTTCCCTTATAGAAATTGTTCAAAATTGTAATGACTTATATTTTCATTCTGTCTAAATCCATCTTTTAGTATTTACTCATACCTGATCCTGAATAGTATTTGAGATGTTTCTTTCACTTGGCTTCTATACCATTATCTAGATATTGAAGGGAATAGCTATTAATTGATGTTTATTCCCTTCTTCGGAACCAAAGCAGCATGTTGCTTCTGTTGGCGTTCGCAGCCTGTAAACAAATTTATGGGTCAGAATATTCAAGTCAGGATCGTATACCCTTATCTGTTCCCTCTTCCTCATGTACTCTTCCGTTATTTTCTTGACCTCGGTTGGATCAGAGGAATAAACATGAAGGCTATGAGCGGTCTTCCAAACGCCTCGCTTCCAAGCCTTGAACGTGATCCAGACGGAGCCGGGCGTCGCCAGCGGAGTTGGGTCCTGCAGAAGTGAGCTAGCAGAGATGAAAAATGGAAGGTATAACCTTACCTGCCGCCTCCTGGGTCTTGGCTCGCTTTCTAATGCAGGGTCTCACTCTGACTCAAATGTCTTCTCTTATTCCCATCCTCCTTGTTCTTGTCTCCTTGAAGCTGCTCTCTCTTTCTCACCTGTCTAGGTCCTGCTTCTCTTGCGCCGAAATTTCCTGCTCTCTTAGCTGCTGTGAAACCTTTCTTGCAACTTCTCTCGCTCTAGCCTCTCCTGTTCACGCTTCTCAAGCTCCCGTCTCTCCTGCTCTAACGTCTCCCATCGCTCGACAGCTGGGTCTGTTGGTGCAACCTGAGGCCTGCGTTAGACAGGAATGCGGGTGGGGTGGCGAATGCTATGCAGTCTGCCATATAACACGTTGTGCCCTTGAAAAGAATGTCCCCAAGAGCGAAAGCCGGCTCGACCTGTGATTGCAAAGAAACACAAGCCAAAGCACGGAAGCTGAAGCGCCAGAACGGCCGACTCCATGCGGACGAGAGTTAGGAGACGCATCGCGTAGCGCGAAACCAGAAAAGAAGGATGACCCTCAAAGCCCTACTTCAAAGCCGTGCACCTGGTGATGTGGAAGAGTCACGTGAAGGGCGACTATTACCTCTCTTCAAGTTTTGGTCCCCTGCAAGCTACGGAGATAATAACTTCCCCTTCCCCCTCCATCGGCATTTGACGAACTGTAGTTAGTACTTCAATAGAACTCTTATCATATTCCATGGTCGGCTGGAAGAATCATTTATCCTAGCCACCCAACACGCCAAATTCAGGCGCCGTAGGCACGTCCCGTAGAAGCAGCTCCATTTAGAGCCATCTAATACCCGGAGAATACGCCAAGCTTTATTAACAGGATTTCTTTGATCCGTCTCTAACACCGGGCGCAATTGGCCAATAAAGTGCAGTGTTGAAGTGCGTTGGTAATATATATACTTTAACCTTAATAGATTAAAACGCTGGAGACGCCGGCCATACTAGTTCCGAGCCTACCAGTATCGTACGAGAAAGTGCTGGTTTCCAAGCTTTCGTTGCTGTATATGCAGCAAACTCCACTTTTGTTGCTATTTAGGGCTCGATTTTAACCATGCTTTCTTATATTAAACCGCAGCTCGCACTGCGCAACTTAAATTAAACGTCGTCCGCAACCTTCACCATCACGGCGAGGCCAGCTTTGCAAGTCAAACAAGTCAACCACCGCGAGAACACGCTCTCGGATCTATATTTTCAAAACATGCGGTTCAACACCCTCATCTTCTGCCTGATGGTCGTCGCAACGGGCGTTATTGCCTCAACGCTATCTCCGGTCCAGATACCCGAAATCTGTTATCCCGACCCTGAGGATAATATCAAACAGAGCTGCGCGGATTGCGAAAACCGAGTCATCGCCGGCGAGTCGTGTCTGTGCGCGCTTAAGATATGCGAAGGGTGCGGACTTTGCTAGAAGGGATGATGCCCGCCTGGAATCTCTAGTCTTGGGAGTGATTAGATTTTCAATGGGATTTTATACCTCGTGAAAAAAAAATGCCGAGGGTGTTTATATCAGGAGGTCTCTAGAGGGGAGGCTTGGGGCTTGCACGGGATGGAGTACCGATGGGAGTGGGGTTCCTTGGGGTAGGAAGTTCAACCATTTGTTCCATTCGCTTCGTACGTTGGAATTGGAAGCAGAGCTGGGTCTCAATGTGCGATCTTGTTCACCATAAGTTTATCAGGAGGTAGGTTTTTAGAGAATATTCTAGTTCTTGTTATTCTGGGTTTGGTACAACAGGGGTTGGGTTTGTAGGAATGAATTGCAAGTATGAATAGCGTTGCAACTTTACACAATCTCGAGGACCAACAGTTGAAGAGTGCAAATCAGAAAACAAAAACATGAGTTTGACCTTCCCGCCGAAACATCCGGTATCCACGCACATAACACAATATTCCATAGTAAAACCATCACAAGGTCTACAAAAGCCCAACGCACCGTACCACCCTATTCCGTAGACCCGCTCGGAATACCAATTTCTCACTAGGCGTCAAGATCTCTATTAGGGGCGGAGGGGTTTTCAGGCAAAGGGAGCGGGGTCGTCTTGTTCCCAGTCATCGTAATCGCCTTCTTCTTCTGGGTCGAAATAAGTCATGGCTTGATAGCGCACAACCGCCCCTTGCCGCCAGACTTGCTCCTGCCGAGTCTCAAAACGCGCAATCGGAATATACGACGGGCTGCTCATGGCCACCGGCCTCCTGGGGGACGTGGAACCGGGCGGGAGTATATTTCTGGAATTGGGGTGGGCCTGGTGACGTTCGAGCTGTCTATCAAGTGTCAGATGCAGCACTCGGGTGCCTTGTTGTTGTCTTTCATCTTACTTTTGGTTAGAGAGCGGCTCGCCACGTCGCAGTAGTTCTCCTTCGGGGAGACCCTGCTTGTGTAATCCCGCTAGCATGGCATATTTGCGGCACGCCAAGAGGCGAACATCTTCATGCGAGTAGGAGCGTATGGGACTGGAACGATTCTTGATATTCGGAAGTGTTTGGTACGGAAGCGTGTCCAGCTCTCCCTCTGTGACGGAGAACGCATTCATAGCTAATGTGGTGGCCGCATATCAGCTGTTTGGTATGGAGCCAGGTGAACATGGAACGATATGGCTCACTTACCCTTTACCCGATAGATTGTATACGTTCCTTTTGGGTGTTTGAAGTTGTTTACTTTCGTCCATAGGCTGCGGACGACCCATTCGAACCATTCGGATTTCCATATGTCCTTTTGAGCGCGTTGGGGATCGCTCAGCTGTTGGGACGGTGTCTGCGGCACTGCCCTTGGGGTTCTAGCTATGCTTCTTGGTGTTTGCGGTGCCTCGGCGGGTGCTGTGGGTGCCCTGTTCCGTGCTGCAGGTATCGTTCTCGGTGTTCTGGGCTTCTTGATTGGCGAAGAGTTGTCCGGATCAAACTCGTCATCGGATTCTGCAGGCTGTCGTCGTCGTTTGCTAGGGGTTATGGGCTGCGCAGTGGGGGTTTGAGGGGCTTCAGCCTTGACGGGCGGCATGATGGTACGGTCTGCTAACAGTCAACGCCTGCGAGTCAAAGTGGGCCAATAATGGTTCAAAACAAATGGTTTAGAGGCTAAAGTGGTGTCTGAGAAGTTTAAAAGAGAAGGGTGCCCGAGTTGCTTGGAAGGAGGTTGGTTGTCACCATGACCCCTCATGCTGAAACGGTCACCCGACAACCGCACACGCCCCTCAATCGCCCAAGTAAGAACACCAAAAGATTCCCAATATTTTCAAAATACTTAGAAAATTCTAAAAACTTGCTGGATAGCTATAATTCAGTCGTAGGTCACGATTATCGACTCCTCTCGTTTGTTCTTTTATGTTACTGTGGTTAAATGGACTTTTAAGCGGTTGTGGGGTGTGGGGAAGTTATGGCTAAGGGGCGACCCCGGGCGCTCTCCTGATCGATGTATTTTTAGCCTTCCTTCCTTCTGTTCCCCTGCACTTCTTAACAATGTGTTTGATGATTTAATGAGACATGTGGGATTTGTAAATATTTAAATTATTTATTATCAACTCTAGTGTAATTATATGATAATCAAGTCCTTAAATATGTACTACACAAAGAACTGCATAAATTACAGATAATGCATGTATAAATCACAACCCTAGTAAACTGAGAAGGTGCTTCTTCTCCTTTATTTTAATAGTGGGATTAACACAATCAGACTGAATCAGGCATGCAGTTAATAGTGTTGCGTGTGTTATGTGGCACGAGTCACGTGATGCACTTACACGTGACTGTAGCCAGGTATTTTTAGCCTGGCTGACAGCCTTCAGCTCAAACCAAGCTCTTTACCACCACTGCAACATCACCTTGTCGTGACAGCGTGGGTAAATCCCACCCTGCCAGCCTGGCCATGTCTTTAGGGGTGCTGGGTAAAAAGCGGTCATCCAATTTCAAATTAGTGCTGACATCGCTAAATCTTAGGCTTCAAATCGCTAAACCTCGGGAGATGCATTGTAAGCCTCTGAAAAAGGGGTTACCCCCGCTAGAGTCTCCAAGCGAACCCTATTCTGAGGCCAGTGTCCAACAGTGTAGAATTACGCTGCTAACTCTGATCCTTTCTCCGCATCCAAGAATCTCTCTTCAATCCCATTGAGTCGTCTTCTCCCAGTTGAATCCTAATGGTCAACGCTCCCCAGTCCCCAACTTCACGTGACGGCCCCCAACCCAACCCCCGCATGCCCTGCAGGGCTGAACGGCGGCCGCCCGATTACTGTGCGTTAGCCTCCCAGCCACGCTAATTTCTGATACGATCCGGCCCTTCCCGTGCTCACTTCTTACTCATCCCTCTGTTCTGCGTTTTCAGCTGAGGTGTCTCACTGCATATATAGCGTACGACTTACGCGGCTCTCAACTCCACTCTCCTCTCATCCCTTACTGCTCTCTTTCATCTCATCTCATCTGCACAACCTTTCAGCTCAAATTCTCAATCAGGCCCCAGCCACCATGTCCCTCGCCTACCCCTCTCGCCCTCCCTCCCGGGCCGGCTCCCCACCCCCAGACCCGCCAGGAAAACAGAAACCGCCCCAACAAACCCTGGAAGAATTCTGGGACAGCATCATTTCCAAAGCCCCGGGAAAAGTATCCAACATTTTCCCTCGCAGCCTCTACGCCAATATCCTGTCTCCAACCAAAACGTCCGGCGCCTCGTCTGTTCGCAACGCAGCAGCGAGCTACGAGGAGGCGGCAGAACAGTGTAGGGTCAAGGTAAAGAGGATCGTGAGGGAATGCCAGAGGACGAATGAGAAGTACACTGATCCGGACTTCGATCTTGAAGACGATTTTCGGCGGAGCAGGAAGAATTGTCTTCATGGGCTTGAAACTGAAGAAGACTCTGATGACGAGGGACCCCCGAGAGTCGATGGGGGTGATTTGGGTGCGGCGTTGAGCGCGCTGCTTGCGAGTAATGTGTTGGGGGAGAGACCAAGTGTGAATTTGGATCTTGTGCCGTTGATGCAGACCCTGAGAGCCGGTAGTGGGGGTAGGAAGAATGAACCGGAAGGTGTACATCGTGTGGATTGGATTTTCGACGAGCCGAGCTTTACGGTTGACGGCTTCGCGAGCTCTGATGTGCAGCAGGGGAGTAATGGGGACTGTTGGTGGATTGCTGCTGTCGCCACGCTCTGTTCCATGGAAGGGCTCATGGATCGTGTTTGTGTGGCGCGAGATGCCGAGTGTGGCGTTTATGGGTTCGTGTTTTATCGCGATGGGGAGTGGATTAGTACTGTTGTGGATGATAGTTTGTATGTCAGGATGAGGGACTACGATGCCGATTTCGATGATTATGATCCGACAGGCGAGAAGGAGAGGAAGTATAAGGATCGGTATCAGACGGGCAGTGAGGCGCTGTATTTTGCGAAATGTCAGAGTGCTAATGAGACGTGGCTGCCGTTGTTGGAGAAGGCGTATGCGAAGGCTCATGGGGATTATGATGCGATTGCTGGAGGGAGTCCTGGGGAGGCGGTTGAGGATATGACGGGTGGTGTAACGACGACAATTATGACGAATAAGATTCTGAATAAGCAGAAGTTGTGGAAGGAGTTGTTGAATGAGAACAAGGAGTTCGTGTTTGCGGCTTCGTCTCCATGGCTTGGGAAGGATACGGAGGCGAGGCAGGGGCTTGCTTTGAGCCATGCTTACTCTGTTCTCAAGGCAGTGGAGGAGGTGGGAGAGGACGATAAGAAGGTTCAATTGGTCCTAATTCGGTAAGTAACTCTGGGGGGGGGGGGGGGGGGGGGGGGGGTGGAAAATTTCTGTAACCAGATTGCAAGAATGCCGCTAACCAACTCACAGCAATCCATGGGGGAAACGAGCATGGAACGGGATGGGAGAGTGGAGCGGTCCCTGGAGTGATGGCTCCAAAGAATGGACTCCCTACTGGATGAAAAAACTTGGCCATCACTTCGGCGACGACGGAGAATTCTGGATGTCTTTCCGTGACTTCTGCAGAAAATTCAATGTGATTAACCGAACACGCCTCTTCGACAAGAATTGGAGCGTTGTTCAGCAGTGGACCTCTGTCCAAGTTTCATGGGTGATTGGATACTTGAAGACGAAATTCGTGGTCGAAGTGAAGAATGAGGGGCCAGTGGTTGTGGTGCTGAGACAGGTAAGCTACTCCCCTTCCGATGCTGCAAGACGAATGTTGACACATTCGATAAAATAGCTTGATGACCGCTACTTCAAAGGCCTTGAAGGGCAGTACTGGTTCGACCTCGAGTTCCTCCTGCAAGAGGAAGGAGCCGAGGAGGACGACTACATCGTCCGCGCGCGCTCCACCTCACCTTGGGGTGACCGGTCCATCTCCGCAGAAGTGACCCTCAAACCCGGCAAATACGAAGTCCTCCCCAGGATCACGGCAGCCAGGGACACGTCGCGCCCTGTGGTAGAAGCGGTCGTGAAGTTGGCGGCCGAGAACAACCCGAAGAAGTTGAGGCAGATTGGGATGAATTATGATATTGCGCATGCTAAAGGTGGCTTCGAGTTAGAGAAGGCGCAGCGGGAGGAGAGGGTGAGGAGAAAGAAGGAGCAGGAGGAGAAGAGACAAAAGCAGGAGAGGTTGAAGATGGAGGAGGCGGCTAAGAAGGCAGCGGAGGATATGATCAAAGAGGAGCAGAAAGAGGCGCTGATGGAGGAGATCAAGGCTGAGATGAAGGGAGAGGATAAGGGTGAAGATTCAAAGGATGTGGATAAGAGCAAGGAGAGGGCTGAGGAGGAGACTTTCGTAGATGCTAAGGAAGATGCCAAGGCTGAGACGACCGAAGAGAAGGGTGGAGGGTCAAAGGAGGGAAGCAAAAAAGATTCGAAAGAAGAGCCAAAGGACGAATTCAAGGAAGCTGCCAAAGAGCAGCCCGAGAAAAATGTCAGAGAGGTCAAGGAAGTTAAGGAAGACACCAAAACGCACTCAAGACACATATCAGACCCGGGGGATGCTCGTCAGACGCAGACACACAAGGATGAAGTCGAGGTAACCAAAGTACACGAGCCCGAGAAGAGGGCCCTTGACTCCACCAAACCACAGCCACCTGGCGAGGAAGAGGGAGATAATGTTGAAGATACCGAGAAGGAGAAAGATGAAAAGAAAAAGGCGGGCGAGCCTGAGAAACCAAAACCATCGGATGTTGAGCCGGCAGACAATCCCTGGAATGCCGTTACTGTCATTGGACTGCTGGTGTACTCAAAGGACCATGATGCGAAGGTGACCCTTGTCAAGCCTGCAGAAGCGGAGGATGAAGTTTTGCTATGAGATGGTGCCAAAAGTTTCATTTGTAAATGGTCGTGGTGTGGTGGATATTTGAACGTGCAAGATATCCGACAAATTGAAAAAATTACATTTCTTGCTCTCTGCTCTTTGCTCTGTATTAATACCGCTCCTCGTCAACATCTGTATCTCGATCCTGCTCGGCAAACTGACGGAACGCTAGCGCCGACTGTCCCCGTTACGCCAGCCGGGACCCAACGTGCTCTGCAGAGTAGCTTTATAGTGGAATCCGTGTATTGGTTAAGGAGTGCTCCCGCTTAGCAATTCTCAGTAGGCATTTAATAAAGAAGTTTAAAGGGAGAACCTTCTCACGCTCACAGTCTCGGCGACCTTCTTTCCCTTCCGGCAGCGGGCACGAGTTGCCTTTCTTCGCCGACCAGGTGATGCAGTACATATCCCCGGGCGCAATCTTCTCTACAGTCGATCCGATCCAAAAACGACAAAACTGAAAGAAAGTCTACCAGTATCGTCACACTCTAATCCCACACTCGCCGGTTCCGTTCTACTCTCTGGATGTGAGCGGCAGTCGCTTTTACCCGAGATGGGGGTCAGCAGACCGGAGTAGAGCCCGAAGCTACCTAAACTAGGCGAGAGCAATCCGAGCCGAGTCTGAAAGCTTCCGAGTCAGCCTGCAGCCCTGCCTACCACAATACGAGTTCCATTCAGACTCCATACGCGCCCAGGCTATAGCTTCCTGGCCGATTTTACTACATGACCAGTTTCGCTCTCCATACCGAGGGTTCCAACCAGAGCCAATTCTAGATCCTTTCCGGCAACGGCACGGGACTGGTGTTAGCAGTCAGGCTACTGGAGTTCAGACCATAGAGGGCACGCAAGGCTACCTTCACCGAAGAACGCAGACAGCCCATCACGATGCCATCGGCTGAGCCTTGGCCCGTGCGCCCGCCCTTGTTCGAACTGGATTAACAAATGCTATTATCAAACTCTTTGGTTTGAGATCTATGATTCGCCATAATCTTGCGTATATTTGGTCACGGAAAGGCGCAATTGGTGGCTGCATAACAGATAGGCAGCCGGACTTTGTTTTTTTTTTAGTGAGGCGATGCCTGGGCGGAGGCCACGAGAAAGGATGGGGTGAGGCCGAAGGTTGAACTTTGATACTTTCTGCCAGCCTCCCTGGAAGGCAACACTCTGGTCCTCTCTGAATTGTTTGGGGCTTTTGATAACTCGAATAATTGCTGTGACACTCGGAAAATGGCAGCCTCCGCGATGCCAGAGAATACGCTATCGCAGCCACTTTTGGTTCCACCATCTACTCCTTCAGAGTGAGCTTGGAAATCGTCGCATTTTTTACCATGACAACTCAGCTAATCCATTCCGATGTTCAATAGCCTGTGGAAATCCATCTACGACAACTTTATCCCTCAGTTTGAGCAGCTTCGGCACCGAGGTATTATCACGTCGGCACAGTTCAAGACTATCAAAGGTGCCCAAGGAGCACAGGACCTCCTCGATGCCATTTTACAACACCAGGGTGTGACACCCGAGCAGCGCACTGTGAGCCATATGTGACTTTGCGTATTTGAATTAGTGGCTAAGCAATGTGAAAGTCCTCTGTTCCTTGCGTCGTCGAAAACTCAACGGTTTGGTCGCTAGAAAAGCTTCGCACTTTCGGAACTGCCATAGACACTTTGGCGCAGGCAAATTCCATTAGTTGCCTCTTCTGGGGTGGCTTAAAGGCTGCGCTTATGGTTTGTACACTAAATTTTAGTTTCTTAGCCTTTGTTCTGACCAATGATTGTTTTAATCTAGGTGATAAACGATGTTAGAGACTCAAAATCCGACCTTATCCAACAGTTCCATGAAATTGTTCACATCGTCAACCTTGTCGGCGAATACCAAAAGCTTCTCGAGGATATACATGGCTTCCGTGACAAGATCGAACCGCCAATGAAAGAGTTTTACGAAGGTGTTCTAGTGTGGACGTTGCACTGCTTCAGCTGCTTGCCTCGGGCTCGGGGTAGTTTCCCTCGTAAGTTTACGATTGAGATCCCAATCCCGTGTCCATGCCCGCTAATTGACATAACAGGTCAACTGCTAAATGGTCTGAAAAAGTCTCAACCATTAGCAAAGATTGCTGGCGCAAACTTCGCGAGAATCAGGGGAGCGAAACATAAAATTCTCGATATTGTCGAGCAAGAAAAGTTTCGTCAATTCAAAGGTAGATCCGAATTCAAAACGAACTAGCTTAAGAAGCTCTAACAATATTCTTTGAGCAGCAACGTTTGTGCCTCTTGCTTTCCCTCGAACTGGTAAGGCAAAATCTGACCCTCTGAAAAGAACGGACTTAACATGAGAAGACCAGAATGCGAGCTCCGATGAAAACGGCCCACGACTATGGAATGTATCAAATTCCCCGCCATTTCCGCTTTGTAATAGATTTCTTGGGAGGGATGATTCCATGTCTGAGTTGTGTCAACTGATGCACAAAAGCGGACGAGCCGCCATATGGGGATGGACTGGCATGGGCAAATCCCAACTCGCTTTCCAGTACCTCTCGACGTCAGCACAAAAGCACCAGCTGAAATACTGGATAGATTGTTCTTCCTTGGCATCTCTGGAGAATTCAGTCAAGAGTATGATGGCGCGGATGAGCTTTCACGCACGAGAACAGAATACTGCTTTGGCAGTTGAAATTCTCTGCGATGCCCTTGAGCAAACAGAACATCCCTGGCTTCTCGTTTTAGACGACTGCTGCACAGCCACAATAGCAAGAGTGTGGAAGGTCCTTCCATCAAGAAACGGCCACGTCATATTTACGACCAAGGACCTTCAGGTCGCTCAACAACTTGTTCTTCACGTTCCTGAGAGGTGTATTAAACCGGGTCCTATTTCTCATGCTGATAGTCTTCAACTTCTACTCAGCTCGTTAAGTCAAGACGCTGAAGCCAATCCTGAGGAAATTCAAGCAGCGGAGATGATCAATTCCGTCTATACCCTGGGGTGGCCTTACGCAATCTCCATTATTGCATCTGATGCTAAACACCATGTCGGTCCAAATCGCTTATCACTCGTTCTCCGTCTGCTTGAGTCCTCAGAATACCGAGACACGGTGCTGACAAACGAACTGACTGAAGTTTCCGTCCGGAAAACGCTTGAAGCGTCTCTTTTGGAGCTTCCACTCCCCGTTCGAGCTCTTCTTTCAGTCCTTGCATGCCTCGATGCCGTCTCATTTCCAAAAGATAGGTGCTGACGGAGAGACCAATTATTGGATGCATCGACTCCTGATCTCCACTGTTCAGTCAACTCAGCTGAACATTGATCAAGGCATGGAAGCTCTTAAAACTGCTCTAGACATTTGCAAAACTTTTTTCCCAAATGACGAGGGCAGTCCAGAAACATGGAGGAATGCTGCAGATTCGTTTCAACAATTTGATGCCTGTATATCATTTGCGGCAAAACATCGACTTCATGAAGAGGCCACAAAGACAATCATATTAAAACGAGGATATCTGTTATATCATTGGAAAGGAGATCTCCAGTCCGCGGAGGAAATTATTGTCTCTCTTCTCCGAGGACCGCGTATATCACTACACCAGCGGTCAAATACAGATTTAGAGCTTCTGGCTCTACTGGGCCTTGTTAGATCGTACGGGGGGTATGGAAATATCCAGCGAGCTCGTGCGTACCTTCGGCTGCACAAACCAATTCTCTCCGAATGTTTAAAACGATTCAAGCCTCCAAACGATATCATCGTCAGCCTGATGATCAGAATTGGAGACAACGCGATGAGGCACGACTGCAACGAGAGCCAGGTGCTGTTAGGTCGAGCCTACCGGCACAAATTTTCAAGTTCGTTATTCGGGAGAAATCACCCAAGCACACTTGCAACGTATTGTTCGTTAGTGAATCTCAGCATCGAGCAGGGATATTTTGACAAGGCACGAAAAATGATTTGCAAACTTGAAGCTCGCCTTCGCAATACCGACAAGTCCACGTGGACCACCATCTACTGGGGGAATTTGTTTTACAATATGACTTCTACATATAGAGAGCTCGGATTCTACGAAGAAGAAAAACGGTTTGCTCTTCTCTCCCTACAGGCCGATCGGAAGGGTCTTGAAACCAGTCATCATTTCCTGACACTCTCAGCCGGGCGATACGTAGAGTCATTAGAGAGATCGCTATTACCTGGCAATATCTCTAGCGCAGTTGCTGAATTTCTCAAGGATGAACGCTGTCGCCTTGAAGTGAACGTCTTATATGAACAGTATTGGGAAGTGTTTTTAAAAAACTCGGCAATGCGAATCGGCACCTTGATTTTCTGCTGCGCAACTATCTCCTCCGCCATTACAACGTTTGATAATATTGTAGGACTCTACCGTGAGAATAAGATTGATCTGTGGCAGCTGTGGAGCGAGGAGATGTCCGATGCTTACAATGATGAAGATCTGAGACTGGGACTTCGCAAAGCGATAAAATTACACTCAAACGTCATCAAGCTCTTCGGTACATATTCCCAATGGTTTCAACCTCGGCCCGAATTTATGCAAAATAATTTAATGACCATTCTATTGGAAACGCTGCTGCATGGAATCGATAGCGAGGGCGAGAAACAGAACTGGAGAATGTCAACCGCCCTCTCGAATGATCCTTTACAAACCAGCTACGTCGCACTGAGCAATGAGTTCGTTACTATATGGAATGACGCATGGTCTGAGATTGAGAGAACAGCACTTGCATATGACATCAACTGTTATATTGAGCCGAAGCATTTGCAATTCCTGGGGATAGAGAGCGAAGAGTTGGAGTTGACTGTTCTTATTACAGTTACACTCTCCGGAAGTGTCCCTGCAGTTGACCTTGTGATGAGAAAACAACCCAGTGTTCATGTTGAGAACTCTAGCGGGGATACAGCTCTTTTCTATGCGGCAAGGGGGCATCATTTCGACATATTTATCACCCTGCTCAAAGGGCACGATCGAGATCAACCACGCCCAAAGATAGTCTTCAGTCAAACCAGTCTTCTCCATCTCATTTCAAGAAAAACCTGGCAATCACACGCAGAAGCAAAGGATCGGCAGCAGCACGCTGCTATTGAGTTGCTGGATAGATGTACAGAAGCAGATTTGGAGATGAAAGATGGAGACGGGAAAACGCAATTAGACATCGCTCACTCTGACAAGGTGGTAGGACTTGTTAAGATATTCGGGGATTTCATTGCTAAGCGGAAGCGATTTTAAGAAATAAAAAAACATGAGACTGGCTGCATTTGCTACATAGTAGGAATAGTTCTTGTATCTCGTGCAATACTAAAGGCAAATAATATTGAGTGTAATATATCCAGGTGAGCTAGGACTTAATACTGAATAGAGGATAAAGGCAGCAAATTTTCCCCAAATAACAGCGGTATTTGGCGGAGACTGCAATAGATTTACTAAAGAAGGTTTTGTAGTCAAGGCCCAAAAATCAGAGGTACGAGCATATATATCTTATCTGGCCGGAAGTGTGAGAGGAAGCTAAGAGGCCGTATAATAAGTGGATTTATAAGAGAGTCCTCTAAGATATCAACTGGGGCCGTAACAGATAGTTAACGGATATGTTACTAGCGCAGGACAAGGGCGCATTGGTATGCATACACGAGAAGGATGGAAGAGCGTTGGGATATAACCCCAACATACACGAGGCTGATGCTACAGCCCCACAAGGACGTGGATTTGTATAATATAAATGGGGACAATATAGTCGTGCAAAAGCGATATATTGAGAGTTGGCAGGGCCTAAAATGACTAGATACAGGCAGAGTGAAGTCTAAAAACATAGAGAAAAGTGTCCAAAGTATGGTTCTTATCCCCATTAGCTTTCAGCCGCTCAGCGACATGAGTTGTGCCAAGTGTACCTTCTCCGATACATTAGTAAGACCATGCCACGTCTCTGGTATTATGGGTAAGTCTTCCAAGATGAGAAGTACATTACATTGAGAGTTCATATATGCTATAACTCCTTTCTCCTGCCATATCCAAAAATTAAATCCTACCACCCCTCAATCCTCTTCATCTTCACATGCATCCCATTCACCGGCTTCGTAGTAATCACGCCCGCCGGCCAAACCTTCTCATTCGGGTCCGCCATCTTCAACTCGAATCTCCCCGCCACGGCAGCAAGCATGCACTTAAGCTCTGACTTCGCAAACCCCATGCCTATACAACTCCTCGGTCCATGCAAGAACGTAATCTGTGCATAGTTGCTCTTCGCACCACCCGTATTTGCAGTTCCGGGCTGTAACCACCGCCCCGGGAGAAATTTCTCGGATTCTTCGCCCCAAAGGTGTTTACTGCGGTTGATAGCCCACGGGACGAGCAGGACACGGGTTCCTTTGGGGATCGGTTGAGATCCGATGTAAGTATCACGCGTAGCTTGGCGGATGGTGAGAGGAACCGTGGGGTAGAGACGCAGCGTCTCGTTCACGACAGCATTGAGGATGGGCAGAGCTTCGATCTCGGCGTCGCTGGGAAGCTCGGTTGAGGTGATGGAGGGGAGATGCTCACGGATCTCGTCGCGCAGTTGGGTTTGCCAGTCTGAGTTTGTGGCTAGGAGCCAGACGGCCCATGTTAGAGCACTGCTTGTTGTTTCATGACTTTCACTCCATCAGCATTTGGAAGTGGGGAGGTAGGAGAGGGGGAGGTAATACCCAGCAGCAAGGAAAGTCAACATCTGATCCACCAACTCCTCGTCACTAAAATTATTCGTCTCAATCAAAAGACTGAGGATATCATTCCCACTTTCCCCCCTTAATTTCGCCTTCTCCTTCTTATCCTTAACAGTCTGCAAACAAAAATACTTCAATTTCCCTGTCGCCTCCCTCAACAGCTTATTCTGGTTAATTGGCAGCTTCTGCACCAGATCCTGGGGCCCAACAAGATTCGCCGCAAAGTAAATCGCTCGCTCCAATGTCGGTTCTAGGAGATCATTGTACGCATGAACCAGGGGGTCATCGTCGTTCCGCACAGCATTGAAGTCCCTGCCCATCCCGGCAAGCCCGATGATATCGAGTGTCACCCGAGTCGCCCATTCCCCGAACTCGACGACGTGCTCGTCTGGATTTTCGCTCGCGGCTAACTCTTTCTCAATCCCTTCCACTAACCTGCGACTCTTGCCCCAAAAGACGGGATACAGTTCTTTGATATGCTTCAGCTGGAAACTGGGCAGCACGTTCTTCCTTTGGAATTTATGCACGTCGCCTTCCACGAGAATCAATCCGGCACCGAGAATCTTGACCAGGAATTTCCGGATCGACAGGGGTTTCTCGAAATCATAAGAGTTGTCGGAGAGTACGGATTTCAGGGTTTCGGGCGAGGTAGGGATGAGGCGGTGTTGGTTAAAGAAGCCGCGGAAGCAGATGAGGCCGTTGTTGGGAATATCTTGTACCCAATTGAGCATTTCCTGGCCGGGAGGTTTAGAGAATTGCGCTGTGCCGTTACCGTAGAGGAGGTTGTAGCTCTGTGTAGACTGTTAGTCGGGGTTTGGGGAAAGCGGTGGAAGGCGCACAGTGGGTCCCGGAATGTGTCGGAGCGGGCTGAAGAAGAAGGGCCTGATGAAGACAGTGTAGAAGAGTGCGAGGACGAGATCGTAGATGAAGAATCGGACTACGGCTCGTGAGAAGCGCTCCGGTAGGAGTTGAGGTGCTGAGGACACCACGATGGCTGTCATGGCGCTGGTGACAGCGAACGTTATCTTGAAGTTAGTCATGTTGGCTTCGGTTTCGTGGTGAGATGAGGAAAATGTGTTTTCTGATCGTTAGGATAGCAACCCCTTTTTTAATCATAATAATAAATTGAGAGAAGGCTTAAGATTAAGAAACGTTCAGCGTCCTGGCATATGCGACGCCAAACACACTAGATATTCAGCCTATTTAAGCGTACGCGGTTTCTTAGAGGCCGAGGCTAGGGTTAGCATGTTGGTTACTTGACTTGGTTGTTGTAAAGTTACAACGGTTAGGCAGCGCAAAAGAAAGAACAGTATAGAAGTTTCTAAAACTGTAATAAAGGGGGATGACGTAGCGATGGGAAACCTTTGCATATGATTGCGATGTGGTGGTGTGTTGACGCAATGTTTCATAAGAGACCTCGGCACAGTGATATGCGGAATCGGCCTGTTTTGTGCCGTTCCATTTTTAGATAAGCTAATTCCAAGAATACTGAAACCACAAGAATTATATTAATGTAATAACCCTTGGTGATTATTGCGCCAGATGTTTGCCCAAGCTAAAGTCAATTTTAGCTGCTTTTGTCTAAAAGGGTAAAGTTTGGTTGTTCCACAGATCTTACACTTGGCTGACAGGAGGAAAAGGCTGCCTCCAAGCTTCCCCACAATGGCGGAGAAGCGGGGACGCTATCTCGGCATCCTTTCTTAGCACGCGCGTGCTCCTTAATCTTACATGCTCCCTACCAGACGATCTCCTGCTCTTCCTATAACGTGCTGGGCACCATGTGGTGGACTTTTGAGCGTTACGGGCTTCCTATGCTTCGCACCTAGCTAAAAATAGGATGCATGCCGTTCCCTACGCCTGACTGTAGTGCTATTGAAAGTCAAAACGGATGCATAGTCGAGGGGCTAGTTGCAGACACCGAACGTTCCATTACCAGTACCCCAATTTTCCAAACTATCGTAACAACCCAAACAGTGGTGGGAGTGCTGCAAGTGTGGTTGCGGAAGCGTGGAAAACATATCAAGAGTGCGTGACGACAGAGCCAAAATTTCCAATGGAATCAAGAGAATGCACACCTACGATACCGGCATCTCGAGCTGCGACGCTGAACTTGTCGGTATCGTCGCTGTGTTGAGTATATTTACTAGGAGGCCAATGACAACCGTATTTGCCGCTGCGGTGGTGAAGATGCCCTAGCTGAGGCACCGGAGAGTATCTACGACCGGGGCCATGTTAGTAACTGGGGCTTCGATCGAACCGTAGAATTTGTTCGTTTTAATGAACACTGTGCTTTTGTTTATCCCGCCTTTTTCTCGCGTTATCCTGATTTGAATCTTTTGACAAGCTCTTATTTTCTCTTACTAAACCGCCGTTTTGTTTAGCTTGGCCAGCCTAATAAATCCCAAATCAAGCGTGCTGCCCTGCCCTCTCGTGTACTATCTCTTACCTTTCACATGCTCCTCTCGCCATTCAAATATCCGGTTATTGCCCCTCACGTATTTATCTCTCCTCTAAAGCGTCTGGACTTCATCTGTTCACATACTCTTTCTCATATGCTCACGAGCTTGGTGTTCTTCACTTCTCCTTTTTTTCTAGACTCGTTATCTATAATGCTTAAAAGGAATTCACGTTGTAATACGTCTTTTAAGTGTAAATATACGCTAAAATTAAAGAGTTATAACGCCCGGTAAGCTATGGATAGCTTGAGTTTCCGTTTGTTTGACCGTTTTGAAGATTTTGAGTTATATTTAAGTATTGAATTGATTATCATATTAAACAACGAATCTAAAATCAGAGCTCCGACCTTGTACAACCGCACCGAGGAACCGCGGTTCTGGAAGAACACAGATATCCAAGTAAATATTACTTGAACTTTCTCCCCACGCCCTTCGCAATTCACATATATAGAGGCAGAAGTTCTGCAACCGCAACGCTAATTCAAAACAGAGAGCAAGCAAGCTCCGCCTCGGTATAAGCACCAACTCTCTCTGCTCAAAGCAAAATGCCATCACAGAAGGAAAAGCAAGCCCAAGAAGGGACCGTTCTCATCCTGCAACGCGACAATCCGAAGAGCAAGGTCGCCCACGAACCAATCTGCCAGCCATAGGAAGCGTTCTCGGCTTCTGGCACACCGCCAAACTTGAAGAGATCTAAGTTGAACGAGGATAGGAAGGAGTATTGCGACAAGGATGATGGGGAATGGGGATGTGAAGGGTGCTGCTTGCAATAACCTCTCTTGACCCCGCCTCTGTATATCGAGAGGACGAGACAATCTGCAACGAGAGATGGGTAGGCAAGAGAGACAAACGCTCGGAGATCCGATGTATAACAATGTCCACGTTACAGTACATCCAGAGGAGCCACGCTCACCCTAGTAGCCACTCCACTCTACCCCCAGTCTGCGTCCACCTTTGGGGCTTGTCTCTGTGCAAAATCCACCAATCGCAGTTCGCGACCGCACCAAGACAAAGATGCGAGGCTTGGATACTGTACCATTCAGATGGATCTTGAGCTTCTCCCTCCGATCGAATCGCGACCCAGAGGCTAGGTCATGACGTGGACAAATTGGGGAATTAGAACATTGATCCTTGACCCCTGGCTCGAAATGGACCACAGCATGAGACTCATTTGGGTATTTAGCAATGAAAACATTATACCACGCCTTGGCTGGTGCCTTTGCTGAACAGCTAGTAGCTGTGCCCCCATTTCCCCTCATTGTTGTTCCATTTCCGTGTTTCCCATTCCCATTCTACCCCCCCCTCGGAACCCACAAGTATTATACACTCTCCATAATAACCTCATTACAAGCCCCGATATCCCCACCAAAAGCATCCAGATCCAACACCTCAATCCTTCTCATCCACGTCTCAGGCCACAGCAAGAAAACACCGTGCACATCTTTCATGTGCGCCTGCCATTCCTCATCGAAAATCGTCTCCCGATTATAGCACGGGACTCGGTCTTCACCTGCCGACACCGCACTTAGACTCTTGCACAGATCGAGGATCCGGAAGCCTTCCGCAGCGGGGATGACGGTCCACGCTGTTTTGGTAGACAGGTGGTGTTCTCGTAAAGGACGAAAGGGGTCCGGTGCGGGGGAGTGCCGGCCGTAGGGCGGGAGTTGCGAGCGTGATTGTATTGTGGAGGAAGGAGACGAGAATGCCGGGATTGGGGAGGAGGAATGTGAGGGTGGGAAGTAGGATGTTGGTGCCGGGTAGCTGGAAGAGGAGGAGCGCGACGCCATGGACATTAAGACTTGGGAGGGGGAGAAGTCGGAGGCTGGTGGCGGCCGTCGGTATGCTGACATTGAACTTGAGGGTTCCGAGGCGTCCATTTCGTCGTCGTCGGCCATAGAGATGCGGGATGAGGAGATAGAGCTCCCACGCTCAGAGTGCAGTTGTGCTGTGGGCATTTCTCTGATTATTGTTAGTTGATATTTGGCGGTAAAAGGGGAAAGGGACGCACAATCGTCCTCTCCCACTCGACCCCTCTGCAATCGTGAGATTCAGCCCTTCATTCTTAATATGTATCGCGACATGCTATTCCCCGCGTCAGCTGATCGTCGGGAAATCCCCACATTCACGAACCACGCACCTTCCGCAGGTTCGCCGCAGTCTTTGTTTCCTTTTGGCAGAAGCCACATATAGACTCGCACTTCGCGATCGAGAGGACGCCAGTTGTATTCCAGGGAGGATGGACGTGGCCTTTGCTGCAGGTGGTATTCCCCAATGCGCTTTCCAGCGACATTGTTCGGCGGACGATCGCGCGCGGGTCGAGGGCGTGTTGGCGGCGGGAGCAAGTCATCAAGACAGGTAGGGGCTTTGCACCCGAAGAAGACGTCCGGATGGAAGGCAGACGGGGGCCCTCATATAGCACTCTTCCTTCGACCGTAGCACAAAAGAAATTCGTGAAAATGATAAGAATGGTAGGTGGGGGGGGGGGGGGGGAGGTGATGTGTGGGATGAGGGGGAAGAACGAATTATGTCTATCGGAGAAGGAGATGAGATCGGGGAATTAATTATATCATTCGTGCATGAAACAAAAACGACAGACCTCACGCTCCAGCCTGATCTGCCGCCAGCGTGGGGATTTCATCTGACCTTATATGTCTGAACCGCCGGCCATCCTGTGCTTGCCCCCCACAAACCGACCACAGGGCTATTTGGGCGGCCGCAGCGAGAGCAGCCGTGGGCCATGGATCCCTACGTGCATATTGTGAGTGTGATACGGCAAATAGCTTGCGGTTTAAGAGTGCGGCGATACAGTGTTGACTGGGTGCTGGTGGGTGCTGTGCTGTGCTGTGCTGTGAAGTGTCTGTTGGGTTTTCTGCTCAGATGGGAAATGCTCGCGAGTTGTGCGACGGCGCAGAGATGCGATTGGCTGCGACCTGCAGCGAAGCGTGCCTGGAGGACCGTAAGGTTACCACCCAGCGAGTTGCGAATGCGGACCCTGTTCGCCCGAGCCGCAAGACAACCGCTTGGGATGAACCTGATCGGCGGGACCTTGGGTGAAGTTGAGTTGCGAGGCGGCGAAGGGGAGGGATGTGAAGAAGTATGGGACGGGGTGACCTGGAAGCAAGGCTTTCCACGTGATCTACAGTAGGGAACGTCGAGGGGTTAAGCCTGAAAGTTCTGCGGGCTGAGAGCTGCGCATGAGTCGCAATAGCCACCTGTCCTAGAAGTTGTTCGTCGCATTTCTCAAACGGTTTCGCATCACGAACGGTTGGCGATCGTTGATGTGAAGATGTGAAGATGGAGGCCATATCAGTCTCTCGCTTTCTCCGGTATGCGGATCTCTTTTGGATATTCTCCGTCGCAGAGGCGTTGAGGCTGTGCGTTGGTGGACCTGACTAACCAATCGGCATCGTCTCCAGCCACAGGGATGGCGGTTTCTTCCACAACATTGTCATTAGCCCCTCTGGGATGTTCTTGCGAATCTGCCTCTAGAAAGTTTAAAGTTTGCCTCTTGAGATGTTATGCTGAGTCATGGATGGTCCGATTGGATTTGGATTTGGCTTGTGGGGGAGCATTTGGATCTGTCACTGCACGACCAGATGAGAATCCCTGCTTTCAGCGCCAAGTCCTGCAAGTCAATGGCCAGGGCTATCTTCCAGGAGTTATCCATGGCCAGACCACAATATGATCACCGATTATTGGCCCACGTACGAACAAAGCTTTGTCTCACAAAGTCAATTGTGCATCTAGAATTACTCAACAATTTCGACTTTCCGTCTCCTCCGGCCGGATGGTGGTTTTGGAACCGCGGCTTTACATGTGCTCTGCCGATCATCTGAAAGTACCTTGCAGCAGCAGCGCGAGGACAGCCTTGAAGTACAGAGAAAGCCTTCACTCTCCAAGGGAATTCCCAGCGAAGACGCCTTGCGCATCGCAAAAAAGGCATTTCTTACCCCACACGAGCAATGAATCCGAAACAAGCCGCCATCAACAAACCCTCTGACAAATCGCATCAAAATCCCCACCGCCGTTAGTTCGTGCGGGACGATCATCGATACGAGTAGCCCGGCCGAGATATTGAGGTTTGGACAATGTTTCTAGGCGGGGAGACGAATGGCACGTTGTTCCGCGTCTTGCGTTTCTGGAAGAGAGAAAGGAATCGCAAGTCTTGTTGCCTATGTCTACTCGAGAAGGAGGACGCTTAATGGCACGAGGACAGGTCGACTAGGGGCTGGGAAAGGATGCGGTAAGCTTCACGCATCGCAATTACAAGGGCTCAGCTTGCTGTTCATTCTTTTACGAAAATGAGTACCGTTTCTAGAAGATTAAGAGACGAATCGCAAGTCTAGTTTCTTCCACAGACTGCAGGAGGAGCCGAGGGAGTTCGTTGACACGACAGGGAAGATTGATTTCTAAGATCTTACCTTGATGATGGATGCGATAGGCTGCACACAGGCGTTGCTGACCCCGAGGTGAACTTACATCTTTGTAAGACAATCCAACGAAGTGCTAAGAAAAGATAGAGAGGGATCTCGAGTATTTCCTATTCAAAGCAAGGAAGTCTGGATTGCAGCGAGGTTGAACAACTTCCGATAGGCTTCTCGATACGCTGTTGTGGTCTTGACTTCCCTCGAGATGATGGGTTCTATGAGCTTTGTCCCCGAACTTCGCAGGATTGTTCGGAGAAGGAAATTTCGAACGAGAACGACCAAGCCCTCCTTCATTTTAGGTTGATTCAGTTCAGGACATCTTCTTTCAGGATGGACCCTGGACTCCTTTTTTAGGGTGCTCTCGCTAAATTTATAGGGGCTCATCGCTAATCACGTGCTTCACACCATAGAGATAACACGCATCATTTTCCTTCCATATTGTACTTGTGAGAGCATGCCAAGTAATGGGACAAAGATTCCCTCTCCCCTCCCATCTAAGAGTCATCTTCGTAATACCCATTCGCCCTCAACCAGTCCCTAACCTCCTTCCGATCCCTCTCAACCCACCCAACCTTCGCCCTAACAGCATCCAAACTCTGTTCCAAAAACTTCTCAAACTTCTCCACACCATTCCCCTTCTGCCTCTTCAGAAAAGCCTCAACCTCCCTCAGCTGGCCTTCCCTCGTGAAGCCCTGCACACAGAACCCCACAAACCTCCCTCCCATAATACCGCCTCTCTCGCCGACAATCTCGTCCCAATTACCTGTTAGGTATTTCCAGAGGGCATCAATGCCATTTTGATGTCCGGAAAGCGCGGAGAAGATTGCGTTCCGGTCGGTCGTGGTCCGGACTTCGGTGGAATTGGCGAAGTCGAGAGTCTTCTGCACTAGGGTAGGACAGGTTGCGTGGCCGAGAGCTTTGATGACATCTGAGCGGGTTCCTAGGCTGGAGGTTGTGCGAAAGACGTGAAGGAGCTTGTTGTACTGTTCCCAAGGTGTTAGCGCAGCCAAGATAGACTCTAAGGGGGAAAGGAGGTACATACGTTGTCGTCGTTGTCCGACAATTTGGGATCAGAAAGTACGATTCTAAACACGGCTTTTCTGATGTTCGGGTTTACGGCCTTGGTATCGCCATCCATGAACTGGTCGAAAAGGTACGAAGCGGTGAGTTTCACAATTTCATAGCCCGCAGCATTCCCGAACAGGACAGCTTTGAAACTCTGTTCTTTGTAACTCTCGCCTGGCTTGAAGCTCCACAGGTCTTGGCCCAAGTCGCCCAAAACCTTGGACATTAGGTCTGCTTGAAATCTTTTCAATGCAGCTAGGGTGGAAGAATCTTCGAAGAGCCATGCTCCGCAGATATCTTGCAGGCAGACGAGTATCTGGCGCCAAACAAAATAATTTCCTTCATTCTTAAAATGGGAGAGGAAAGCGAAGAGGTGCGAGGTGTGGATTTCTGTTTGGCCGGCTGTTGCCACGGCGCGAAGGTCGGAAATGAGACCAACTCGGTCATTTGGGGAGAGGAGGCCAGAGGAGTAGAGCTGTTGACCAAGATTTTTCCAGCGAGAGAGAGGATACGAGACGCGGTACAAACCTGTTTGGCCTGCGTTGAGTTTGTAGAATTCGAGATCAACCGGAAACGTGTCTTCGCGAGACGAGAGTTGGGATTTCTGGTCAATGCCTTGCTGTGTCTTGGTCTTCAGATAGACAGGATAGAGGACTCTGTCAGCTTCAGGGGGAACTTTGCCAGATTGGAGGAATCGATGTTGGAGGATCTCGATGGTTTTTGATTTTTCGTCCTCAGTGATTGAGAGAACAGGGTATCCAACTTTCTGCGTCCAAATTGAGATGATCTTTTGAACGTCCTGGCCACTCACAGTGCCGAGAGAGTCCCATAGATCATTCGTAGTCGCATTCCCAAACGCGTGTCTCTTGAGATGAAGCCGCACACCTTCAATAAACACTTCTACGCCTAGAAGTTCCGATATCATTCTCAAGATTGTGCACCCCTTCGCATAAGTAATCGAGTCGAAGATCTGGGAGATTTGTGACGGTGTGTTGACAGGGACCTCAATCGGATGACTCCCACGATTAGAATCCAAAGCCAACGCAGATTGGTAAGCATTCAATGCTCCGTTCGGATGTCCAGCCACAAACTCTGACCACGGCTCCCATTCCGGCCAGATGTGCGTGGCTGCGTTATAAGTAGCCCAGTCTGCGAAAGACTCGTTCAACCAGATAGAGTCCCACCACGACGGTGTGACGATGTTGCCAAACCATTGATGGGCCAGTTCGTGGGTAACGACATAAGCTTTTGACAGATTATCCTTTGCCGAAGCATCAGATTCGTCGGAGACCAGATATTGTTCGCCGTATATGACACAGCCCCAGTTTTCCATGGCTCCAGCATGACCAGGAACAGCTACCATGTCCAGTTTGGGAAGCGGGTAAGGCGAACCAAAGGTCTTCTCATGGGATATCATTGCTCGTGCTCCAACATCCACGCAAAAGGCTCCCTGTTTGATATCCCGATCCGGGGTTGCATAGATTCTGACTGGGACCCTGTAGTCATTGGATTCAATGTAGTTGAGCTCTCCCACAACGAAAGCAACCAGGTATGTAGACATCAAGGGAGTTTTGTTGAACACGACTTTCTTCTTATCGCTACTGATCTTTTCCTCCGAGGCGATATCCATGTTGCTGAGAGCAGTAAGACCTTGGTCTACAATCAGGGCTGAGGAAAACGTCGCTTTCAAGCCGGGCTCATCTGCGCAAGGGAAGATCTGACGGATACCGGTTGGTTGTCCTTGTGTGGAGCCAAACCATTTTGGCTTTCCATCACGTCCTATGTACCTACTTCTATTGAAGCCGGACATCTTCTTGGAAGAATTCAAACGACCTTTAAATGTCTGACGGATCCGAATCTTCGAGCCCGCGGGGATTGACTCGGGGAGAGGAATCATTATTGTTTGCTGGAGTTCATGGTAGTGAACGCTTTCGATCTTGGTTGATTTGCCGGAAGACTGAACAAGCACCGTGGTGAGTATCTTGATCTCGTCGGAGTTTAAAAGGATGAATTTGGTGTCTTGGAGAACATCGAAATGGATGACAACCGACCCGCCAAACGAGCCATTCTCCAGATCAGGCTCGAGATGCAGGTCGTAATGAGTCGGCTTGACATTCTTCGGTAGTCGGTAGTCTGCATTCTCTGGGCTTGATTGCCCGATAGAGGGATTGTAGTTGTCTCGCATGATGGCGTGGGCAGGAGGTGAGAACGCTGAAGCAAGATCAGAAAATTGTACTGCGTAGAGAGGACGTACTCTGTAAGCTGATATACAATGCAATGAGTCGGTTAATTCACCTCGGAAGTTTATCAGACTGGGGTAAAACGTACCTGAAAATTGAATGCCTTGTGCGGTGTTCGGGGTTCAAGATATTTCAACCGGATCTGCTATTTCGTGGCGTCAAAAACCATGACTTCCTGCCGATGTGCGGCGGCAACGACAACGAGGACTTGACCTTAGTGGCTCAGCTCTCGAACCGACTTGGAAATCAATTCCAGACTCCAGATTCCATGATGAAGCAGAAAAATCCAAAGGCAGCAACATCTCGTCAAGGAAATGGAAGGGAGACCAACTGAAGCAATCGGCGAAGACACACCTTCACAAGGAGTCCGCACGAAGCTGTAATCAATCAAGAGCACCAGGAAGAAGTCTGTGCATCAGATCAACGAATTGGTCGATGGCTGTGTACCAGTAAACGTTGGATTGGGTGGTGTTTCGATGAACAATGAGATGAAGTTGTTGATGTGAAGTCACGTCAAGACGATGAGACTCGACGTCGGCTCCTAGCCGATGAGGCGTAGGCGGGAGCGCTAACTCTTCGGGGGTTGGGTTGGCTTCGCAATCCGCGTTCCTCTGGTTGACCACAGCGACCAAAAGGCTCAATGCCTGATTTCGCCCTATTTCTAAGGCCCTAGTTAATTATTTTGACCCTATCGTCTGAACTCCACCAAATAACTACGTGAATCACAGCTTTATATAATTCACCGTAGCTTAATCTAAGTTATTTATGCTCCTATTTTAGTCATTAATAATCTCAGATACCTTTAAAATAAGCTCTCAGCTCTCTAGCTATCCGAGCCCCTTAGGAAAGAAACACGCTTAATATCGCTCTAGAAGCCTATGCTCACGGCGCTTATAGCGTACGATAGCCTATACTTATAGTGTACTCACAGCCTACCTGTACTCAGAGTATACCCATACTGCACACCTGTAGTTACAGCGTACCTGTGCTTATAGCGTATACTGTGGTGGGGTTTTTTGTCTCGTGTCCAGTGACTACCGTCACGTGGACTGCTTTCCAGGCTTGCGGGCGCTAGTTGGAGGGTTGCATAAGACTTCCGTTCATACGTACGATTAGTTCAGACAATACATCAACCTTTTGAGCTTCTTATTTTCGATCCTTCTTGCTACTGTACCACTGGTACTGAGAGTCTTCAGAGTGCTACTTCTATTATTTAAGTCCCTACCTCCCCTTCCACCCCGCCCCCCCCCCCACGTATCCAACGCCTATATATGGTCCGAAATCCATATAACAATTAAATACCCATCACAATACAAGCCTATACTTTCTATACTTTATAGGGGAAGGGGGATAATGAGCCTGAAAATCTAGGCTACATGTTTTGAAATCAGGTATTAAGCCTTTTAGTCGCTAGGGTTAAGCAGAATCCCTATCCCTATTATTCTGCTCAAAATCCCAGGGATCGTGTGCCTCTCAGAGACCCAACTAATAATCTCATCTTTATAAGGCTCAAGATTAATCTTTAGAGGCATTTTTAGTACTATACAATATATGCGATAGACTAAAAGTAAGATAATAAGAGTAGGCTACAGTGGGATAAAAAAGCGACGTTGCAAAAAAAGCCATTAAGCCTTTTGGTCGTTGGGGTCAACCGTAAGAGGAGTCTAGTGCCGCTAGGATAAGGTTAAAGGTACTTCCGTTGCTCGCCTCTACACCTTCGGACCCACGTCCGTAGACCGCTGTTTCCCAAAGCGCGGAAGAGCAAGACAGTACCACAACAACCTCTGCGTCAGTTACCTTTTATTCTACTTCTCATATCCTTCAGCATTATTTATCATCCTCATGGACTTCGACGAGATTGCAGAAGCCTCTCACGAGGCCTCTTGCGATGCTTGGTTCGATCTCTACAACTCCTTGCAAGGCGCCCCTCTCTCCAAATTCGTCTCCAAATTCCGAGATGATCAACAATGTTGGTAGTAGGGCATAGATTGCGGGTCTTTCAACTTCTGCTGCCGATTCGCTTTTGCGGATGGGGTACAATGGGTGTTACGCTTTCCAATGCCTGGAAAGGTTATGTACCTCGTAGAGCAAGTCAGACGTGAACTCGGTCCGAAAAAGTACATCCTTGGAGAGACAAATATCCGCGCCCCAAAGTTGATTGCGTATGGTATGGAGGACGATTTAGGATTAGACCCATTTGTCATCACAGAGTTTATCAAAGGGAAAACTCTGGATAAGTTGTGGAAAGAAAACCCAAAGGAGCCGAGGAGTGGACTGCGATCAGATATCGACGAGAAGGTCCAGGAAATCGTGTATCGACAAGTCGCCAATATTCTCCTAGAGCTTGCCGAGCATAATTGTTGTTCTCTACTTCGTTCCACCACTCAGTATCATGAACAAGCACAACCTCTACCTCTACCTCTTCCATCTCTTCCAGTCCAACAATCGACTCGATGATCTTTCTCCGTTGCCGCCCTGTCAACGTGAATACAACAATCAACCCCATGAGGATTCTTCCAAGTTCCAATCTCAAGCTCTCCCCTCATGAATCTCCGATCATGACGGCGTCTCCAGCAAGGTAAAGAAACTTTTCTGGAGCGAGACGAGCAAAAAGATTCAGGTCGCCTTTCAGATGACCAGGTGAGTCAACAAGGTATGCACTCCCGTCCGAAAAGACATAGATTACATTGGGGTTAAAGTTGCTTAAGTAAAGCTAGTTAACGTCCAACCGGCTTTTTGCATGCATAGAAGTTAGCGGTCAACGTCACTTCAAAAAAATTCTTGGTTAACGTTCAACTGGACTATTTTTACGAGGGACAATATTGGGCACACTCAGCGCACGCCAACTACCTGAATCGGTCTGCTTCCTGAATGTCTATTACGAACGTTTTCCCGACGGCTTGGATTCGGTGCTACTTCCTGCTATCCAATTTAATACCCCTTTCGTAGGCTCGTTTCTCCGACTCCTTGGCCTCGATCCTAGTGGGCCCTGTGTAAGGTTAACGATTACAGGGGCACCACTAGCACCTGCAGAAGCAGGGGGTGGAGGGCCAGGAGGGAATTGTCCTGGTTTAGGAGGCTCTGGGATAGGCCACATATACATAGAGATAGACCAGCCAGGTTCAATTATTGTTTCCCAAACTCGGGGTAGAATAATTTCCCCATTTGGTCCGATCAGATCGTAGTGACCCTCTGCAACATGAGGTCCAAGGCCTTCGACATGAAGGAACGCTTGTCGTATTAATTCCTCTATTCCCTTTTATAAACGTCAGCTGTGCATACTCAAAATAATCAAATTGTACTCACAGCCCAAGTTGCACACAACTCAAATGGGAAACTGAATTTTCGTCCAACTGCATCCTTGAACCTAACAGGCTCCTGTTCGTCGGCCCCGGATGGAGCTAGTGCTTTTGCCTGACGGACGGCCTCTCGCTGACGCTTCTCTTCTTCTCGCGCAGCCTGTTCTCGAACCAAGCGGGCCTGTCTGACATTTTCAATTCTCTCGTTTTCTTTCTCCTCTTCCAGTTCTTCTTGATGAGCAGCCTCGGCTTCGGGGACCGTCACTACGCTTCCTTCTTTGTCTACAGATTTGCCTCCACGGTATGTAAGATTACCATTGTCGCCATCGCCACTGCCATTACCATCATCCTCCGAGTGATTTTGGAGACGCATAGGAAAGTCATCGGTGCTTTCGATGTTAATACCCTGCAGATCATCAATACCCGATCCTCTCGCAATTGATATCGCAGAGATTAGGGGAATACATAAGGGACTACTCTTAGACCTACTTACCACACTTGCCTCGCTATTTCCATCGCTTTGGACTTTATTCTTGTAGGCTTCATCATCCTCCCCATCATCGGAGCTCACATCTTCAGTAATTTCAGCTACACCTTCCACATCGTTGGGTAGCGCAGCAAGCGCCAATTGTTCGAAGTGACCGCCAAGATGAGATCGGAATTGCTTTAGCATAACATCGCATTTCTGAGAGTTGTTTGCTGCCTTTAGTTTTCCTGCAAAAGCGCAACATAAGGGACATTCAGTTGCATCTATTCTCAGCTTTTGCCACGATTCCACCTTTTGCGGGTCTACAGATTCACTACTTCCCGCATGATGATCTTGCAAGTGACTGTTAAGTTCCGGCTTGGAGCGAGGGAGCCTATCGGTGCATAGTTTGCACTCCCATAGCTTGCGGTGAAAATTGACCTCGTGCTCAAACCAGTCATGTTGGCTTTCGAACATGTTCAATTCGCATTCGATGTCTGTGCAGACATAAGGTCTCAAGTCGCTCAGGATATGCTTTCTAAATTCTGATCAGCAACCTAATTCGGGTGAAGTTCGGATTTTAGACGTACTTCCAATGAGCCTTGTCAGCCACGCTCTGGAGTCGATGGCAATATGGACATTCAAACGTCTCGCCATATTGTGCTCTGATACCGTTGTCATTTAATGGTAGGCGAGGCGTTCTCAGCTTGTTGGTTGCTCCATCTGTGCCGCGGCTTGAGTCGGCGTACGCCGTCATGGGCCGAGCTTGATACTCGTCATTAGAGGCAGTATGCCCGTCTCCAAAAGCGGATGTTTCCCCCTCAGAGATTGGGAGATATGTTGAAGCTTTGGTCCCTGACCATATGGTATTTCCATCTAGGCCACGCTTCAAATTGTGAACTTCCTCGAGCCTTTTCCGGTGGTCCTTGCGGTAGAGCAGAAACTGACGACGTCTGGTGACGGCGAGGCCCAGTCGATCCATCAGCCATGTCTCTGCCGTAGCTTCTGGATACTTGGCTCGAACACGTCCTGAATCAGCGGTTCTATCGAAGTTGGGATATCGGAGAGAAGCTTTGGCGTACTCGTCCGTTACCGGTGCCTTCCTAATAGCAACTGACAGTCGAAAAAGATCACTGATTCTGTCTCGTATGGAGTACAAAAGTTCCTTTAAGTCGGAGGAAGACCTCTCTTGCAGAGCTTCTTCTTTTTCATCCGAAAGCGGTGTCTCTTCTATTCATGTCCCGTTGAGTGCATCGCCGCGGATGATCTCGGAAACTGGAATACTCATCAGCAAGTTCTCCAACGATTTACCTGCGCAAGAACAGACTAGATTCAAGATCTTCCTCCAGATAATCCAGAACCTGATTGACATTGCGTTGAGCTGTTGGATCTTCTCGTATACGATACTCAAGAGAGGTGGGCAAATGACTGTCATGGGTGGCAGATATGTTCCTAGACCACAAGCGGTACTGTTGTCGTTGAGATTCCACCTCTCGGACGGTGACAGTCTCGTCAATTTCTTCATCTAAGTTCTCCCACTCGTTGCACACTTTGTCAAAGAGGTTCTGGCACAGCCGACTCTTCTTCGCAATGGAAGGTACGTATGGCATGGTTTCAGGCTTTCAATCTTCGAAGACCAGACGCCCCAGACACTTAACAGCAAAGTTGGCTGAAAGTCTTCATCCAGTAAGTTGACAACGGTAGTTCGAAATCGCAACAAAAGCTACTATCTTCAGTGCTTATAAGAGCCTTACAGTGCTGCTCACATTCACGGCCCTTATGGAGTGCGAAGGGATGCCGACATCTATGAGCCACATGTCAGGCGCGTATTGGTCGTCCACTCCGTTGCTAATCGGCGACATTCCGCCCTTTTCCGAATCTATCTGAAAAATCAGAACTCGGATAACTTTGGTAAATTTGAATATTGATTTTAGAACTTCTGTACAATAATAATACCAGCTCCTGCGTCTCTTTTAAGCTATTCAGAGCTTAATTTGAACGCGTGGTTGTATGGTTAGAAATTTTCAAGAGGGTTAGCTTGGGAGTTGAAAAATAGTTGGGGACGCACAAATGCCTGATATTCAAGGAGGTTTGCATGACCGGATCCCTGCATCCCTTGCTATATATCACCCCATTTTCTCGCGGCAGCCTCGCCTCGAAGATCCTTCGATTAAGTGCTTACCGTTCAAAAGAGCACCCGTTGAGGACCAAAAACTTTTGTTCAAAGACAACTTTACGACGATGGAGGTCGTAGGCCTTGTCTTTGGCATCTACCCGGTAGTTTGTGTGTCCACCTAGTACAGTAGAGAACAGTCGCCCAGTGTGTGACTCGTCTCCGCCTAGGTGATTGGTCTCTATACAAGACTAGTCACCAGGTAAGACTAGTCGCCAAATGGAGACTAGTCATGTGTGGTGACTGTTCTCATCTGGGCGACTGGCTTCGCGGGGGTGGACTGGTCTCGTCTAGGCGACTGGTCTTGCAGGGGTGACTGGTCTTGCGGGGGTGACTGGTCTTTCTTGGATAGCGGTTTCTTAGTGACTAGTCTTGCTTGAGCGACTCGGTCTGCCTGTGAATCTACGACGATGACTGAAATTTCGGTTAAACATAATAACACATAATGAAAACGGTTCTTGGGCTTTAGATAGAGAGAAACATTATTTATATTATTTAGTAACTAGTTTCTATTACCTTATTATAGCGTGATACCAAAATCTCGGCTATATTTTAGCAGAGACTATAGAGTATATGTGCGGTAGCAAGATCCTCCGCTAATATTATTAATATATTATAAAGAAAATTTCGGGCACTAAGGGACTTAGGTTAGTAATTTTGAGTATATCTTATTTGCTAGCGCGTGCTAGTGAATAACAACAAGTAATTATACTATAGAATATATGAAAGCCTAGGTTACTCTTTTTAAGTAACTAGAATTAAAGAAAGCTAAAATAGGGGTCATATTAGGTCTATAGTTATTATGTTATAGAACGTCATGACTCTACCCTTAGTAGAGACCGAGAATACTTTATATATATAAACCCATACCTATTATTACCCCTTACTCTTAAAAAAGCCTAAGCCTAAATTATTCCCTAGAATTAAGCTTTAGCCTAAATAAACCCCTAATCTTCGAGCTTTTGGTTTATATAAACTACTTGTATTTCTGCCCTATAATTGTGAATAAGGTAACTAAGCTCTAACTTAGTAGTAGTATACTTAGCCGGGCTTTCCTCTTCTTAATAGAACTAACCTTTCTACCCTTTAATTCCGTATTAATTATTATACCTAGACATCGTATAAAGAACCTCCCCTAGTCATAGAACCTCCCCCGGTAACTCTAAGCACGGGCCGCAAAACCTTACTAAAATCACGATCTGCCCCTCATATAACCCGGCCCTAAATAGACCTCTACTAGCGCTAGTAATTAACCCTAACCCTAATTTATATTATAGTACTAAGCTAGTACTATCTAGGAAAAATTTTTACACGTGAATAGCTTAGGTATAAGAAGAGTTATAATTTTTAGAGAGAAAAGAGGATTAAAAATCGAATATCTCTTTGAGATTTAGAATTATTTAGTATTAATATTTATATATAAAATAATATTCATATTAATAAGTTTATAAGTAAGTTATATTATAATTAATTATAAATATAATATAATATAAATATAATAT
>JAJTUS010000106.1:0-181894 GCA_021399465.1 Hyaloscypha sp. PMI_1271
CTAATAATTAAAGAGGGGCTATAACACGTTTATTAAGTATACTTAATAGCTTATATAATCTAATAATTGGCCTAGAATAATAATACGCGATTAGTCTAGGTTCGAATATATTATCTTAATTATTTGAACCCTACCTAAGGATCTTAAATATTTTTAGTATTCCTAAATTTTTTAGTATTCCCTACCAAAATAAGCTAACTAATTAGAATAGCGGAATAGACCCACATTAGAAAAGTAGCGAATTAGAAGCTAGATATCATGTGATTTAATGAGTAGTATATTCCGTTTTCTCTAATGCCTTAAATCCCTTTAACTTTAAGTAAGCTTAAAGGTTAAAGGTATACTAGATACTAGAACTAGATACTAGAACTAGATACTAGGAGTTAGTATAGTGTAGCCGTGATACTAGGTACCTAGTTATATAGTAAAAACTAGGCCTAGTTACTAGGGATAGCTATATAAGTAATCCTATATAACTCTAATATTTAGTAATATTAATATCCTCTTTTAGGTAGTAATATATATATTATTAGTATAAATATAGGAGTTAAGCCTCCTATATTATACCTCTAAAGTAGATCTATAAGATACTAATCTTAGTATAAAAACACTAAACTATCCTAAAAGTATATGATTTCTATCCCTAGGAGTGTCTTAATTTCTCCTAGATTAGTTATATTAAATTTCTAATAGAGTTCGTCCTTAATTTAGTTAATTTTAGTTATATTTTTACTAATAATAATTATATTATTAACGTAAATAGTAATTAAAAGTAATAGCTAATTAGGTTTATATATATAGAATATATATAAAGCTAGATTATAAAGTAATCTCTAGAAGCTAATAGTAATAAAGAAGCTATTAATAACTTAATTCTAGACCCTAGGAGCTTATTTTAAACTATAAATACTCCTCTATAGACGATAAATAAGGTTAATTCCCTCGATAAAACTAGGGGGTTATTCTATATAGTACTCCTCTTCTAGATTACTATATAGGAAAGCTATTTAGACATCTATTTAGTAGATATAAAGCCTATATTTAGTTACTAGGGCTAATAGGATATAAATAGTAGAAAGCTTTACTACTAGAGTAAAGGTCTCAAAGTAGTCTATATTATATAATTGAGTATATCCCTAAGCTATAAGCCTTAATTTATAGCACTTATTAGACTTAATTTTGAATACCTAGTGATATCTAATAGTCTTTTACTATTTATATACTACTAGATCTCATATATAATTACGTAAATAGGATTATAGCTCCTTCTTAATAAAAGGTCTCTATAGATGAGCGTCTAGGCTAGTAAGAGCTTCTTTAATTAATAATAGAATCTTAAAAGCTTTAGTATTCTAGTTAATAGTAATTAAAGTATAGTAATTAAGGTTCTTATCTATAATTCTAGTTAATTTATTATAAAGTAGGATTAATTTACCCCTCGCTTAAACTATACTAGGTAGTATAGGTACTCTCTAAGTAATAGAGCTTAATTCTGAACTACTAAGTAATTGAAGTTCTAGTTATTTAGGAGGCTCGCTTATAGTAGAAATGCCCTTAATTCGGTTATATAACTCGCTTTAAATAGTATTCCCCTCCGAATTAGAGTAATTTTCTAGATTATCTTCTAATAGAATATTAAGTAGTTAATTTCTAGTATTAATAATAATAGTGTCTCTATAATTTGAGCTAAATTCGTCTATATTACTACTAGAAGTATCGTTATAATTATTAGCGGTACTAATAAGTCTTCTATAAAGCTAGGAGACTTAGTTTAGGAGATATACTCCCTTAATATATTCTTTAATAGTGTAATAGTTGGAAATAATAAACGAATACTTACGGGAGTTCTAGATATAATATCTAGAACTACTATAGCTAGTGAAAATACCCTTAAAAGCTTTAGCTATATACTTATACTATAAAGCTATCTCTTTAAGTATATAAATATATACTAAAGAACTAAATACCTATAAGTTAGAAATGTCTAGTTTAACTCTATAGAAGGCTTTATATAGAGTTATACTAATTTTAGGGAAGTAGTATTAATTATAGGCGTAAATCTTATATATAGCTACTTCCTCTTAGAAATTATATAATAAGCCCGATTATTCTAGCTCTATATACTCTAATTCGATAATTATACATATACTACGTTTAGAAACACTATTCTATTTAGGTATATAGGTAGTTATTAGTTCTAATTAAATACCCTTTACTTTATACTAGTTCTTAACTTAGCCTAATATAAATTTAGGAGTATTATTAAGGTATAGGTGTTTAACCTTATTTCTAGTCTATGTCTCTATAAAGGTAACTTGATACTAGAGGTCTATAAAATAGCCTTTTCGATTCGATAGATACGCTACTATATAATATTTAATACCCTTATAAGTAGTTAATAATATATGAGTGTTTTTACTAAGGGATAGAACCCTTAATAGCCCCTATAGATTAATAGTGAGATATTCCCCTAAAAGTAGTTTTTTAGGATATAAATTAGTTATACTAGCTCTTATAATCTTACTTATATTATATAGATTATAGTTAAATATGTTCTGATTTTTAAACTATAAACTATAGATATAATTTACTAATTCTAGGATATACTTCGTATTTAAGTATCTATAGTACTAGTACTATACCTCTAGGGAAGCTAAAGCTTCTATTTTCGATGCTTTAAGAGTATGTCCTAAACTAAACTAATTAAGTTAATATAGCCCTATAGATGAGCTAAAGGTACTAGTTATAATAGTAGTACCTTTATTAATAATTCGGATATTCCCCTAAGAAAATATCATATCGCCTCTTATATAAGTAATTTTCGGAATTAATAATAAGGAGGTGTTCCTAAACTAAGGGCTATAAAGTATATTAGTAAGCTATATTTTTAGCTCTAGCTTAGTAGCTAAAAGGATAGTTCCCTTTCCCTTAATTAGAATTATTAATTCGTTACTAAGAGTAATTAGAAATAGATTAATCTCTTTATATATAAGAAAGGAGCTTTTACTACTAGTAAAATAATCTATAATACCCGAGTTAATATACTAGATATTCGCAAAATCATTAGGTAATTAGCTACTAAGTAGTATACTAAATATCCTTTTTCTAGTAATATACGCCTTAAGGTATATAGTCTCTTTTAAACTAGAGGACGATACCTCTTAATTAGTAGAAAAAGTGTCTTTTCCCTTAGAATTAAAGAACTTCTAAGCTTATTTATAGCTTATATAATCCTTAATATTATACCCCTTATATTCATAATAGGAGTAATAGGTATTTGGATCCTTAGGGAGCTTCGGTTTTTTGTCTTTATTTTTTAACTATTTCTTACTTAATTAATTCGACTAAACTAAAAGTACTTTTAATATAGAATTAGAGGTATTAGAATTATTAGTTCTAAGCTTCTCTTCCTTAATAATAGCCTCTACTCTATATAATTCTATTTTTAGTCTAGGGAGATTATCTCTTATAGAACTAATATATAGCTTGAAATTCGAGAATTCCTTATTAGGAAGCCCCTAGAGCAGGATTCCTAATATAGTAATATCTATAATAAGGCCTCTTACCCCCTTAATATCTAATACCTTACGACTAATATAGTTAATAAAGTCCTCTATCCCTTTATTAGAATCGTAAGTAAGTATCTCTAATTCCTAAAGACTAAATAACTATTTCTGAGCTTTTAGCTAGTTCGCTCTAGCTTTAATATATACCTAAATCTAGTATAGAAGGTTAAATTCGTCGAGTTCTAGCTAGAAATCGGCGGTAATAAGAAAGCTTAGTACTATACGAGCGAGTGATATTTAATAACTAATTATTTTATTATCCTTTAGAGCTAATTTAATAATTATAGGGGCTTAATCTAGATTAATATATTATTATAGATTATCTAGGAGATGATATTAGTCTCTATAAGTAATAGGATCTTCGACCCTTTATAGGTGATATATTCAGTTTTTTAGTGTCTAGTATAGCGGATTTCGTAGAGAATTTACGACCGAAAATAGCTATGTTTTCAGCGAATTCGTCTAATACGAAGTTAAAGGGACGGGTACGATTTAATAAAAATCGCGATTTTGATGATATCGGAAATAGTAAAGTGAATAAATGAGGTCACGTGATCTGAAAATCACGTGAAAGCACTTAGTATACCCTAGCCGGGCTCAGAACCTATTAAACTGAGAATTGATTTATATAGTAGAAATTGATATATTAAGGGTTAATAATCTATAGATATGCTAATTATAGGAGTATACTACTATAAAAACTAAGGGAATGACTTCTATAGCTATATTCCTGATTCCTAGTGTACTATGTGATTTACCCCGTATCTTGGTAGTGATACGATTACTATACCGATACCTAAACATAGGTTTAATGAACGTAATCGAATAGAAATACTAATCGAGCGATTGGTGTGTCTGTATATAAGCATGTTCCAATAATAGAACGAACTGACTAGTGGTTGAAGCTGGAGTGGAAGGAATGGATAGCCTAAAGTAGCTAGCTGTTTCAACATCTTCGATAGAGATCTTTTGATGGGGAAATTTATCTGGGTAGCCATCAATGGTATTTGGTAAGGAACCATGGAAGAAAATCATGTTAGCATATAGGCCAAATCCATTGTCCTTGCACGGGATCTTATATGCCACATTGTGATGTACTTCCTCATCGGATTCGTCCCTCCGCAAACCAGGATGTCTATTCCAATAGTCGGCGCGCCATCGACTGAAGCTGACTTTGAACTGACGAGCGATGCCTTCTGTGCCCTCTTCTTCGTTGTCGAAAACTGCCTTAAGTCGCGATATGCGCTGCTCCTCCGTCTTTATCCGCAGTTGTTGATGAGGATTGAGGGTGTCGAAAAACTCTTCTCGTTCTGCCTCGCGCAGACATCCAAAATAATGTAAGCAAATGTCGCGTACACTGCCATTATGCGCTGTGGGGCTGATACAAGTCGACATTTGAGGGCTCGTTTTGTCGGTGGGAACCTGATGGCAAGTGAACTAAGGTATCTAAAGTTAAGAAATAGAGCAAGGCGAAGAAATGTGGTGGGTGTTAAATGCGGCTGAACCTTCATCATCCCGTCTGAAGGCAAACAATTGGTGGGCGAACCGCAAGGCGTCCTGATTTGCCCAACACCATGAGGCTGTCCAGTGCTGCACTGTGAAAAATGATCTCATATGCTAAGCTTCTTCGGGTGGCTTCCACTGCCACATTCGTGTCAGCTGCAGAGTCAGCCTTGCAGTGCCTCATCGAGAAACCATCTTAATGCGAGACGCTCTTTTGAAAGGGTGTTGATTGATTTATTCATACAGCCGCGTGCGAAACTAGCTTTAATATCGATTTTTTAGCGAACCTCAAAAATCGTGTGGGAAATCGAAATCGCGATTCCACTACCCTTTAGCCACGACACCAAATATTATCTAAACTATAAGAGCTCTTAGGATATTAAAGTTTGATATATTATGATTAATTTAAGCCTAATAGCTCTACTTTCAAATAAGTAATAGTAAAGTTATTTCAGAAAGTATTTTTAACCTTATTTTTAAGGTAGCAAGAACCCCGCCCCCTCGATTTTTCAAGTTTTTAGTCCAAACTATACTATTTTCTTAATAACTTTATACTTATTAATCTAGACTATAAGCCCTATACCTTAAATTAAGTAGTGCCTAGTAGAAATTAATATCTAATAGAGCTTTTATAATATAAATCATTTTTGAGAGTATAGTTAATAGATTTAATAGAATTCACATAGAAAACTTGTAATAAAATTACCTTTTTCTTAATCATTTTTTAACTACTTATTTTTAATAAAAGCTATATAGCTGAAATTAACTGAATTATATATTATTTTAATATTTAAAGAGGATTTATAATTTGAATAATTTTTGCGAATATAATTAGTATTTTTAGTAAAAATCACAGAAAAATTGTCACGGGCCAGGCCTTTGTGCAAAGAAAACTGGTGGTCTTGATACAAGAAGGAATAACTAAGGAGAGAAGAAGAGAGTCTCGCTCTCACGCGAGCTAAATACACACGGGCCACGCACCATGCGCTCCCGTAGCCACAGCAACGAAGGTCACATGACTGAGTCACATGACCGAGTCCAAACCACGGGTCCAACCCGTTACAAAAATATATAGGAAAATCGCCCTTTTCTTAATAACTTTTTACTTACTTATTTAAAATAAGAGCTATATAGCTTAAATTAATTATATTATATCTAATATTAATATTCATAAAGGGTTTACGACTTAGATTATTTTTGGGAGTATAGTCGGTGATTTTAGTGGAATTTAGTGAAAAACTATTAATTTCCCTCATTACTTATACTAGTAAACGAGCATAGGGCTTACCTACTAATGCTATTAGGGAACTAAAGATAGGATAGTAGTCTTTCATTTGATTAACTCACTTCTCGATTAGGAGTTGTGGTTGTGATACAATTCGCGATTCAGTAATAGTGGTTCATGTGCGACGCGATTTCCCACACGATTTTTGAGGTTCGCTAAAAAAATCGATATTAAAGCTAGTTTCGCACGCGGCTGTACTCGGTTCCAACCACCCACCGTAGGGCGGAGGTCCAGCTTTGGCGCAGTTGCCGAAAGCCACCGTAAGGATCAAAAGACCAAGCGAGTAAGGTACAGCCCATAATTAGGTAGTCAGGCTCTCACACATATTCTGGAGTTATCACACTTCTCCTGGGCTCTTTTCTAGCTAGCTTTAATCAACTCTTTTACTAGAAATGCAACGCCCTACTCTGCTTTATTTACGTGCATTAAAAGACATGCTTTTGAGTGACTCAAGGTCTCAAAAATTTGGTGACAAAGTTAGGACAGCGCAGAGCAGGAGAGAAGGCCTACACGCTTGTATTCGTTGATTGCTTTTGATCCATCACCACCTCCGATATATGTAATATATATATATATATATATATATATATGTATATCTTCGCTTTCAATGATCATCTATTCAGGCCTGATGTGGAGGCTGTCCCCCGCCAGCCTGGAACTATTCATTTCAGTGTATTCGAAATGTGCGGGGAGATTGTAATTTAATAACCGGTTGAGAGTAAGAGCTAGCCATGCCAGTTCGGGAGCGGAGCAAGACATATATCGTGATCGTTGAGGCTATGGAATGGTGGTTGGAAGAGCCTTCAGGAGCCGGTATTAAGTAAGGTACATTCAGGGGTAAAACCAAGCCGAAGTAAAACACCCGGAACATCTGCTGTCCAATTGACAAGACAATCCTATATATATGGGCATTAATAGCCATGGTCCACATGGCCATTAAGCCAAGACATATAAATGCGGTCCTCGATACAGATTTAGGTGTGCCAGTAAGTTTTGGGGGCTGGGAAGTAAAGGGCGTACTCAAAAGCAGCGTATACTTCCGCCACCTGACTCCATTGCCCGATCAGGAGACCAGACTCAGTCTTAGATAAGCATAGATATTCCCATCGGCGCGAAATCCGCCATCAATATCCGAATTCCAACACCAGCACGCTGGTACAAGCCATCCCCAAGGCTTTCCAAGAGCATATGCTAGAAGTTGTCCCACAGCAGCCAGTACCTGAGCTACAGGCCAAACGGTTTGGTATGCCTTTCTGTCACAAATCCCAAGGCACGAACTCGAGACATTCCATCGTCTTCGCTGGTGTTGGTCGTGGAACCGTGGCCAAGGCTGTCGAAAGAGCCGGCTCCCGCAACAAGGTCGGGTTGCACTTGCGAGTCCACGAACTCTCTGAGTCTTCTTGGTGTTGCAAGGGAGGAGCTGCTGGCGGTAGAGAGCCTCTCCTTCTTGGGAGACAGTTCTATGTTCAACCTTCTCCTCCCTGTTGGTTTCAGCGACTTTCGTGACACAAATCTCTGAGACTTCCAAGCGTTCGTCAGGGCATTTGATATCTCCCACCAATTCCGATACCTTCGTCAATGAATCTCAAACGTTTCCAAGACGGATTCTCCGTCCCTCAACCCAACCATCGCCTCCCCATTCATGTATTCATCAATATACACCTCACCAATCAACGCATAATGCCCCTTTTCCCTTCTCAAAACAACGGGAGATCTGCATCCAAGCAGCACACAAACAATATCTCCGTTCGCTGCAGTCCATGGCGCAAGACCGACGAAACCAGAGCGAGAAAGGAACAACCGCCGTTGATTCATCATCAGCCCCGCCTCTAGCACCGCACTCAGCCTCTCCTTCTCTCCCTCCTCCACATCCTCAACCCCAACCTCGTCCTCCTCCACCAAACTCGCCACGGAACTCGCCATTGTGCTGCTCCTGCTCGGCGGATCCAATCGCAACATATCACTATCACTCAACAACTGATCACTCAACGCGAATATCGCTTCTAGTTTTCCCGCATATTCATCTTCGGAGCTGAAAGACCAGGAACCGCAGGATATTGCCCGTGCAAAGCGCACTTGTGAGGAAAGAGAGTTAGAGAACGAGGCGACGAATGTGTTCCACCAGTCGTGGAAGACTTCTAACAGAGGCACCACTTCGGACGGTGGACCACGCTTTTTGTAGGGCATACCAACCGTACGAATCGTGTCTAGGACTATGCCTTTTGTTCTGAGGACGTAGCCGTTGTGGAGGAACTGGAATGAGGCAGGTGTGGTGCCGGAGGCGGTGAATGGGGGAACCTGGTGATGTAGTCCAATGACCACGGCGCCTGATAAGGTGGGGGGGCGCGTCCAGTCTGTTACCCAGCTCGGGAGGGAGAATTGGTCGATGTCGTGCTGCTTGACGCAGATTACGTCGAGCTTTTGAGAGGTGGAGATGATATGGCGGGCAGTGTGGGTGTATATCTCTCTCATTGAGAGGGAATAATCTATCTTCCCGAAGGTATGTCGGGAGCTGGAGATTCCCACTAAAGCGTACACTTTGTCTTTCGGATCGGTGGATTTTTTGCTTTTGTGTGAGAGGAGGAGTTCGAGAAGCGGTGGGGCGGAGAGGTGTGGTGAGTAGCGGGATAGTTGCAAACCTCGTGGTCCGCCGTGCGTCAGTGTGCGGATGTAGGAGGGGTGGGCATAGAACAAGGAGCGCAGTTGAGAGTCTACTGTATTGAGGATGTCGCAGACGCTGTCGAGTGTTGTCCATGGTATTGCGTCCCCGCCACAATATACCATTGCGCTCTTGGCACAACTCACTTCTTGGATGACCCAAATGCGCCACCAATACTGCCTTCTAAACAACTTAACCAGAAATTCAAGATGTCCTTTAGCTTCCGGTCTGTCCAGCAAAGCCATAACTTCTTCTCTTGACTGACAAGAATTGAGATCACGTGCCATTTGGATCGCGGTCTCACTCCCGTTGTTCTCCAGCCCAAGCCAGACAGCTACACTAGTAGCATGCTGATAAATTGCCCTCATATTCGCCGTCTGCATATTTCTTTCCGCAATGTCTTCTTGGTTGATGCAGATGGCGTCGATCCACACCACCAAGTCCCCCGCCTTTTCCCCGCCTTTTGGCCGCAGGCGCAGCAACGCATGCCGTAAATTCTTCGTTACGGAGACCGTATCTGAATCAACTAGAATAGGGAAAGAGCTATTGGTATCCCCCCAGGCGTAGGAGAGAGCTATATAAGGAGGTGCCTCCTCAAGTGTGGTGTGAAAGAGGCTACAGCGAATGGCCCAGGAAGAATCTGGTGCGGGCCGGAGGCGGAGAAGCCGGACGGAGTTCCTTGAGGCGTCTAGGGGAGTGTATTTATATTTCTGGTAGGTGTTGGCCCAGTCCTTGAGTGAATTCTGTCTTGATGAGTCCTTGGGCATCGTGGGGTACTTGATGATGGTGAAGTTGCGGGTGTAGACAGGCCGCGGGTAAAGTTGGAAATGCGTCGAGTGGCCTCGGTGGTGCTCGAATGAGAATTTGTTGCTTGCCAAGCTTGAAGGCCATGTATTTGAAACCCGGAAACGCATTGATTGTATTTCAAAGCCATTGGTGTTGAACTTGAATGATTACTTTTAGTACTTCGTACAAGATGTTCTGTTGTGGTCAGACGTTTGACGTAAGCACTCTGATCCACGTGATTGTCAGGGGTCTTCCACCAAGGACAGGGGTGTTCGTTTACTAGTATGTACAGTCACCGCCAACTGATATTAGGCGAGACGCGTATAAAACGCGAAAAATCGCGTTCCCCCTTCCATCCCTCCTACATAAAACCACCAAAATGCCACCCATTCGCACTCCTTTACGCTCAATCTCTGGGAATCGCCCTAAGGGATCAGAGATCTCTCCTTATATGCGTGGCCAAGTCAAGGGGCAAGCTAGATGTGGTGTACTTTAAGTCGATATCGCGAAGGACTTAAAGCTCACGCCAAGCACAGTCCAATACACACTTCAGTAAGACCCATTACGCAACGATGGCTACTCCCTACCACGAAAGCCTAGGAAGAAAACATATAACGATACCGACGAACGACGCCTGATCCGTCACGTCCGTTTAAACCCAAAGGACACCTATAAACAAGTCATTATAGCCTGTAGCCTCCGTTGTAAGCCTACTACCGTCAAGAAGATTCTCAAGCGCTATGGCATATGCAATTGGAGAGCAAAGAAGCGCCCGGAGCTCACAGAAGATAATGCACTTAAACGACTTGCTTGGTGCCTCGCACATAGGGGTTGGACGGGCGAGGAGTGGGGATTGATCTGTTGGAGTGACGAGTGTTCTGTGGAGCGGGGGCGGGGTAAACGGCAGGAGTGGTGCTTTCGCACATCAGCACAAAAATGGCAGAAGGAGATGGTCCAAACCTACGATACAAAGAAGAATATGAAGGTCATGGTCTGGGGTGCCTTTTGGGACGTTGGGAGGTCTGGTTGCTATATTATGGACCGTGATTTTGAGTCAAAGAAGCATGGGTACTCAGCCAACTCCTACCTTGAGGTTCTCAACGCAGAAGTCGAGCCTATATTTGCGACATTAGACGAGGGATACGCCTTTATGCAAGATAACGCATCTATACACACTGCCGGTAGTGTGAAAGCTTGGTTTGCCGCACGGGGAATCACTACAATCACGAATTGGCCCCCTTACTCCCCCGATCTCAATCCAATCGAACACATCTGGCACCACCTGAAAGTCAGGCTCTACGATATGTTCCCTGAGGTAGCGGCGGATAAGTCGGAATCAGAGCATGCAAGGCAAAGGCTTGAGTCTTGTATCCAAGCAGCGTGGGATACTTTAGACAAGGAGTTATTCGATACTTTGGGGCAGAGTATGAAGGCTAGAATAGAGGCTTGCATCGCGGCGGACGGCTGGCATACTAAATATTGAAATAATTAAATGGACATATCCGTATAATATTTTAGCACGTGAAAGAGCAGTTTACGACGAATTAAATGATCTAATTTCTAGCTTAATTGACCTAGTAGTTATTAAGTAATTAAGTGATTTGTATGGGGTGGTGGATGAGAAGTGTGGTTGGGTGCGGGGTAAACCTAATATCAGTTGCCTAGTACTGTACAGCTATTACCCTAGTAAAATTATACCTTGGGAGTAACCCTGTGTCAGTGAGACAGATGCTGCTTTGATACTCTGCTAGGCTGGCACAGATCATTTATCACGTTCTATAGCAAATTCCAGAGAGCTTTCCAGGATTGAAAAGTCAAGCGGCGTGAAACGCATACGAAGGCGCGCGGCAATGCAAACCGTCCTTCTCCAAAGCAAGGGAGGTTTAGAGCACTAGGACCTAGTTTTATTATCAACCCTCGAATCAATTTTCTCTAATATTTATATATTCTTTTCTAAAATTGTTACTAGCATTTGCAAAATTATAATATCGTGCGGAATTATTGTGATGATTGGGCATTCTTGGCGTTTTCTGAAACATGGACGGTTTTTAATGCTGCGCGCCTTCATAGATAACGCTAGGCCGAGAATACATCTTTCTAGGGTAATAGCTGTACACGCTAAGGTGTTTGTACTTTCCGAGGAACTGCTCTGATATCGAAGATAGAAAATCCACGTGAAAATGCTTCATGATCAGAACTTAACACCTGTGAGATTTGGGTTTGATTTGAGAAGTTACAAGTACATTATTGGATACGAAGCTTTGCATGCCAAACCACAGGGAAGTAAAAAATGACACTCCATGAATTGGCTCGTCTAGAACGTTTTCGCTACTCTTATAGCTAAAGCTTCAGGCCTCCAAACCGTGTATGGTTTAGGCACTTCCTGATTCAGGTGTTTGTCTCGCCAACTGAGCAGGACTGGATGCAAGCTATCTGATGAGGGGGGAAATCATCGAGAACGTATTCTCAAAATCAAACCAAAAGCAAGAACTTGAAAGTGAAGAGAGGGTAATGTGAGACTTCAAGAGGGTTCGTTCCTTCTTCTTCTTTTGGAATGAGTCGCTCTAGATGTAGCTATTCTTCACTCTCACCCCGAAGGATATTATTTTCTCCGAAAACGACTGAAATAGAATAGGGAAAGAAGGCTTCCTCTCCAACTACGACCAAAGCTTTAAATGGGTTTGGCAAGCCGTAGCTCAGATGCACTGCAGCAATGTGGCCCAGGCAGCTTTCTGTCTCATTCGATGTCGAAGTTGGCATGTGACTTGACTCTCTTTCTTGCGCGGCTGCCCATCTTACAGTCCTTCCTGCCATTTTCCAGAATCCTAAACAAGGGAAGGAGCTTCTACCTTCACTTTCAGGATTTGAAGTTGAGGTTGACGCTGTGTACTGTGTAAATATTTCAATTCACGTGTTGTCAGAGATCGGTTCCTTCTTCGATAAGCCTATCGATCGATAGGCTTTTCTTAGCGTGTCCAGGAGCTGTGGCCTGGACGCGACTGTCGAAAACCTAACGCGAATTTAGAGACATCAACCCCAACAACTCCAACTCCAACTCCAACATCTCCAAGCCCGTCTTCCACGTTCATTCATTATTTCGTGGCACAGGTACCACTCCTTTTGTACAACAAGACCTATCACAACGAACAAAGTACATGGATCGGCGTCTTGGGCAACGTCGAGGGAAGAGCAGCCTTGTCTGACCCTCGCCACTGTCGGGCGTGTGCTTGCCTGCGCTTCCACCTTCCGAATCTCCCCAATTACGGTCGAACACCTCGCCGGCGGCCAATTCGCCATGGACGTACTACTCAATGAACTCGCCTTTCAGAAAGTGCTTCTCAATTCCATTGATGACACTGTTCAGAATCGCGAGGCTGCCGAAGAGGAAGTCTGCGCAGAAATCCGCGCCCTGGAAAAGCAAATCCGAGAACTTAAGCGCGGTTCCACAACAGCCTCACAACCTCAACCTTCAGGATCTTCCCAATCTTCGCAGAATAAATCCTCCAGCTCATCCAAGAAACCCAACGCAGGGACTGGAAGCGGCACGCCTTCTGCACCAGCGATGGACGGCTACCTGAGTGAGTGTTTCCCCCTCGAATACTACCAAGCGCACATTGGGATATCCCCTTTCCCTTTCGATCTTCTCTTCTCCAACATCCCTTTGCAGGCAATACTAACGTCATGGCAGATGCAGAACAATGGCACAATCTGTCGTCAACAGCCTCTACACCCAACTCAGCCGACTCTATGGGAGATCTGCTCAGTCCTTCTCGAATGAACCTGCCCAACCGAAAACGATCACATAGCAAACATCTTGACGGTGCTCTCCTCCCAGTTCAAGATAACAAATCTCGAAGAACATCACCGAGTCCTTTCCTGGCCGGCCCTTCCACACCATCTACAATCTCTTCAGGGTACGGTCCTATGCTTGGTGAAGGCTACTTTGACCTCACTTTGTTTGTCCACATATTCACTATCCCCTTATATTTGTTTTTCTTGGCACTCTGCACACAAAATCCTTCGGTCCGAAGATCTTTCGACTGACTTTCGCTAGTGATGACGAGTTTGCGGCCTTCGATAGGGAATTCATGCAGCAGCAGAAGGCTGCCGAAGAGCGAATGAAGCGCGAGAAGTTGGACGAAGAGTTTGCACGCAGCTTTCAGGAGCATTCGGGTCCTTCCGCAATGAATCCTCCCCCGCCGCAGACGTCGTCTGCTTTCGATCGACTCTCTGGCGTACGTCCACGACTATCGAATTCCAGAGCAAGCCTACCACAAATGGGCCCCCAATCTGGGTCGAGAAACCTGCCGTGGAGTACCCCTTCGTCTCGGCCAATGGGTTCAGCCTCTGTCAAGTCAGAGCCTCGATCCATGACCTCTGGTGTCGAGACTGAGACTCCTTCCAGCTCGTACAACGGCTTCGCATCCTATGCCTCCCAGCAGAACAACAATGCGCCATCTTTCAAAGCTGAGCCGTCTTCTTCCAAGCCTATGCCAGGCTCTTTCCGTGAGATTACTCTCGTAGACAGCGACTCGGACGTTGAGATCATCCCCGCCTCTGAGTATAACGACAATGGTCGCCACGCCCGCACACCTGCAAAGAACCAAAACATGCCATCACTTTCGAACGTGTATAGAACACAGACAAAAGTTGAGCGGCCCAGGTTTTCACCGGAAGCGCAAATTGCAGGCAATGCAGCTCTGCGTCGGCTGGACCAATTTCCTTCCAACGATGCTCTGCAGATGGCCATGTTTGGCAAACAGCAGGCTGCAAGACCCTGGATGAACTCTGCGGGCCCAGCACCTGGTCCTATTTTGGATCCTTTCGGCTCCGGACCTCAATTTTTGGCGGGACCTAGTGGTACGACTGGCGGCTACGTCTACCCGAGTGCATACTCCGATGGTATGGGAAGTCTGGGTGACATGGGAGGCCTGGGTGATATGGGAGGCCTGGGTGATATGGGAGGCCTGGGTGATATAGGAGGCATGGGTGGCATGGGAGGTATGGATGATATGGGAGGCATGGGTGGTATGGGAGGTATGGATGATATGGGAGCCATGGGTGATATGGGAGCCATGGGAGCCATGGGTAACGCTATGCCGGGTGCATACCCTGGAAGCATGCAGACCAATGCACCTGGTCTTGGCTACGTGCTGAACAATGTCCCAAGCACTTTCTCTGGGTTCGGAATATCCCAAGCAGGACCTTCCATTTCTATCCCCAGTTCTCCACAAGATTCCAGCTCTGATGAACTCGGGGATATAATCCGCCGTGCTGGTAACAACTACGACGAGATCGCCGATTACTTGAAGCTGAACGGATCAATGACGAACCAACTTGTGACGAACCAACTGGACTATATTATGAACGATCCTCGCAAGACGAATCAAGAGATCAAGGACCTGCTTGAGAACATCCGTCCTGACGTCGATCTTCCTCCTGAGGATCGAGAGGGTACCCCAGAAGGTCTTGTGTATCCGCTGGTAAGTTTGCAGCACTTGAACGCTGAAATATGCATATGCTAAACAATATTCAGTACGAACATCAGAAGTTGGCTTTGACATGGCTGAGGTCTATGGAGGAAGGCACCAACAAAGGCGGTATTCTTGCGGATGACATGGGTCTTGGAAAGACTATCTCTGCCCTGGCACTTATTTTAACTCGACCACCTGAAGATCGGGCACGAAAGGTATAGCCATAAACTATATTTATATTTTCTCAGCTGACTCTTTAACAGACCACCCTTATCGTTGGCCCCGTCGCTCTTGTGCGACAGTGGGAGAAGGAAATCCGAACGAAGGTCAAAGTTGGTCACCGTTTGAGCACTCACATGGTTCATGGTCAAGGTAAGAAGCTAGGCTGGGACGATCTCCGAAATTTCGACATCGTCTTGACAACCTATGGCACACTTGCAGCAGAGTTCAAGCGTCTTGAAAAATTCCTAGACGAGATGAAACAGAAAGGGGTCGAAGAATATGACCAAGCTCCGATGAGAAAGAAGTTCCCTCTTCTTGGGCCGATGAGCAAGTTCTATCGTGTTATCCTGGATGAGGCACAGTGTGTCAAGAATAGGGTCACCGTATCTGCACGTGCATGCGTTCATCTGAAAGCCACTTACCGCTTGTGTCTGACGGGAACCCCCATGATGAACAATGTTCAAGAGCTTTACTCGTTAATCCATTTCCTCAGGATCAGGCCTTACAACGAGTGGAGCAGATTCAACACGGTATGCTACTCAACCTTCGCTCGTGAGCCTTCGGTCTGCTAACCCGGTACCAGGAATTTGGTCTCTTAACGAAGGGCAACGGGAGAAAGCGTGATGTTGGTAATGCTATGCGAAAGCTTCAGGCCGTCCTGAAAGCAATTCTTCTCCGTCGTTCGAAAACCTCCCTTATTGACGGAAAGCCGATCATTACTTTGCCTCCAAAGACTGAGGAAATTCAGCACGTTGTCTTTGACGAGGACCAACAAGCTTTCTACTCAGCACTCGAGTCCAAGACGAAGATCCAGTTCAATAGGTACATGAAAGCCAACACGGTTGGTAAGAATTACTCGAACATTTTGGTGCTTCTCCTTCGCCTCCGACAAGCTTGTTGCCACCCGCACCTCATTCATGATTTTGAAGATCCCGCTCCCGCTGGTGTCGAAATTGATATGGCTGCAATGATGGAGTTGGCGAAGAATCTTCCACCTGAAGTTGTCGCCAGGTTGCTCAGTGCTAACGGCGCATTTGAAGTAAGTTCATCTCGTCTTACTCAAAATAGTGTGTTTACTAATGATGCACAGTGTCCTGTCTGCTATGATGCTGCTCCGAACCCCAGCATTATCATTCCTTGTGGCCATGATACATGCCCTGAATGCTTGACGAAAATTTCCGATCAGGCGGGTCAGCAGAATTTAGCAGATGGCAACGAAAACGGAGGCGCGTCCAGGTGTCCAACATGCCGAGGTGATCTTTCGATGAACAAGATCATTGACTATGCGACCTTCAAGAAAGTTCACAATCCGGATCGTATTGCAGACGACGAGGAGACTGCGGGCGAAGACAGCGACAGCGACAGCGACGAAAGTGAAACTGATTCGGAAACAGAATCGGAAGATGACATCGACGAAAAAGGCAACCTAGCGGACTTCATTGTAGCCGACGATGAGATTGACGATGGCGAGACTGCCGATGAGGACGACGCACTCGAAGGCGAGGAGGGAGACGACGAAGCTGACTTTGTCCCGAATGACAAGTCTAAGGGAAAGGCAAAGGCCAAATCCAAGAGCATGGGCAAAAGACGTGCCAAGGACAAGAAAGGCAAGAAGAAGGAGAAAAAGGAGCATCTCTCGATTGCGATGTTGAAGAAGGAGGCATCAAAGAATGCCGCGGGACGAAAGCGATACATGAAATATCTCCGCAAGCACTGGCAGCCGTCAGCAAAACTTACAAAGTGCGTCGAACTGCTGGAGAGCTTTATCAACGATGGCCAGAAGACAATCATCTTCAGTCAGTTCGTCTCCCTTCTCGATCTCCTCCAGGTTCCGATCGAGGATAAGAAGTGGCCAGTTCTCCGCTACGACGGCGCCATGTCAGCGGATGCTCGAGATGCTGCGATTCAGAAATTCACGGACACTCAGACTCACAACATCATGTTGATCTCTCTCAAGGCCGGAAACTCAGGTCTCAATTTGGTGGCTGCTTCCCGCGTCATTATCCTTGATCCGTTCTGGAACCCCTATATCGAGATGCAGGCTGTGGATCGAGCCTATCGTATTGGCCAACAACGTGAGGTTCAAGTCCATCGGATTTTGATCAAGGGAACCGTCGAGGATCGTATCATCGAGTTACAGGAGCAGAAGCGTAAGCTCGTCGATTCAGCTCTTGATGAAGGCGCCAACAAGTCCCTTGGTCGCCTAGACGTCCGCCAGCTGGCATTCCTATTTGGCGTCGGTGACGGCGGCAACTGATGTGTCTTTGCTTAGATTTCCCGGCAGAACCATCACATTCTTTTCTCTCATAAGACTACTTTTGACACAGCACTTTCGCCTGCATTCATACGACCAGGCGTCGAAACATACTTCTTTTCGTTCCGGATATTTTTGGTACCGCGATAGATTTACGGGACTGGCTTTCTTTGTGGTTTACGCCATGGAATGACACAGCCGACGGCGCTGATGTGTATTTTGCTTCCTTTTACACGATGATATCCCAGGCGTTCACCGGCTGGGGCATGTTTCTTTTCCTTCGGCTTTGCTTTGGTCGGAGTCATGGGTCGTACACAAGCAGGCTGTGGCGTATTTGCATGAGAGGTTAGACATCAGTGTGATTGGCACATTTCCCTGACTAGAGCACTGTAGACTGTGTGTTTTGATAGGATCGCGACATGACTTTTGCAATACGGAATAGCATAGCATACAGAACAGTCATAGAATGGAGCAGAATAATTCAATCGAGGGATTATATCCCGGAATTTGAGTTCGGATGCAGATGTGATGTCTGAAGTGAGGCGAGGTACTAAACAGTTGCAAAGGATCAGCCCCTGCAGATTCCGAATCCGAAGACCTTCTAATCTCGCTGTACGAGGGCACGGACGGCTTGACGAACACTAGGTTGATCAAAGTGCCTCGGAGTCCGTTAATCTTCTTTTAACGGTGGTGGACCTTCCATTCATAAGAGTGCTGGCGCGAGTGGCTTGGTCCTGGTTGAGGAGGTTGAACAACCAACTGAACAGGCGAGGCAGCATTTGCGATCATCCGAACGAAGGGAGAAGTATTATCGGAGAACTTTCAGTTCCCCGAGCTACACGATGCAACTAGTTGGAGCCTCTGGCACCGTGGGAAATCGTGCTACATGGTCACCTGGGGGCTTTCAGCATCGAAGGCGGACCAAGTCAAGCTCCCTGCTTTTGAGGCATAGCAGATGACGCCCTCTCCTAATGGCGAATGCATCACAGTATATGTCAATGAGAGCCTTGACCTAAAAAGCTACAGTATATTTCCGTCCTAGATGGCAGGAGTGGCCGCGAGTTGGCCTCCCATAGCTGCAGCCTGCATGAACGCTTCGTTATCGTCGGGGGAACGATCTCGACCGCCCAGCTCTGCAAACGGCAAGGTACTGGCGGTAGTATATACTGGGAGGCATATACGAGTATTCAAAAGAAAGTAACGATAGTAAGCTTGATGCTTAAGTACACCATGATCGTCTGTCTAGCAGGCTCGACCAGTTCCTCTCGAGGATAGATTTGCAGAGCCTTTGAAGCATCTCAAACTGGCAGATAAACGGGACCGAGAATAAGGCTAAGAGTCGGATATCGTCTCAATGCTGGAATTCGTAAGGTCGAGATATAAAAATCTGAGTTGGTAACAGAGATGTGTCACGGGCGTGCACTGGACACGTCCAACAAGAGCCTCGACGACTGGTTCAAAAAGCAAGCCTTCGGGTGTATCCTAAAGTCTTCGGTGCTTCTTAGGTTCTCTCTTCGTTTCAAGAGGCAATTTTGACTACATTGATGACCGTCATCCGGACATGGCCGCGTGGAACAAGCCTTCAGATGCTCTGGTCTTCGATGATAGACCAACTTGTTCTCCATTTTCGACAGGAGTCGGGCCCACTTGTAGTCTACCTTAGCTAAGGGATCTAGATGTTCGGAGATGAAACTTTGACGCCCTCTTTGTTCCTGCTGAGAGGTGGAACGTGGTTGGCGACATCTCGACTTGCTGGTCAACTGGCATTGATATGCCCGTCATCGTTGTAATCGAAGCGGGAGCGCTTGAGGTCCATCAGCAGGTACAACATGGAAAGTTAGGAAGGTAATCTACCAGAATATGTCAATGCTCGAGTTCTTGCGGCGCAATTACCGCTACGTTGCCGTCCCGTGCCTGGCGACCCAGTTGGTGATGTTGATTTCTTGACGGAAACTGAAACTGGAAACCGAAAAAGATCAAAGAAAACGTGACACCCTTGAATTGGTGCAATTTTTGAATTTACTGGCTAAGGAGGTTCGCGAGTGAATTCGAAAAGGAAGGAACGTATTTCGCGGACTTAAATTCCCCCAAATCCGCAAGTCCATTAAGCGCGTGAACCTCAACCCGAACCTCCTCTTCCTTCGACAACCAACATCGTCTTTACTTCAGGCCTGCGCAATGGAGGCTCCACCAGTCGACGAGCAAGGCAGCCGCCCTTCTACCGCTGCAGAGAAGAGCGAGACGCCAGCATCCCTACCAGGTTCGTGGACCTCACTCGGATTGTTCTAGCCCATTGCTAACCGCTATGCCTCCCACAGGTGGTGTGCGAACTCCAGTCTCTCCAAGTATCAACGATACGATGAATCCAGCCATCTCCGATGCCGAGCCGGTCTTCACGGTATTTCCCAAGCTGCCACCTGAAATGCGTCTCAAGATCTGGAAGCATGCTTTGCCTGGCCCTCGAGTTGTCCCATATGTCCCGGGACGAAGGAGACAGTGTGTTGGAAAACGCTGCTCTGCGGTCAACTCTACCATCAAAATAACCTACGTCTGTCGCGAGTCCTACCAGGTTGTCCGATCAGCATACGAGAAACTTCCCGTAATTTTCGATCCATCGACGGTCCAATGTTCAGAGAAACAGCCGTACGTTTATGTCGACTACAGCATAGACGCAATCTACGTCGAGCTGGATTGGTTCGCCCTTGAGGAACAGAAAGCCATCTGCCCACATCTTTCTAAAGCCAAGCACGTCGCAACAAACGAATGCAATATGAGAAATCCTAAAGTCGGCTCGCCAGAATTCTGGGATATCTTGCAGGTTTCCTTTCCAATAATCGAACGAGTAACCTTCATCATAATGCAATGGCGTCTACATGACCATGAGTACACAGAAGAATGGGCCGTTGTTCCCTTCCCATCGGAGCCACGTTACAACTTTGCCTTAACGGACTTTGACAATAGTCCTGGTCGAGCATTGCTTTCAGACGAAGTTGGCCAGTTGAAGCTCCTGGTGGCGGAGTCTCAAGCGTTGAGAGAAGAAATCGATTCATACATAAACGACCACCCGGAATGGGGCCAAGTCTCTTTCGAAGTTGGCTTAAGGGCAAGAAAGACATCCACCAGCAACTATTGGAAGATTCACTACGTGTTCATTAGTGATCACAATGCAGGTGAACTTGATTCCCTTGACGCGCAAAATGAAGAGTTTGAGTACACGATACATTGGCATGGAGAGCCAGTTAAATTGGGCAAGGGAACACTCACTTCTTGCGATCCTATCTCTGAAGAGGTGCCTGACGACGATCTTTGCTCTATTTGTGGGGAGCAGCGATGGGCTACTGGTCAGGATGATTATTGGCTCTTTGAGGGCAGAGAAGAAGACGTTGGTGGGAGCGAAGACTCCACGAATTCGGTGGAAGATGTACTTTACGATGGAGATCTCGATGAAGGCGAAGGCGAGCATTGTTCATTGATTTGATAGCACATGGTGAGAGGGCATGGCAGAAACTAGCGCAGCTTTCGCACACAAAGCCTAGGAACACTGTAAAAGCTATTGTAGCCAGAAGTAGTGGATAACGAGGATTTGTGGAAGTCTCATCCAGGGTTTCGAAGTGATGTCTGCGGGAAAAGATTTTCGAACGATGTTAACGAATCACGTGTTCCATTCGGCAAAATCAAGGCTTGCCCCTGAAGGGACTTAGCGAGTAAGCCCCCTGAGGCCGTCGAATATGGGTCCCTTTCTTTCTTGCACATGACACCAAGGGTAAGGGCTCACCCAAAAGTTTTATTACATCTCCAAGTTTATTCAAATACACAAATCTTTCAATGGACCATGATTCCGTCAACGGAATAACCATCCCGACATCGAAAATGGCAGGCATATTCCCACGTTTCCTCGATCTTCCAAAAGAAATACGACTTCTCATTTGGGAATTAACATACCCACGCAACCGGGTCATACAAGTAATCTCCACACGCTTCTACAAAGAATTTGAAAATTGGCAACTCGACGCAAAAGGTTCACACTGGACCATTTCCAGCACATCTCCCATTGCCCTCGACGTCTGCAAGGAGTCCCGAGACCTCGCAAAGACTCGATACATCCCTATCCTCGAATGCCTCCACAAGGAAGCCAAGGACGTCGATCTCAGCGCTCACCCAGTGAGATTCTCAGGGCTTCGCAGTGTCCGAATCAATCTCGAACATGACACCATCCTCATGGGCCCTGCACACATGACCTACATCTCTCAACACCTCGACTTCTCAAAAATCAAGCACCTGGCGCTCATGTCGTATGAGGAGTACCTGGGTACCGCTCCCGTGCTGTCTGGGTCGCTTCGGCGCAAGCCACGCTGGACTGGCCCTGCAGGGAGCTGGACGAGTACCTGGCCGAACCTGAAAAGTCTCAACTTCGTGCTTGGACGCACGAGTTGCATTCCTGATTCTGAAAACAGACCCTGGCAACCGGGCTTCGAGCTACTGGATGTGGACTCAAACTTCAGTGATATGGCGGCGTGGATCAAGCAGATGTCCTCCAAGGACGAGACAACCGTACGCTTGCGTTTCACGACACTCCAAAATATCTGCTCTCTTGCAGCGGAGTTGCGGCGGCATTACCGTGATGCGAAAGCGGCGATCGAGAAGGCGAAGAAGTGGGAGAATCTGGAGTTCAGAGTCACAGTTGCGGCCCATCAGCAAAATATGGAGGACCACTCGCGCAGATGCTGCCCTCGCCGCGATTGTCCGAATAGAGTATGGATAGTATCCTATCTAAGCGCAAGCTCGGAGAGAAACCATGTTCCTCCACCCGCTGACCCGCTTCAGTGGACACAGCTGGGGTTATTTTATTGGCAAGACGATGTGCCCATCTGCGACGGGAATGGCGAAATGTGGAGTCGGTATAATGGGATTCAGGGGCTTTTCGAGAATTAAGGAGAATATTGAAGGATTGTTGTTTGAGCGATCAGATTCCCACTTTGAATCATCTGAGTTTCAATTCCAGTGATCAGCACGACAGGCGGGAGAATGGATGTTGAAACAAATTTATAATATTGAAAGAGCCACAATCTCGAAACTTCCGTCCACCGATCATTCCTTTGCCTGACGTGATCAATTCACCTTCCAGTAGAGGAGGTTAGCAGTATCCGGCATGATGATGGTTCATGAGAGGACTCATGAATTCCCAAAACGTCATCCGGGGAGGCTTTGGATTCTTCATCTCCTCCATAGTTCTCCTCCACGTCTCGGGTATCTTTTTGCACTTGTTAAACCTTAAACCCAACCATCCGCTCCGTCCTTCGTGCACCCGGTAATAGGCAGCTTCGAATTCAGATGGCAAAGGCGGGAATTTGTGGCGGTATGCCCGCTGTATCCTTGGTGTCCGTTTTGGCCCGGGACATTGATCTTTCGAAATACATTCCTTCTCCATCACCATAACCTCGATCCCGTCAGCCGGCACAACGCATTTGGATGTCCATTGAGTGAGCATTCTCTTGTCCATCGAGTCTTCCCATGGAATCCAAGGCATAATCTTATACTTTTTAAGGGAGCTTCCATATCGCACCTGAACCAACTCACAACTGCTCCTTTCGTTGGGGTACAGAAAGCCACTGTGCCCTCTCCAGCGATCGTAGTAGATCTGTTTCGAAGGAGGCCAACGAAATATTCTTTCAGACATCGGCCGTGACCTCATTGCTTCATAGTATGCGTCCAGATCGACAAAGTATTGCAATTCAGCGGCCGCATGCTCCAATTTTGGAGGGGGCTTCTCTTCACGTCTCGACTTTTTTTCTTTTGCATCTTTGCATTGTTGAATCCAGTTTGTCCATCCACGTTTGTAAGCTTTCTTGGGGTTGTTTAGGACTGTGATAGGATCGATGACAATGCGGGTTCCTTCAAAAAACTTCTGACGAATATCGCGATAGTGGGGCTTTATAGCTAAGAACCCTGCTTCCCAAGCTACACGTCTACAATGTAGGCAGGGTCTCATTGGCAATTTCTTGCAATCTTCAAGGCTTGCTTGTCGTACATTTTCATCTGAAGGGTCTATGAACAACGAAGGTTGCGCCATTGATAGATTGTGCACGGGGTGGTCAAGGCGGATAACGCTTCCGCAGTAGAGATCCATGAAGTCAAGCCCAAAATTTTGTTCCCCTGGCATATCCAATCGCATGATGAGTCCTCTGGGTCGAAAGAAGGTGATATCTTGTTCCGCAACGTTGTCAAGGACGTACTCGATGTGTTTGGCTATGGTATGTATCCTGAAGTCATACATATGTGGATGGTGATACTGTCCGCCTCTGCAGTGGTCAGACTTTCCAATGATTGCATCTCCAAAGCGGGTCCAGTCTGACAGCGAAATGTCGCACTTTGCGAGCGCTAACGGATACGGGAATCCCTTCTCTAGGTCTTCGGTGTCTTCTGCTAATACTTGTATTCCCCGAGGTAGTATTTCGGCTGGGGAGACGTAATGTGGGTACCGGTAGTATTGGGCCTTGATCAACTCTTGACGTTGTCTCTCTCTGTTGCACTTTTCTTCCTGTATTTCCTCATCCTTTCTCTTCTCGATGCTCTTTTCGGCACATGTATCCGAAATTCCAACCTCCTCGAGCACCGGCTTCTCTGTTGCCAACCAGAAATAAAATTCTTCGTTTGCCGAGCCCGGATTCGAGTAATGAGCCATTGATCAACCCTGATGAGGATTTGCACCTAAACCGCCACGCGCTAGGACGCGATGACGGTCTTATACAGGGTGACAATGTTGCGAGGAGGACGGCTTGTAGGCGGGTGGACAGAAGGTTAAAAGCAAGAGTGCTGCTGAAGTCTGAAATCATCAGCGATGCTCAATTGCTTCATATTCGTTCTGCATACCTGACTTGCGATATAAAATGGCGATTTTTGACGGAAGAAAGTAGATCTCTGCTTTGTAGGTAACCAGGTACGGTGGAAGCTATGGATGATGAGGCTGTTGCAGAAGGCTTATTGTCTATCGTAAAAGATATGCGGGAAGCTAGTTCTAGCAGCGAGGCGAGGGAACAGGATCGTACCTTCCGGTCATACTCTGAACACGCAACATGGAAACGGCTGGTTCTCGCCGGGCCTCTGGAAACAGGTGTCATTGGTATCTTGAAAAGTCAATAGTACAATTTTCATGTCATCCCAAACTCCAGCGCCGTAAATCAAAAGTATCTCTGCTAACGTCTGCCACGGCCACCCCGTCCACGGCTCCGGCTCCGGCTCCTATCATCATAACTGCTATAACTGCTATAGCTCGGGCTTCTCCTTCTTCTGCCTCCTCCATTACGACCAGGGCTATCTCTGCGTCCTCCCCGTCTTCTTGGTGGGGATCGAGAACGCGAAGAAATAGACCTTGAGCGGGTTCTGTGGCGTCTTGGGGAACGGGACCGAGAGAGAGATCTTGGCCTGTATGTATCAAAGTTTCTCTCGGGCCTGCCATAGCTCGGAAGGGGAGATCGGCGTCTGGGGGCTGGAGGAGGGCGGAAACTGGCGGCTGGGGGGCCACGAGGGTCTATATTCGCGCCGCGTCTTGCAAGAGGTGGAGATGGGGAGAACTTGCGGCGGGGGAGAACAATCGAAACGTTGATGACAGCTCCATCGATTTGAGATTCGTGCATGTGGGCAATCGCTGCCTCGGCATCGGCTTCCGAAGTGTACAGGATGTATGCTGTTCCGCGATTGGTGTTGACTGGGAAGTTAGTCAGGGTGTTTGCAATTTGTAGAATATTCTTACAGTTCCTGTTGATTGGCATATCCAAATCTCGAATCTGACCATACACGCCAAAGATCTCGCGGAGATGGTCCTCGTTGACGTTTTTCGTGAGCTTCTCAATCACAACCTGGCGAGTTAGCAGAGTGCTTCTATTAGTTATTCTAGAACTTGCCTTCGTGCTTCTAACAGGGCTTGGGCTTCTGCCACGACTTGGGCTGCGGGAACGACTCTCGGTCCTGTACCTGCCATTTCGTCGAGGACTGCGGCTTACTGAACGAGGTGATATGGAACGGCGTCGCGAAGGAGATCGTGATTCGGGTCTGGGATTGGAAGCCTCGGAAAATGGCGACCGGGTCCGCGGCCTTCCTCGAGATGGCGATCTTGAAGGCATGGTTGCGCTGGTGTTGAAATGCAGAGGAATGCGTTGCGTTGAACGCAAGGCTCTGGATTTTTGATGTGGTCACGTGGAGAGACCCCTGAATTCACCAATCAGCATTTTCTGGGAGTTACTCATACTTAAATCCCTTCTTCAATCTCTTCCAAAATCTGCCTATGCTAAGACTTGGGCAAATTCGAAAAGGGAGGCCTAGAACTTACTCTAATCTCGAATACTGTGGCCGAGGTCAGAAGTTGGCACGAATATTTTGTGCGTGGAGCACGGCGATTGCTGTTCGAGCCGTCAACCAACCTTTCGTCTTTCCTACTTCCCGATCCAACACATTCCACAGACTTTTTCGTCCATCAATAGCATTACAGCACAAGGGTAAATCTATGTATATTAACAACTATTAGAACATTTTTCTTGCTCTCCCTACAAATCAACCCTAATTGTCAATTATGTACGTTTCCTGATTTTACTATTTGTCAATCCAATCTTCTTGCTTCACCTTCCTTAATCAGAGCTTCAACTTTTCTCCTATATATATAAATAAAATTTGAACTGTTACATCACCAGTCCTCATTAAGCCTTTCTTTCCAACGTCCAACATGCATCCCCATCTCTCTTCTCAATCCTTGGATTTAACAGTCCCACCCAAGCTGCCGCCATTTTACTACGCACGAGAGACAGTGCTCAGAACCTTCACATCCAAGAACGGGGGCTCAATACTACCGCCTTCTTTCAACCTAATATGACAATCCACTGTGGACAGCTAAAATTCGAACTCCGATCATTGCAACGTGGCGGTCGACAGGCTCAAAGGCTCGACCGACATGAGGTACTTTGACAGCCCGCCATCAACCAAGGTATCGACCAAGACGTCGTAGCTTTCATATGTAGAAGGGGCTCCAGTGCCGGAGCTGTGGTCGTTACCACAGATGACATTACACAGGCCTGGCATGCGGCTTGTAGGTGCTATTCTCTGAGCTGACTTTTCTTCTCTCATGTGGTTTTCGAGCATTTATCCTCTTTAGACATGCGTTAAGAAGAAAGTGCTTTCGAAACATTATTTCAGCTTCCGCTACCAAAGTTTCCGGAACCTATTCAGAGCCCCATGCTGATGTTGGGGATATGCGTTACCACGATGGGTCGAACTTTCGCGCTGACGCCGACGTGGCGACTGGGTCCCATTGTAGAAGACATTGGGTGGATATTCTTCGGGGGATGGGGCGGATGACTGCGGGGAACGGCTGAAAGTACAATTTCCATGCATTGCCAACCTTAGGCTTCACCTTCGTCTAGAAACTTAATGTTAAGCCCTAATATTATGACCTAACTCTAAACGGTCCTACATGAAAGAGTGCAGAGCCTCAATAAGGCCCTGAAATTCGAACGGAGGTGGGCAATGGCTATCGGACAGACGTCAATGCACTTACCACATACACGGTCGAATCCACTTACTCAATGCCGTTCCGGCTCACAAATCCGCCCCAATCAATACATACAATTTGAGATCCATATCGCAGCAGCGAAAACAACAGCGATTTCAAAAACAGTCTGCTCTGTTTAAAAAGATGATAACCTTTGGACACCTTCCTGAAACAATCAAACCAGTCGTATCGCTAACGAGAAACGCTCCAGGGAAGCGAGCCCACTAAAAAATTCCAGCACAACTCTGCAAAAAAATTTTTGCAACAGATCATCTTCACTCCGGCAATAACCACAACCAGAGCACCAAAAAAAAAATCAAAAAATGAAGGTTTGTTGACATGATTAAATGCCCTCGGACGGAATCGAACTATTTACTTATTAGTTTTTGGTTTGATAGTCGTTGTAGTGACTATCTTACCCGGCAACCTCGTCATTACTACTGGAAGGTTGTTAGCTGCTGAACTGATCATGTATTGAAGCGGTGGTACGAACGTGACGCGCTCTACCATTGAGCTACGAGGGCTGTTTACAGGTTGTGAAACCCGCTTACGACCACACTGTTTGCTGGTTGTTGAAGCTGAATTGGTTATTTGACTATAAGGCAGTCATGCATAAAAAAGGTGGGATGGCACGTGAAATGTGGGGCCGAAGTACTAGTTTGTCTAGGGTGCTTCGGGTGTCAGGGGGATCTGTACCGAGGATACAAATCACACAGGCAGGAACTCTACCAGCTACAATTGCAGAAATCCACCGGCGGCTTCTTCATTAGATACCGGGCACCTGGGCGATGTGTGCATACACGCAATATAAAGAGGAGCTCGGAAAGCGGACAATAGGCGCCGAGAGGAGGAGAAGTGTTACACTTTCGGAGCCATTTCAGGAGAGCAGGGGCAAGCTCCAACTTTCACCCGGGACTTTGCTGTTTACTCAAGTCCTGGGAATGTTTTGTATGCTTTATTTTGTCGATAAAATAGGGTTTCATTGGCGAAAACCGGTCATTGAGAGGTCAGATCGAGAGAGAGTTTTTGAAAGGTGCTAAGCACCTAGTGCCTAAGGCAGCTACGGGGCGGAGGGACTAGTGGGAGACTAGTGGATTTGTACCTCCGTACCTTTAAGGGGTTCCCAGCCTTCGAGAATTAGGAAATCAAGGCTTCCAACCACCTGAATTTGACAAGAGTGTGTAAATGCTCCAAATATACCCGTGTACCTGGAGCAGCTTATGCCCTGAACCCCTTAATTTACGTGCTACTGAACGGATTAGGTGCACGTACCATTTCCAGCTGAATTAAGGCTGCGACATTACAACCCAAAGCCTCTATGAGCTCTGTCACCACGTCTCTTAAAACCCGTTATCGAATCAAGATATGAGGAATTTCTCTGGCGTTTGTTTTCTATTCCTCTTCGTATGTTCCATAACTTCAGCCTTGGCCTTGGGTCCCACTCGTGACAAAGCCGTGAATTCTCCGTCTTCGGAGAACTTTCTCCGTCGAGCCTATCACGCAAGTAAGTGTTACCTAATCTTATCAATTGCCGCTATAGAGTTCATTAGAAGTGTGTTAGGTGTGGTACTGGGGGATTATCTCTATATAGACGGCGGTGAGCTCTCACAGCTTGTGGACGGTGTTCCAGATGATGGGTTTGAGTCCCATAACCGCCCCAGTAAGCAACTTGGGGGTACCCTTTCCTGGGGGGCTTTAGAGAGCTCTAACCATTTCATATTTCAGACAATATTACATTATCAATCGACCTCAGCTCATCATGGAAAAATGCCACAGTCGCTATAAATTTGGTTCCAAAAGGCCTAGCCCCAATCTTGAATCATGAAACGCTTTGGAAGACTCCCGACAGAAATTCCTGCTTCCTTTGGGCTGGAGAAACAAGTCTACTGATTTATGGGAGTCCTCTACTAGAGGTGTGGAAATTTAACATCGATAACCTTGGTGGGGGTACCTGGTCCCCCGCTCCATCTAGTGATACCTTATTTCCCCACCTTCTCAGGCAAAGTACGGGATGTGGTGTTGCAAATGGAGATACAGGATTTTATACAGGAGGCTATACTTCTGGCAAAACGGATTTTGCTACAAGTGGGCAAGCGAACATAGGGCGAGAGGGTATTGTATCCCTCAACATGACGTCAGGTGCTTGGAGTAATGACTCAACGATTGGGCTGGATGAATATGGAATGATTCAGTCCTGCGTAGCTGTTACCCTACCTGCTATTGGCCTTGACAGATCATTGATAATCATTCTTGGCGGTACTAGTAAGATACATTCTTCGATACATCGATACATCGTTAACTCCTTGCTCAGATTGGGGTCCACCTTTATGGGCAAGCCAAATTCTTCCCAGTAGGCAGATGTCTCTTAACAACATTACGATCTATGATCCACATATAGGAGTTTGGTTTTCGCAAACTGCTACGGGTACCATCCCAGGAAACAGGGGGAACTTTTGCGCCGTTTCCATTCCTGGTGATAATGGAACGTATGAGATGTGAGTTGTTATCCCATCAGATGTGTTGGATTTCAATATTGCATATGAATTTGAATCCTAGTCCTAACACATTTGATGCAGTTTCATCTACGGTGGGGAAATCAGCTCGACCCGAAAGCCCTACGACGAGATTTATGTTTTAAGTATACCTGGATTTGTATGGTTTAAAGCAGATTATCCTCCTCAATCACCCCGTATCTTTCATACTTGCGAGGTTGTAGGTAGAAGGCAACTGGTCACAATTGGTGGTCTTAATCACCATTATAGCCCCAGTATTCCCAATGTATGGGATGTCAAGGATACTTTTAGCCAGGGCCTTGGCATTTTTGACATGACCGACATGGTGTGGAAAGACTCGTATGATGCTAATGCCTCTGATTATCGAAGTCCAGAAGTTGTGAAAGACTGGTATGCTGCAGGGTAGGTGGCATTTTGATTCCGATACTGCTAAATCTTGCTAATTGAGGTACAGAAATCAAAACAGTGTGAATTGGCAGTCCAAACAAGTTGCTAGAATGTTCATCCCTAATGATGTCGGCAAGCTTCGAATTATCACATCCATGATTCGCAAAAGATTGGAAGCTAATTCCTAGCAGTATCTGTGAACCCTACCCAGGCATACATTGTTCCTTCTACGTCCCCTTCTACGCCAACGTCATCATCGACAGGCCTTGCTCTCTCAGACCGCATTGCTCTAGCAACATCCATTAGCTTTGGAGTACCAGGTGTTGCGGTTGCCATCTTGGGGCTGTACTTGACATGGAGGCATTATAAAAATAAAGCCAAAAATGCAACAGTGCATCAAGAAGAGACATCACCTTCACCAGCTGAAGCTGAAAGCAACCCCGAACCAAATACTTCTTCTGAGCTAAGACCTGCCAACTCTCTTCCATCAAACAGCCATACACAGCTTTTCAACACCGGAACCTTGATAAACGGGGCCAACGCGGAAGCATCAACTCGGGCAGAAACAGCTACTGGGCGCACAGTGGTAAACAACCCTGGCCTGAGACAGAGATCCGGTAGTATCTGATGTCAATTTCGTTGCTGAGGATTGGTTATTGAGCTGTCAATGAATTCTTTGAATAAACTCAAGAATAGCTCGAATAATTTCAAGGATTAGCAATTACAGCTGGTGGAGTTGAGCTAGTGTCTCTCTACCCAGTAGTTGAGACGGTGCATTAAGTCTAGCTTTACCTTAGGGTAGAATGCTGCTTGGTTTCTTGGAAATTCTTTGATTTTTCCTATGCTGAAGCGGTTTGTGGAGTTTGTTTAAATGCAGTGGTTGAGAATGTCTAATCGACTCATACAAGTAAATAAATATTTGAATAGATTTTTTTTATCAATATTTGTTCTTAGATATAGGGAGGAGAGGTTGAGAAGGAGAGAGGTTTACTTCGAGGGTAACCTCCGTTTCAGAGCCGAGAAGGCATAATAGGTTTCGGTGAAAAATGGATGATTTATTTCGATATAATGCAGATAAATTCTATAGCAACACTCTTCATCACGGCTGCGAACCGGCGCTCGACATGGGAACATTCTGTCAAATTAGCAAGATATTTGTGAACCAGAATCCTGTATTTTCGCTTTCTGATTTCAAGTTATCGCGCTTTGATCAAGCAACTCTTAAACGAACCCACCAAATTGTTGAAGGGAGAAGCACGCGACTTCCTTTTAAGTTTAGGTTTGATAGCTTTAATAATTACTAACACTCAATAGCATATCTCAATGGTAGAACACGTCACTAGTAATGACGAGGTTGCCGGGTAAGATAATCATGATCAAGAACCACAAGACTTTGCATGTCAAAATGTCAAAATGTCAAATTCTGCAAGCCCTCCAAAGGCCAGTTTCCAGCTCACACACACCTCAAGAATCAAAGCCTCACAATCAGGTCCTTTAAGTCCACCGAAACGCCGGGGATATCATATGTTAGGGATTAAAGCTAACCATACAAGGCACATCAAAATACCAATCATGAGACAGAAAGGACGGGATCAAACACACTCAAAGCCCCTGATCCTTCTTCGCCCCCTTCACCATAACTCTAACCGTCTTCCTAATCTCCCCCTCCCTAACCTCCTGCTCCACAATCGCCCTCTCACTCCCCGCATCCCCACTCGCACCCTCATCACTCTCCCTACTCGCCTTCGTCTCGAAATCAATCCAGGACTTATTCCCCATATTCGCGTCTCTCGGCGGAAGCTCCAGATTCGACTGGCTGCTCAGCTCAAAACCTGGATGATTCGCCGTCATGCGGCTTATAGCCGTTCCGCTACTGTGCTTCCTGCTTTGGGAAGTGAAGTTGTCGGTCGTGCGGATAGAAGATAGGAGACCTGGAGCAATCTGTCGAAGTAGAGGCTTGACTGCTGGTGCGGAGACACAGAAAATACCTGCGTTGATCTCGACCGCGGTCCAGATGTCGATGTCGTACGAATCCCAGGAGATGTCTGTGCTGCGGTCGATGTGAAGGATGCGTGCTATTCTGATGATTGCTCCTAGGACGACGAGGATACTGAGAGACAGAACTGCCATCAGGGAGAGTTTTTGCTTCTTCGGGATTTGGAGGCGAGCTAGGAATCTCAGCTTAACTTTTAGTGTAGAGGGCGAAGGAAGACACACCAATTTTGGGAATCACGAAGACGAGCAGCACAACGTCAGCGAGAATGTTGAGAATTGCTGATGCGTATAGAGGAGGGACATTGCTGGCACACTTCGCTGGGATCAGAGACCAGGTACCTATCATCTGTAAGTCAAGGACAGAGGACACAGGCGGCGACTCAGAATGATACCTTCAATTGGACGGCATCGAAAGACGTGTGAAAACAAGAGAGGGGTTGAGAATATCGTTATAGCAGCGGCCATGGACCAAATTACTCTCTTGCTGCCCCGATCCGTAAAGACACGGTAATAAAAGGCACAAACCGCTAATTTTGTGGTCATCAGCGTAAATTGATATAGTATTCGAGCGACGAATCCCAATTTAATAGTAATTTCGATGTCACTGAGCGTTAAAGTCTCGATATGTCTTCCAGAGCCATAACGAGTGAGGAGACAGTTAACCACAGTCAACCCAACTCCGCCAACCACCTAATAGAGTCAGCTTCTTTGACCACAACAATGAAGGTGAGATGAAGGCACCCATGAAACGAGAACCCCCCAGTCATCTATTCCCCAAGTCTTTATGAGGATTGCTCGAGAGTAGAGTCGTCCAAAAACGAAGATGGTAGCGAACAGAAAAGGGAATAGGGTTCCAAATAGAATTTCTGGGATACGAGACTGGGCCAGAAATTCTGGATCCGGAGGGGGACCCTAGACAAATGTCAGATTTGACGTACAAATCTTTCTTGGAGTGTAGTTAATTAATCCGCCGTGGGTTGTCTACTGTACATTTCCAACTGGTCCCCCAGCTCCAATGTACTTGCAAATAGAAGTGGCATGGAAAGTTGAACGTACCTGTGGAATCGGAGGAGAGCTCATACTCGGTGACTGTTCAAATTGTTCCAAAGTCACTGGGACTGATTATCCTGAGCTGGCTAATAATAACGGCTGTGATCCGGCTTGACGAAATAACTTCAGCTGGCAGGTGGATCCCCAGATCTTAAGTTAAGGTTGCGGCACGCCACAGAAAGTCCTTACCGCTTTCTTCTCCTAGGAACGGCGTGCGGGGCGCACATGGGTGACTGCACGTCGATTGTTGATTGAACAAATTCTTCCATAGCGTGGTGTGTTGGGTATTCTATGAATGAAGGTGGGGACGAGATTGAGACATTCGCACAGACCCTATGAATTCTCTGTTTCTGGAAGATCATGAATACTTTCTGTGGAGGCTGCATGTCCGCCGTTTCAAGGATCGCTCCTCATGGCAAGATCAGCCCGCTGGGGGGACATCACAGGGGGAAGATACTTCCCGCTGATGTACGACGGGAAACCCCCATAATCGAGAATGTTCGTCCCGAGTACTAGATCGCTCCCATACGTTAATATCACGGGGCTGGATATAACATTGAATCACTCGCATGTGAAATCCAACAAGATCTCTTTTATGAACGATAGACCACATCGAGGGTTCAACGAGCTCTTTTCATGCCTAGGGAGCTGGGCCTGCAGAGAGGATGCGCCTTGGCAGAGAGTCAATGGGCCCAAGCCAATAATACCACAAATATTCGAGTCTCCCCGAAGTCCCAAGATGCCAAGACGCCTCGGAGTACTGTAGCGTTCCACTTCTGCGTCGTTATCCAGGTTAGAGAGATCGAGACACGGGACAAACCATGTGGTCTTTGGCAGGGCCTAGGGAGTGAGTCGTGTCGTGGTGTGTGAGTGGAGTGAAGCGAAGTAAGGCACGGACGGAGGCGTCGAAGTTGAGGCCTCATGCTCCAATCGGCTCAATCGCCGGTTAGTCGAGATCTGCGGATTGACCACCCTAGGGAATTCCCATCCGTCGGACTCACGGTTCCTCTCCACAGAAATCCTCAGCCAGGGATCTCGCATGAGATCCCTTCCGAGTCGTCAGGGCACACCTCCAGAGGCAGAGGAGAGTCTTCGAGTCTTCAAGATGCTCCAAACGCGTTCCCACCTTCTGTGCCAGAAAATTCTTTCTCGCACGTACCGTTGTCCAAGCACCACATGTAACGCAGCCGGATACATGAATACCTGAATGCGTACCTATAGGTACGGCGGCACCATGCCGCAGCAATGAAACTGCTAGTTTTGCAGACGAGCATTAGTTTATGTATCCTCAGGCCGCACAAGGAAGTGTCAATGCGGTTCATCCAGATAAGTGCACAGACAAGCGTCCCCGCTCCTCGTTATCTTGATTTGTTGATGAGCAGCACTTACTTATGGTGGGCACGGAAAAGCCAAAGCGAATGCATGAAACCTCAGCCGTCTGGATCTGTCAATCGTGCCTCGTCAACTTCTCGACGTTGCAGAGAGCAAAGCAGCAATTAGTCGGTTTCACTGAGACGACCTCTCAGCCTCGGAATCCATCATCACATCTTGGAAAATTTTGTGACAACACAAGGGAAACCAAGGGGATCAAGGCTGGTGGTATCGGCTTATCTGTATACGGGGCTAATACTAGAAATCGCGCAAGAATTTTGCACCGTCGACGAGGCAGTCCTCTGCTCTTGGCTGACGACCTGCATTGTGTGGTGGCTATTAATATCTTCCTCAACTCAAACTAGGAGCCAAGCTGTCTCAATATCTGGGACTCTGGCGACGAACCCTATTGGAGGCTGGACAAATCCATAGCTCTGGGACTATCGATGAGAACCAACGAGACAGCGACGTAATGTTATTGTCAGTCGATCTCGGCATGACCGCAATCGGCCAACCCTGTAGCGTGGCACTGGAAGCACTAATATCTCATTAGGGGCCGCCTTCAACTTGGCTTTGGTGCGTTTACAAAAGTGGGGTTACAGAAAGGTAGGAGCGAACCACTGAGCCAACATCTTTTGCGGTGGTGAGGCGAGAAGCTCTCTGAGACCTTGCCGTGTCCGAGATGGACAACAAACGGCTTGTAGCGCCCCCTTCCCCTTGTCGATCAGCATCGCCTCCAGACCCCTCTTCTATATCCTGGAAATAGGCAAGATTTGCGTTTCTAGGCACTATCAAAATATTAGCTTCATTAGCTGCCCCAAGCCCTCTATTCCCCCAGGCTTTACAGAGAAATTATTGATCCGAGAATCGCTGAATACTCTCAAGTGCCGTTGTTTCTCCATTCGTGCCTCACGTCCACTATGTTATTTTTTTTGCAGTTGCAGGCCAGACTGAAGAGGTCTCAAATTTGTCTGGCCTCGCGACGAAACTAAGAAACAAGCTATTTGGTCTTCCAGTGTTGTGAGTCGCGACTCACGACGAGACAATGAACTTCCGTTCGCTTTTCGCCCAGCTATGTAAAAACATCTCCTTGTTTCTCAGAGGACACCAACTAAAGCATTTACCCAAATGGGGTGCAAATATCGGGGTGTGGCCGGCTTTGTGTGTGGAACTTGGTGCTTTCGGTTTTGCTCAGAAGGGTACCAAGAAGAGAGGCAATGCACGCTGCTGCATTGTAGACATGCATGGCAGGCAGATTGCTTCAACATCTCAAGGCGGTGTTGTCAAAGACCTGCCTGCTGTCGTTGATCGTTAATTTCCCTCTACTGCCATATTGTTACATTGGCTGGGTCTCTACGATCACTTCATCGCAGTTCCAAGGTCACCAAACACCGGTGCTGACGCATTGTTACTCGGGCCCATATAGATCTGAGGCACGACTTAGGAGTCTTAGGGGAAGTCGCGGGCAGCTTTGCCCTTCCCCTGAGAAGGATGGAGCTATCCTCTCGTATAAAAAGGATCGCGTGGTAGGGCAGATGTTCAATCTACTATGTTTGGGCAAGATTCTCTCGTTGCGGCAGTGACCGCGGATAATCATCTATTTCGCTCCACATCCTTGGCCGCCATGCCGGAAAGAAAAGTAGGTTTGGACCCGCTCATGATTCGGATCAAACTGTCAGGATATCCAAGGCAGGCTCGGCAAAAATTCCCTAATTTCCGGTATCGATAGGAATCGATGCCAGAATCGTAAGGTATCGATAGTATTAATAGTTCTATCGATACTTAGTTAGTATTTGCCTAACGAGTAAGGCCATAGCTATTTTGACCCCACCATCTAATATACCAAATGATCATATGATTCACAGCTTAATATAACTAATTCTAATACCCTAGCTAATTATTTTAATTCCATTATCTGAACTATAGTAAATAAATATATGATTCACAGCTTATAGCCCTATTTCTAAGGCTCTAGCTAATCATTTTACCCGCATCATCTGAACTATACTAAATAATCGCATGATTCATAGCTTAATTCACAGCTTAATCTGAATCATTCAAGCTCCCCTTTAAGTCATTTTTAGCCCTAGATATCTATAAAATAAGCTCTTAGCTCCCAGCCTTCCCTCCAACTTCCTCACACACACATATACACTCTCTCCTTACACACACCTCACATATAATACTTCATATACACCACTTCATATACACATAATAGCAGCTCAAGTTCAATAGAATCTCGTCATCTGGACTCGTGTAGATAATAATGACCCTAATAAGGTTCATTACTTCCTTCATGTGGCAGGAAATAAGCTCCAGCCCTTAGTTATTAATGGTAGCCCTCAATAGAGGCGTACCTTTGATATCAATGATCTAGTACCCTCAGATGTTGAGATTAAGGGTCCCTATATACCTGGTACCTTTAATACCCTACTTCTCCCTGAGGTTATTAATATAATCTTGACCTAATGAGTATAAGTTACTTCTTCTGAGTTCACATGATCTGTACTAACTAATATAGTGGCTAAGCTAATACTCATACTCCTTATACCGCTTGTGAGAATAATTAAGGCATATTTGAGGAGTATTTGAGGGTTCCTGGTAGAGAATGATATAGGGCATGTGGTAGCTGTATTCGTCGTAGTTATATGACCTAATATAGTACATGAGATATTAATAATAATAGAGAGGGAGGTTCTAGAGAAAAGCCTAAATCTCCTAAAACTACACGAAGTGGACAGGTTTCAAAGCCTGGACTTTACCCTAGCTAGCGAATCCTTAGCTACCTATTTATATAGGTAGATAGGGCTACTTGCTCTCTTTGTATTATATAATTACCTAGCTTTTACACAATATTTAATAGACTATATTAAGCTCTTAATATTTGCCCTCTTTTAATTTTACTTATAATTGCAATTTCTTTTATATAGTACCTAAAAACTAAGAGAAGAGATTCTAATCTAGCCCTAAAGTATTATATAAAAAGTATAGAATCTCCCTTCTTTCTCAGATTTCTCCTATAGCCTCAAGGAAAGTATTCAGAATCCTACTCCTTTTCTAGTACTTTAAGTACTCTCGCATCTTAATTATCTCTACCTCTATTTATGCCCTATCCTAGCTTACTATATAACGTCCTCCTAAGAATACTCTCTCTAGCTTATTACTCATCGGTAGAATAGAGAGGATATTAATAGCTATAAGAGAGAGCCTTAGCTAGCATAGTCTCTATGTATCCTGACACTACTATATAAGGGCCCCCTTTTTACCAGGATTAAATAATTCTAGTGAGTTATAGTCCTTAAACTCGTCTTGACTTACTGGCCGAGCTTCTGCTCTAAGAGATAAGATAATATGATTATACGTATCTAGTTCTAGTATCTCCTGAGATAAGCCTTTTTACCGAAAGGCTAGTAGTATAGGTATAATAATAGGCCTTTCCTTATACTTCTCCTAGAGCTTTTTGACCTTAGCTAGGACTGGCTTTAACTATTTCTTTGGCTAGTATATCTTAATATACCTCGTATAATTACGAGGATTTAAGATTAATATGGTAGCGTAAACTAGAGATATATTAGTTCTCATATAGTAATTATCTAGAACCTTATATACTACCTCGATTCAATAAAGGAAGTCTCTCCCCTCTAGATCCTTACTCCTCTAATATTTAGCCTATTAGAATTAGTATAGTTACATGAGATTATATGAAGGGAAAGGATAACTTATATTCTCTTATTAAAGGTATTTAATTAAGATATCTATTATAAAGAGGGTAGAATCGAGGGAAGTTAAGCCCTTAGCTATAAGAGTAGCTCATTTAAAGGGTCTAAGAAAGTCCTTAATCATATGAAGCTTTTTCTAATCTTTAGGAGTTAAGATATCCTCCTCAAGCTCCTCCTTATAGTTTTAATAATACCTCTCTACTACCGGCCTTAATTTAAGTAATACTCGAAGTATCTCATACTAGCTATTCCACCTCATGCAATTATCTATTGGAATTAGCCTATTCATAAGCGTACGAAACTCCTCTATTCTTCTAGCTAACCCACGAATATAAACCATAATATTATATACTTGGCTAAGGGGTCCTATTAGCCTGAACTAAGCCCTTATTTCCTCTATTATATTAAAGACTCTAGTGTGCCGCTCCTGCTTATTATATGAATTAAGGCTCTCTAAGCTAACCTAATTCGTAAATAAGAAGGCTTATATAACTAGATTAATAATATAGCCCAGATAGCGAATACACTAGTGATCTGCCTCCTAGTTTAAGCTTAGCTTATCCTTTAGCTCCTTTTGAACTAATCAACAAAGGACATTATTTATTAAGGTATTATCACATATAATAGCTTTAAGCTTATGAGTAATACTATAATCTTGAAGAACTAGCCAAAGGATCAATATTTAAGCTTCTAAGCTATGGCCAGGGACCTGCTTTAAAGTAAGAAGGGCCTTTTATTGCTTTCTATCATATGTAGTAAAATAGCCACAGATTATGAGTAAAAGTAATCAATTTAGTGAGGTCTAGATATCTAGAGAGATATAGATAAGTGAGAGTATAGCCTGGACTACTTATCGTACGGTATCCTGGTACCTTTCCCAAGCGGCTTTAACTAAGCTAGTAATTCCTGAATACGAAGTTATAATCTTGCCTTTAATAGCTTAATTAAGTACTTGGCAAAGGGTATAGAACTCTGGCTATTTAATGAGAGTATAGGACAGATTCCGTACAATAATGAGACTAATTAGAGCTTCGATAATAACCGAGATATTGAGGTGAGCTTCCAGGATCTTAGTATCAAGCTCCTCTTACTCGCTCGTTCTAGTAGCTTGGTAGTAATATTACCTCAATTACAAATTAACTATCGCTTAGTTCTTACTAATAGCTATCTTAACAGGGATCTTATAATAGCCTTGTATATGCTTCTTCATATTCTCTGAAAGAGTAGTATAATATAGCTTTCTCGTTTCCTTATTATAGTGGATATAATAGAAGTAGGCTTGGTTCTCCTCCTTAGTAGGATCACGTGTATACTTCCAGACCGGGGCCCTCAATTTTCGGCTATAGGGAGCTTCTAGTTCTAGATCTACTAAAGCAGAAGCTAGAGAGGAAGAGTCTAGCTTATACGAAGAAGACATTTTAAGCGTATGATCTAAATAGAATTATGATAAAAGATGTGAGAATAGGGAGAGTGAAAAATTGGAGGGTGCGGGGTAGAAAGCGGTATAGGAATCGATAAGGAATCGATACGTATCGATACTTACTAATACCTTATTAATACCAGTAACTATCGATACCTTATCGATACCTCAGGTATTTTTGCCGAGCCTGATCCAAGGTCTCGTAGGTCAGCTTTCTACCTTCTCGATGTTCATCCCTCCTTACTCGTTCATTAACAACAAAACTATGCCTGACAACAGCCCCCTCATCTCTGCAAGTCTCTTTCGATTCTCCCCAGCCTGCTTGCATCAGCTTCTTTGTGAAGTTGGAGACTCCCCCTCGGCGTGGCTTCTGGAGTGTGTATTGCTGTAGGTCAGCTTTCTTCACCTTCTTTTTCGATGATGTCTTAGTTGCCGGGTGGGTGGTTGTCTTTGTTGGCGTTACTGGCGTAGATTTTGTTGGCTTGGGCTTGGTTCTTGGGCTTTTTCGTCTTCGGGGGGGTCTGTAGCTCCGGTGCCTTTGGCTTCATTGTCTTCGTCGGCGTTGGGACTTCCCCAGTCTCTCCCGGGTTCTTCTTTGGGATGGGCTCCGGTCCTTTCGGTGTCATTGGTCCCTTGCCCTACTTCTTGATTTCTATATTGTTGTCGCCCGCCTCGTTTTCTGTTGCCGTGGCTTCGTTTTCTGGGTCGTTCTTTCGTAACCAGTTCCTGAACTGTACCCAACTAACCTCGCACTCCCTGTAATGCAATGTCGTTTCTTCCTTAATACAAACTTTCGTTGCAATATCGCGAGCTCTGCCGCAAGATCCACACACGATTTTATATCTACTGAGACTAGCAGGATAATAAAACCTTACTTTGATAATGAAAAAGAGGAGATTCGATGAAGGGCATGTTAAGTTGGCAATAGAGAGCGCAAATAAAACAGTGAGCAGAAGTGGTTGAGTTTTCCAGAGGTGGTCTGATGAGGTGGATCACTCGATACCCCTCCCATGAACTTTCGATCATCGAAGGATCCGACAAACATCCATGAGCAAAGACCCAGATGCTTGGGCTTCTCTTGCTCGGTGGTTTGTGCCCTGGCTTCGGAACCCCACCGGCTCCTTGTATTTATATGTCTCACACCTCCTAAATTATCACGTGAACAAAACATCAACACATCAATAGTATCATCTGTTATTCATTGTCACTTAAATAAGCCTTCCCAAACTACCGAAATCAAATGATCTATCCACCCATGGCAGTTGAAGCCAAACTCATCTAAACGCCAACTCACATTCTGCTTCATTTTGTTGCAGAAAAGGCCGCCCCAACTCCTTGCTTCATTTGTTGAAATTACTCCACCTTTCTATCTCATTCGTTCATCGTACACAGTACAATTAAGTAGGACTTGGTGCCGCAGCCCCAGTAATGCCGTCTGCTTCATCGACTGGATCGACGGGGCCGCAGGTACAGAAGAGATTCAGGTCCCCGTATGCTGTGGTGCGTTAGTTGGTGATTTGGAGAAGGGAAGGGAAACTTGGAGGGAGGTTACCATCATCTAATCTTGTAACGCTGGGCCAGAATTTCTTCTCCTTCAGCCAAGGGAGAGGATACGCTGCCTGCTCTCGGGTGTAAGGACGATCCCACTCCCCAACAATCAAGTCCTTCTGTGTATGCGGCGCCATTTTCAAAACATTTCCTTCTCGTGGCGTTTTCCCGTCTTCAATAGCTTTGATCTCTTCGCGGATGGAGATCAAGGCGTTGATGAAGCGATCGAGTTCTTCCTTACTTTCGGATTCCGTGGGCTCAATCATTAGGGTATTGGCTACGGGCCAGCTCATGGTTGGGGCGTGGAAGCCGTAGTCTTGAAGGCGCTTAGCAACGTCGATAGCTTCGATGCCGGCAGTTTCTTTGAAGCCGCGGACGTCGAGGATGAATTCGTGGGCGCAGCGGGAGTTGGCGTTCGTATAGAGGATAGGGTAGTGGGGGCGGAGGCGAGACATGATGTAGTTTGCATTAAGGAGGGTGATCTTAGTGGCGTGAGTCAAGCCTCGTCCACCTGCTGAGATTAGTAGATTCTTCAAAAGTGGGGAAAGTACTGACCCATCATCTTGATATATGCCCAGCTGATAGGCAAAATGCTAGCGCTTCCCCATGGGGCTCCACTGACAGGCGCAATGGCCTTGTCGCCACCCGTCTTCACTAACGGGTGTCCGGGAAGGAATGGAGCCAAGTGGGACTTGACGCCAATCGGGCCAACACCAGGCCCACCACCACCATGAGGAATGCAGAAGGTCTTATGAAGATTGAGATGGCATACATCAGCGCCAATCTCACCGGGCGAGCATAGCCCGATTTGAGCATTCATATTCGCACCGTCCATGTAGACTTGCCCACCGTGTTGATGAACAACATCACAAACAGCTTTGATCTCGGGCTCGAAGACGCCGAAAGTGCTGGGGTATGTGATCATGATAGCGCCGAGCTCCTCACTGTACTTCTCACATTTTGACGTCAAATCTGCCATGTCCAAATTACCGGACTTTGTATCACACTTGACGGTAACCACACGCATGCCAGCCATCGCTGCAGAAGCTGGATTAGTGCCGTGAGCAGAGACAGGAATCAAGCAAATGTCCCGCTTCTTTCCAGGCTGCTGTTCCTGATACTTCCGAATGACACGAAGCCCAGTAAATTCGCCCTGGGCACCGGAATTCGGTTGCAATGATACAGCATCGAAGCCGGTGATCGTGGCCAGATCAGCTTCTAACTCGTCAATCATGATCTTGTACCCAGCGGCTTGGTCGCTTGGAACGAAAGGATGAAGCGAGGAAAATTCCGGCCAGGTGACAGGAGCCATTTCTGTTGTAGCGTTGAGCTTCATCGTACATGAGCCTAATGGGATCATGGAGTGAGTGAGAGAAAGGTCCTTTGATTGGAGGTGGTGGATATATCGAAGGAGCTCGGTCTCTGAATGATGGGAGTTGAATACTGGATGGGTGAGATATTCAGATGTCCTCTTGAAAGCATTGGGGAGCTCAAGTTTCCCGTTGCCAGGTAAAGACTCAATGATTTGATCGATGTGGATATCCTCCTTCGATGAAGCAAAGTCCTTGAATATCGACAATATTTCCTCCAGATCTTTGGTATCCACTGTCTCGTCAACAGTTATACCTAGTCGACTATCGTCAAACTTTCTCAGATTGATGCTGTATGTCTTGATAGCATGTTGCAAAACTTCGTCGGCTTTTCCTTGGCCAGTATTAACAACAACTGTGTCGAAGAGTACTCGCCCATCCTCTCCCTTTCCTCGAGATCCGGTCTCGAAGTCCAGATCCTTGAGACCTTGCTCCAAGATTCTGGCACCATTGATAGCCCTCTCAGCAATGTTCTTGAGGCCTTGCGGTCCATGGTAAATGGCGTAGAATGCGCTCATATTCGCCAACAAGGCTTGGGCAGTGCAAACATTGCTCGTCGCCTTCTCTCGTCGAATATGTTGCTCTCTGGTTTGCAAAGCCAACCTCATCGCTTTATCGCCCAATCTGTCTTTCGACACTCCGATCAAACGTCCTGGGATTTTTCGCTTATATTTGTCACTAACAGCAAAGAAGGCTGCATGAGGTCCACCATAACCAAATGGCACACCAAATCGCTGAGCATTCCCAAAGGCAATATCGGCGCCGAATTCTCCCGGTGGCGTCAGGACCGTCAAGGCCAAAAGATCCGTAGCAACACTTAAGGTTGCTCCTTGCTCGTGGATAGTATTAGCGAGCCCCTTAAAATCCTCCACGCCGCCCTCGGTGTCCGGATACTGAACAAGAACTCCCACAAGATCATTGCCAAGCTCCTTAACTCTCTTTCCCCCATCTGCGAGGACGTCTGCAACCTCGATCTTGATATCAAATCCATCTGCTCGACTTCGCAACACTGCCTTCGTCTGTGGGTGGACCAAGTGGCTCACGAGGAATGTCTTACTCTTGCCCTTTTGTCTGGAAGCTGGCAGAGCATTCATGGACAAAGTCATAGCCTCCGCAGCAGCAGTAGACTCATCTAGCAATGATGCATTGGAAATTGGCAACGCTGTCAAGTCGCAGACCAGTGTCTGAAAATTCAACAGTGATTCCAAGCGACCCTGGCTGATCTCTGGCTGGTATGGGGTATAACTTGTGTACCATCCCGGCCCTTCCAAGACATTCCTCTTAACAACCTCTGGAACTCTTGTCCCTGCATATCCACATCCAATATAACTCCGCAAAATTGTGTTTTTCGATGCAATGGCTCGAAGTCTCGCCAGAAGTTGAGATTCCGTAAATCCTTCCTCCCCCCCTGACCTTGCCGCATCGATTTCGAGATCTGTCGAAGATAAGATATCGCTAGGAAGAACTTGCTTGACAAAGTCATCCAAGCTCTTGGCAGGAGGATCCAAAGCTTCTAGCATCTGCTCCGTAGAATCCGCCGAAGGACCGATGTGGCGACGTGCAAAGGTATCAAGGGGTAGGTATGCCCCTCGTGAGACTGCGGCAGTGCGCGAGCTGTTGGCCTCATCACTGGCAGAGCTGGTATAGAAGGTACGACGTCCAATTGGGGCGGATTTCAAGCTCGATTGTGAGCATTGGCGGCAAATCCATGGTCGTGTGAGTTGTGACGGCGGTCTTCTCGTCGAGCTTCCTGTTCGCGTTGCCAGCCGTCCCAACTGGGCCCGCAGAGCAAGATTTGAGGCCACCATGGTATGCAACTGCTGATGAAGCTCGAAATTGCAAGAAAAAGTCGGTGAAGGTGGTTTGTTGCTCTCCTGAACCGGAAGGTGGTGGGGTTCGGACCTTTTAGGAATCAAAAGGATTGGCCCGTTCAGTTGCCCCTCATCGCGAAACACATGTGATAAAGGCCCAAATTGCGACTCTGTTCTGCCCGGGTATGTCAATCACGATGATGTTGATGTGTTTAAGCTTCAACGGTAATGCGGAAGCAAAACGGTTCATTCCGTAAGTGGGCTCGAAATATCAAAAAACGCCAAAGTTGGATCAAGAAGGCAGCTCGGCTTTCGTCGGAGGCGTTCTCCAGGTCGGGCGCTGGAGTGCTATTGCGGCGCTAGCGCCACCAAAATCTACCCCTGTTGCCCGATGTCAAGCTTCTCGACATCGCGAGAATTCTGTCCCAAAGCCACAAACGCCGTCTCTGTTCCACGAATCACCGCAGACATGTTCGGAGGACGTGAGTATCTCTGTTACTCTATAGCTGAACCTTGCTAACAGATTTGCAGCAGCACCACCCCCCAGCGCCGCTGAGCTGAAGGCTCAAGAGTCCGAGGCTGCGCTCACTGTCCAGAAGGTCGTCGTTGGAGCTATCCTATTGTACTTGTGTATGTACATGGCCTACTATGTTGTGATCTCTGCGGTCAGTACAGGCTAACTAGTCTCTGCAGCTCCGTTCGCTATCGATGCCGTCAAGAAGCTTGTTTAAGGGGGCGACGAGAGCACGCCTACCGCAGTTGATTCGAAAGAGTGTACGATTACACGGAGCTTAGATGTATATTACGAGGGGATGGGGCGCAGATACGAGGTCGCAACTGTATAGATGCATCATTGGAGTCTCATAGAGTGGTCGTGGAAAGGGCTGTGGGCTATACAAATATTGACAATGCATACCCTTCACCCTTGCGAAGACCCTCCCACATCGAGTTTTCCATTTCTTGCTACGCTGTGTCAACCTGAAGTAGGGGGATAGGAGACCAAGTTCAAAGATTTGGACCCCCGGCCCATCAGTGTTTTTGATACCCTGTAGGTTGAGGAGATCAGCTACATTATATTCCGAACACAATTAGTCCCGCTTCGCTCTTTACGTTTTCAAGGCGTTCGGAATCGACTTCGTCATGATCTAGTATGTGGGGGCGACATGTTCTACCATTGAGATAATCTATGAAGTTGTGACTCGTTGAGCACTTATATATTTGCCTGGCTCCTTCCAGGGCTTGCGTAGGAGACGAGTCACGACTGACTTTCTGAAAAATTCCTCAACCACAAGGTGTTATTGGTCAATGAATCTGGTACCTTCCTGATATATGTACTATCGACATCGAACGCCCACGTTACATAAGACTCCCACGGACGGAATTGCCAATATGTTGGTGGAGTCACGTGTATCTCAGAATTTCAAGTTGACCGCTTCCCGTTCGCTTTGCCTTCTTCCTCACAACCTCCAAGGGCGCTTCTTCTCAAGCCCAATCCATCTTGTTTTTCCAGTCCTTATTCAACATCAAGTTTCTCGCTCTTCAGTCCTTCGACTCTTGTACACTCGTTTTGCATCTAATTAGACGCCGCAAGTCATTTCCTGATGCAGCTTCCCGTCAGCTAAAGTCGGCCGTCATGTTGCCCCCCGGCGGTGTTCGCAAGGGGGTGGCGTCATGCGGTGTCCCTTTACGTACCTGCACTGGGCCTTTACAATATCACATTCATTCTAGAAGGAAAACTTTTTGTTCAAATCAATTGGTTCCATCAAGATGGCAGCACACTGCTCGCAAGGGTCATACCTCGACTCAAGCCCTTATTCAACCCACATCACTACAACGTCAGAATTCGAGAGCGAATAGTTCCCTTGCTCGCCCGAAGGTCGCAACTCGAAAGGGTCACACCCCTCATCAACCTGTCAACAAGCCCGCAACTAGCGGCACCACTGGAGTGGGAGATGATGCCCAGTCAATTCTGCCTGCAATTTCCCCAAGGGCTTCTGAGCTTTCGAAAGAAATAGCAAGGCTTGGAAAGCTCCAAGCCAATTACTATGATGCCCTCAGCCGGCACCGGCAGTCTGATGTGCTCTGGTTGACATGGGAGGAGCGAAGAGAAGTTCCAAGCAGCTCCGTGAACGGATGGATCACCAGACCACAGGAGTCTCGGAACTCGAAGCGCTATGGCATCTCCCTCCAAAATGTTTTTGTTCCTCAGGTGGTAGGATGTATCTCTGATATCAATGTTCGGAAGAAAATTCTCAGCTGGGAACAGGACACGTGCAAAGACCTCGCTCCATTATTCAAAGAGATGGTGATATCCCGTGCTAAGGTTGCTCATTTAGCTGGTTTCAAGTCGTACTTTGATTACAGAAGTCAGAAGAAGATGATGGATACGAGATCCGTGGAACTCTTTCTCAAGAACTTGAAGTCCCAGATTGCTCCACATACAGATGCTTTCATGGAGAGTGCCCTTGAGCAGAAAATGCAAGCCCTTGATTACGACTTCACCATCAAAAAGTTGCGTTCAAAACTAAGACCGGGGAAAACGATTCGAGATTATCAGCTCCATGACCCAGAGGCGCAAATCAACTGGGGAGACCTCGCTTGTACGTGTTCTCAATTTGATCACATTTGAATATCCTCTCCTGGGTGCCCAACAGTTTGGCGCAAAGTCAAAAAATATTCCATCCGATTTCCCCACACATCCCGGAACATTCTAAATCTCCGGTTCGGAATCCTTCACAAGTCTTTACACAGTCAGATATTTTTCCACTTGCATATTTCATAAGTGGTGTTATACTCAAATTTTCGGGTAAGATTACTGATCTCACTCTTGCAGATTATCAGGGACGGAAGAATGGGTCTTTCTTCGCACCTAAAAGCCCCGAAGATCCGGATTTTTCTGATTATTTCCCTGCGGACTACACAGTTCGCAGTCTGCTCAAATCCTTTGGAGATCTCCTTGGCATGAGCTTCGAGGAAATTTTGCCCGGGCATAAGTACTATCAGGCTCAGGTAACGTCGTATTTGGAGACCCAGGGCCTTGCCGCACGATTTGCCGATGAGCTAGATATATTTTTCGTCTATGATACCACAGCACTCAATCCGAAACCATTAGGTTTTCTGGTACTGGATCTTAAAGAGCGAGATGGCAAGGCTCGTGAAATATTCTGCACAACTTTTGCTCACGTATGGAATTCCTTATTTGCAAAATCTACTACTTTGCAACTGACATTAATGCAGACTATAATGTCACACGACGACGCTCAGTGGAAGGTTCAGGTACCAAGAATCGCAATTGTATCAACATATAATCGGGCAAGACCCAAGAAACCCACACTACTCACCCATCATGAAATCAAAGCTTTCGTACACGAGCTAGGTCACGCCATTCATGGGCTTGCTCGTGGGAGCAAAGCAACAACTGACCCTCGGGATTTTGTTGAGATACCGAGCATAATGGCCGAATTCTGGGCTCATGATCCCCACGTTCTGCAACGCATATCATGCCACTACACATATCTCAAACCAGAGTACTTGGTTGGGTGGACAGATTCGTGGAAAGAGAAACATCCTTCCAAAAATTTGCCACCCCAGCCTCCTCAAAAACCACCCCTCGAGATGTTCAGCGAGATCGCATTTAGAAGACACCCACAAAACGACTTATACTTAACTCTACGTCTACTGTGGATGTCGATGTTTGACTTGTCTATTCACAGCTCGTCCGAGGAAGAATTGAGATCTATGGACATCGGTGTGGGATGCAGGCAGATTCTCGATGAGTGGACTGGTATATTCACTCCTTTTGACGGAAAGGGCGAAAGCCAAAATAATTCGTACCTACATTGGTCAATTTTAAGATATTACAACACCTCTGCGTACTGTTATCTTCTGTAAGTAGATCCTTCCCAGTCTGAGCAGTATTGCAAGCCATCTCAACATCGAATTGATTTTCGCTTCCCAATCCTCCAACCTTCCCAGGGCACTGAAAATTCAGACGGGGAAAATCCCGCCCCTCCTTTCTACTTCTATCCCTCCATCTCTGGGGGATCATCCCATCCATGCATTCGGCTAACTCTCAATTCGTCTAAAGTGCTAAAGTATACACCTATGACCTGTGGTCCAAACACTTCGCCAAAAATCCCTTCAACCAAAGGGCCGGCCGTCGATACCGCAAGATAGTCCTCGAGCACCACGATACCCCAGTTTCCTGGAACCCCATCCACAATTTCATCAATTTCCTGCTCTGGAAGATATTTGGCGTGCCCCGGACGCACATGGAGGCACTCACGAAATTCATGGGACGGAAGCCGAGCAGCAGGATGTTCATTAAGGCGTTGAACGCGCCGGCCAATAGGAATCAGACGTTTTGGAGGAGGATGGGGATTAGGATGGGGGGTATGTGGTAGGGATTGGTGAAAATTGAATGCCGGGGGGGGTTGTCGTCAGGATTTGGAAGACGACCTTTCCGCTTCGTTGTGTTTTGGTTTTCTTCGTGCCTTGATGTCTGGCACGAGAAGTGAGCGTTTTAATCCGACCCTTGACTTTGGACGGCGTTGAGATATTCTTACGCATGATCGAGCCGGAAAAGAAGTTCTGGGATCGGATACTTTATTATTATACTAAAAATTTGGGACATTGCAGTTCGAGGAAATGCGAGTCTGGTGCAAGGTTATCAAATTGGGGGCTCGATCGAGCCCCAGCTGGGAGATGTGGATCTTGGATTCATATCAAGTGTGTACAAATTTGTATATGAGTATGAATATTGATGAACAGAGACTCGGCCGCGTGGCTCCTGCCCATCCACGTCCTTACCAACTCTGAAACCTCAAAAAACGCATATTTCTTTCCATCGGGTATTAGGGTTGCATCTCCTCAGGAATGCCAGCAGGACGAATATTTACCCATCTCCCGTCTACTATAAGATGGTTCTGAAACGCAACCGAGGTCATCTGACTTGAAGACCGGCTCAGGGGCTGGGAGGGTACTCGCTGCATCAGTGCCTCGTTTTTAACATCCATGACTCCGCCATCAGGTTTTGAGTCGAGGTGCTGAACAAATCTTTGAATTGAAAGTTACACCTTGCCGGGATTCGGAGGTAGGGGAGGCATGAAAATCGGATACTGCGCGAATGCCCCAAGTGGGATCCCGATGATAGACTCCAAAGAGTTGAGAGTGACGGCTGGGTACCAGTTCCTCATAAAAGGTTCTGCAATAGCCTGTTGTTGTTTTCATCCTCTGAATGCGGGATAGGAATGTTTGCAGAACACCACCAAATTCAACTTGTTGGGGTCTCTGACGTTATGGAAGGTGTAGACCAGAATGTGAGTAGGCTGGTTGTGTTGATATTGGAGATAGCCAACATCGGTGTAGCCAAATACCAAACACGTAAGCATTTGAATACCAAAATGATAGATCTGTGTGAAAGTGGAGTTGCTTATCTGGAGTCTTTTGATAGGAATCGATGATTGCTTCTGCGCCAACCCGTGCGTTCTTGCGGGAATGGAACAGGGCCTCGAATCCTGTGAACCTGTCGCCATTCTTCAACTTCGCACCGAGCACATTGCACTTCTCCAACCTCCTTTTTCTTCTTGGCGAGTCTCTTCTCATCGAGCCTGCTCTTTTTCTCTAGCGTACCGCCCACGAATTCATCCTCTTTATTCTCAACAACCGCCTCAGAATCAGTGTCATCCTCTTCACTTTAAAGACCCGCCTTGGAACTAGCAATAGGGGCAAGGACTCCTTGTACAGCCGAGGAGATTGCGCTGGGACCGACGAAATGAGCGCCTCGCAGCCTGCGGCATAATCAGATGAATTTCGTAGGATGGTATATTGGCAGGTCCTCCTTTGTAGCCGAGCCACGTGCTAAGGCAGACGAGACCAAAGTCAGTCAAGCGTCGCCTACTATCAGGTGAATCTTAGGGGGCTGTGAAGGCGCGATGAGAACAAGGTCCCGACTTTCGAACATATTAGTTCCTAAATTCGAGACCAAGAAGACTCTACCTCGAGATATTACAATTAATACGCTCGACTGTTTGTCTTTTGGTGAGAGTGCGGCACAATTGATATCTGTTAGTGTGACAAAGTCCAATTATGGCTAAAGGTGGGGCACGTCAACCTGGTGAGTTTGACAGAACACTTTCAAATGAGAGTTCATGAAAGGTGAGCGCCCTTCATGCTAGTTAGTATGACGTTGATCTTCATTTGATCAATCATGCGGTCTATTTTCACTCAGATATAGGCATGATCGCACAGATTGCCTAACCCACCAGCATGCTTCACAGTTGCTGGGATGTGGGTGACCGTCAATTTAGGACCACCTAATGTGTCTTATCCGTGAAAAGTGAGATCGAATTGAGACTGTTATTTCAAAGCTGATCATGTCTGATATAACATGCAAGTACTGAAGCAAAGACCTAATTGGTATATCTGTCGATGAATGCCAAATTTAGCATCGAGAAATGTGGCCAAATAGACCGTCGTCATTGGCCATTCATAGTCACTACAACATATGAGACCCCGCTCAGATATGGCCTCGAAGCCCCAGGAGAGCCTAACTGGCGGAAAACAGAAGCAAGCAAACGTGGTGGCATGGAAACTGCCTCCCGTGATACGGAATGGTCTTCTTCAAAAATCTCCCAGCTTCAACTTCCGGCTGCTCGTGCCAATTTCGCAACCGAGAGGGGCTACTGGGTTGCGGCACCTCGGAGCGCTGAGCCTAATCGTGCTACAACTTCAACGTCTCTGACCATCACTAGAGCAGAGGGCTGCGGATGAAAAAAATTATCTTTTCAGCTATGTACAATACAGTCCTGAAATCTCTTCCCTCACGAATACTCCTACATGAACTCTCACGGTCCATGGTGTGCAAAGGTTGACCGTTTTCTGAGGTGTACGGGTGTTTCGCCAGCGGGCGTGCCGGGAATTACTTTCTCGAGTTTCTGCATGAATTAGCCAGAGCAAAAGTCCAGAGATGGTGGTGGAACTCACTAAATTGTTGAAAACACATTTATTGAGTTTCCATTCAGCTGGTCGGCATTGCCAGAGTTGCTGGTTATTGTTGTCGAGGCAACTCCAGTGCTTGCGGAATTCTTCTAGGCAGTGCTTGTTGACATCTTCGATCCTGTAGCAAATTTCGTTAGCGGCTATTCTTGGAACTTTAATCTACCCGGCTGTTGCACCACCTTCAAAGGTACCTCTAGCCGGAGCTTCGTTCTGTTCTGTTCTTGTCGGAGCTCTCAGCACAGCCTTAGCTCAAGCCTGGACAAACTACTAGGAGACGCCCTGTTCCAGGACTGTCCCCCAATCCTCCACCCGGATTTCCATTATGACACTGATATCCTCGGGGTGGGGGGTAGCACTCACACACTCCTCGCGCATCTGGTGACCTTTCTCCCTTCTTTCAAGCAATCAATTTCGCCCTTGCCATTACTCTCGCTCTTGCATTGCATGAAATCGTCATTGTACGGTCTGCATCTTGCCCCAATGAAAAAACTAGCCGATAGCAATGGCGCTGAACTGCTTCCAATTTCTGTGACAGGCGGGATCTCCGCTGGAAGGGGTGTGGTGTCAATGAGGGTGGTTTGATTGAACCTGTAATGGCGGCTGATCAGCATCTACTGGGCGGAAAGGGGCAATTCTAGGGGGCAGAACTCACCTAGCTGGTCTTCCCGCCATCTTGAATGCAGTTTCGCAGGATCAAGAAGTTCGTGTCAGACTCAATTGATAGCTCCAAGATTTCGAGGGCTTGAAGTGAGGTCAGGAACGCGAAAGCTGGGGAAGCTTTGATTGGATTGCCAAACGAAAAAAATTACGCTAGGCGCGCTCCCAATCCAAAGCTTCAGACTCGCGACAGATTTTCCAAGCTGATCATCAACTCGATCTCCTGCGTCAAATCCAAGTTTCAACGGTAGCCTTATGTGGATAATCTTCTAGTTCAGCTTCTGATACTTGCTAAAGGGGGATTTCACCGGCTCCGAACCTGCGGGTTTCTCAATCAACGGACGCCCTCTCGAGCAGCTCTACGCTGCCACCATCCTCTGCGCGACTCCGAGTTGGCTGCTGAACGACGGCGTCTGCAGGATCCCGAGGCATCAACTTTTAGCAGTTCGAGCTCGACGCGTTTCCGCCTTCTGCCAGCATGTTCGGGTCAACAATCGGTCAGAATAAGCCTGCTGGCGGAGGATTGTTTGGGTCCACGCTGGGAGTAAACACTCAGCAATCTAGCAGCAGCCCATTTGGAGGACTTGGACAAAATAATCAGCCAAATCAGCAACAACAGGCCGGGGGACTGTTTAGCAACTTGGGCCAGAATAATCAACAAACCCAGCCTCAGCAAGGTGGAGGACTATTTGGACAAAGTACACAGCAAGGTGGAGGACCCTTCGGTGGACTTGGTCAGAATACTCAGCAAAGTCAACAGCAGCAGGGCGGAGGACTGTTTGGTGGGCTAGGCCAGCAAAGCCAAACACAGCAGACTGGTGGCTTATTCGGGAGTGTGAATCAGAATAGCCAACAGCCGCAGCAGCCAGGAGGCATGTTTGGCGGATCGACACAAGGCACTTTTGGGCAATCTACACAACAACAGCTTCCTCAGCTGGGACAAAGTACGAATACAATGTGGCAGCCTCTCAGTGCTTTCAATCCCCGTAAGTACCCCTGCGTGTCGCCTGGTTCATCAACTAATGTTCTATCAGGTGAAAAGACTGTACCAGAGCAGATTTCTTTAATCCTCGAAAAATGGGACACTGGAAATCCGAATTGCGTATTCAAACACTACTTCTACAACAAGGTGGAGGAAAATATGGCACCATATTATCGACCATCTCCTGGCGAGGATCCGAAGGAATGGGAGGACGCTCTTTCAAGGAAACCAGGGCCAGGATTCATCCCGGTCCTCTGCGTTGGATTTGCTCAGATGGCTAAAAGAATCGAGATTCAGCAGAAGGGTTTGGCATACTTCAACGCCCGCCTTCACGAAATCAACAGCTCACTGACCGCCATGATGCAACGGCACGAGACCCAAACCAGTGTCAGAACGATGGATGCAAGAAGAAAACATCTTGTATTGAAGCAGAGGTGTCTAGCGTTAGCAACAAAGGTTCAGGTATTGAGGAACAGGGGATATGCAATGGGAGGCGATGAAGAGGTTCTGCGGACGAAGTTGATGGCCTTGGAGAAGAGTGTAAATGATCCGGGATTGGGTGCGAGAGGCGAAGAAATATGGGCTAGGATGTTGATTGTTCAAGAAAGGGCCAGACTATTAAAGAACGAGATTGAGAAAACGGGTCAAGAACCGACTGACATCTTGGATGAAGAGATGAGTCGGCGGGCGAGAAAGGTATGATTTTTCTCGGTCGAGCAGAAATCTTACTAATGCTTGCTAGATATTGGAGGACTACAACACGCAATTACTTCATTTGAAGACGGAGGTTGAGAAGATACAAAAAGACTTTGTGGAATGGGAAAAAGAGCAGGGCGGATCGATTGCTCCAAAGGCTAAGGAGCCGAAGAATGATACCCCGGGGAAATCACTCCAGTTTGTTTAGAAACGCATTGAGCCTTGGATTCGTGTACGAACATAATGAACCTTGTATGGTAGAAGCAGATCACGTGAGACGACACTTCTTTCCTGCAAAGAGCAGAAATGGAGGAAGAAAGCTAGAAATATGAGCTTCTCAAATCAAAACAGATATGTTCCATCTAAGATCCAAAGCCGTTCTCGGACTTTTTGAATTGTTGCCGTGACTCACCTCAAAACGCAGCTGGACAAACCTAAGCAACCGAGTCGCATTCACAAGCTCTCAACTTAACGTGATCTAACTAACCAAAATTTGAACATCACACAAAATGTCCTCCAACAAACCGGAAGGCGACTTCGTCACTGGACCCCCTGCTCTTCACCCATCTACTCTCCCCTCGACTTTCATCCTGGGAACCAACCCTTCATCTCACCGCATTAACCTGCGCCCCCTCACCCTATCTCACGCCAAAGCCCTGTTTACCAACCTTTCCGGTCCAGCTAATGACCATCTCTACAAATACTTACCCGGCGGCCCCTTTCCCGACATCGAATCTTTCACCAAACACATCCAATGGCTGATCGACGAACCGGGCTATTACGCCTTCTCGATCTTCTCAGCTGACAAGATTCATCCCTCGAATCAAGATCCTTCAACCTCCACAGGAGTCAAGGACAAGGATTCAGAAGGAACAGCAGTTTCAATAATCTGCCTCCTAAACATCGTCCCTGCAAATCGCAGCATCGAAATCGGTCACGTGCTCTACGCTGCTACCCTCCAACGCACCACGCCCGCAACAGCTGCCTATTACGTTCTCATGAAACTCTGTTTCGAAGACTTGCATTATCAGAGGGTAGAGTGGAAATGCAATGACCGGAACAAACCAAGTGAGAGAGCGGCGCTGAGGTTGGGTTTTAAATACGAAGGCACTTTTAGGAAACATATGATTGTGAAAGGGAGGAGGAGGGATAGTGCTTGGTTTAGCGTTTTGGATGATGAGTGGAAGGAAAGTGTGGGGGAGGCGTTGGAAACGTGGCTTAGTCCGGGGAACTTTGACGAGACGGGTGGGCAGAGGAGGAAGCTGGAGGAGGTTAGGGGGGAGGTTGAGAAGAGGGGCAGAGTGTGAGTGTTGGTGGGGTGTAGACGAGATGCAACCTGGTTCGATATTCAGGTTCCGGTGAGACATCGCAGAGTAAAAGAAATTTTCTTCACATGAATTATTTCCCTTCGTCTCTCTTCCTTACCCCGCAACTTTCACTCTCGAATAGCACGCATATTCTCCAATCATCTTGGTCAAGATAAATAGCAACCAGACCTGCAAGTTCATCTTGGTATCATAGCGGCAAAAGCATTATCTCCCTTGCAGATGCCTAGCACAAACTTCTGACGGTAGCCTTCCGCCCACGAACATCTGGAAACAGCCTTGAAGTTGCGGCCGAGCAGCCATTGGTGGAAGAAACGGTACAGGAATGGTCTCCATGGAAAGTCATTCAGCTTCCTCTAACTACAAACTGAAAATGGTACTCCAAGGAGAGTGCTGCTCATCGAGAATCAGCCACAGTGGTGATTTATGAATCATGTGCGGGATTTCATTGCTGTCAGTCCCAAGAGCATCGCAGCGTGATGGTTCTCATTGACTAATCTCGCATCTCTGGTATATACAGAGAAGTGAGGACCAAGTGCCAGAAACAAAGCTCGGAAACATACTTCCTATAACTGCCTTGCCTTCCGAGCAGTGTAAATCCGCTCACGTGCTGTAGCTTGCAGGCCCAGTGCCAATCTTCTGGCTCCTAGATCCAGCTGCATTGTTGTAACCTTCTGTTGATAGGACCTGGTAGTCGTGTTCTCCCAAGTTCATGCCAGCTTTTTTCCACGCGTCGAAATGATTTGCCACGGTACTGGGACCGCTCTGTCTCTTCGCTTTGCGGACGTAAATATACTGGTGGAAGGTCGAGGTCCGACGATGGAAGGCGAGTTGGTACGAGTGATTTCGTAGATCGTGTAGTCTGTTCCATCGCAGGTAACGGTGCCTTTCGAGCCATCGCAAGCGTATTGGTTGGAATTGGTGTAGTATTCGATGATGTGATATTCCACGAGGGGGTTCTTAGTCCAGCCATGCACCTGGAAAGTAACAGTGCCAGCAGTCGCTTTGTGGGTGCCAGTAAATGTTATATTTCTGAACACAATTAATCAACCATCGTAGAACAAAGAATAAAGGGTATTATTATCTTGTATTTCCAGCCTTCCATCCACGTCCCACGACGAAATATGCAGCCCCAGAGAAAGTGACTGACTATTCATCTGTTGTCGTCGACAGTTGAGCATTCCCACCGGTCTTGTAGTTCCGCGTGTAGTCTTGGCGTTTAACGAGGCTTTTACGATTTTTCAGAATAAAGTCTGCGTTTTCCTCTTCTAAGGTCGTGGGTACGGCAAGAGTTCCAACAAACGCAGAGAATAGGACGAAAAGGTAAGATACGGAAACCGTTTTGGCGGTCGTTGATAGTCGAAAAATATATACATGAAAGGGGACAGATATATGAAGTAGCTCTATGATGGAGAATGCCTGCCAAAGGAGTCGGCGTGGCTTGCATTTATATCGGAGACTGTAACCCGCAAAATAACCCTTACCTCCGTAGTGAGCGCGTGCCGTGGAAAAAAATTAAAACCGGGATAAATGGTGGGAAGGCAATATAGCCTTTCGTTATGAAACGAATGGGTTGTGACCTGCTGAATTGGCGTGAAATATACAGAGGAAGTTATGTCCACTTGAGCCGACGGCGCGAACGAGGCTCAATTCAATCATAAGAAGGGGGGGAGCTCGCTTAGAGGCATATCTTGATCCACGGCCTAACTCTGTTTTGAGCTCGAGTTTCACCAACCTCATCGTGGCATTGCATTTAGCGGAGGCCAACTCGAACTTGGTATCAGGCCATGGCTCCATTGTGGCTGTTGACTGCTTGAAAATCATGGCTGACAGCCTAGAATGAGAATCGGAGCTTGGCACTTGTCAAGAGCGTCGGGAATACAGTTTGACTTCCACATCATATATCGATCGATTGACCAACCAGACACTTCTATTGATAAGCAATGGCCGCAGAATCGCAAATAGCCGTCGCCTTTCTTTGTTCTCCAGACCAATGAGCCAAGCAATAACCGCCCTACCTGTTGCCACGAAGCAGATGTTTCCCAGCTTCAAGAAAAGCGCAAATATCCCCGAGGTATTAAGTACAAAATCGAAAGTGGGTAGTTCCCCCAAACGCCGACGCAAATGATTGAAAAAACCTAAGCATACCACCCCTTTTTGCTTACGTTGGAGTGCTCTTCCTCCTCTCGATGTCGGATCATGGGTTCTTTGATGTCGAAGACGTCTATGAGCTGCTCCCAATAGTCCATGTCGATTGCTAGGACGGCTTGGTGCTTCGCCTTTTCGTGACCATTGACTTTGCCACCACTGACTTCTGGGAAATCTAGAAAACGATCAGTCCCGTTGTCAGGTATGAATCGGGGGGGGGGGGCACATACTGAGATAGGGAAGGCCACGATCATCCATCGAGATTCCTACCTTGCCGTCCCTAATCAAGAAGCTCACGTAGAACATATTTTCGATCGTTTGGCCGAATGAATGAGGGTTAATGACAAACTTGAAAAAGGCAAGGCCTCCGTCTCCTTTCGATACACCGTATCTGTCTAGTAGCTCATCAACCTCCTTATCTGCCATATCATCACGAGTTTGTGCTTCCACCGCGTTGATCGCACCAGCCTGAACCTTCTTCAGTCGCGTGAGAATTTGGGTACACAGGGTGGTCAGCCCCGCCTCTGAATTGGTGATATCGTCCGCTTGAAGAACTTCAGGGCGCGTCTCTTGCAGATTGTTAGGTCGAAAAGCCGCTTTGCGAACGACTTGCGCTCGTACACGCTTCTGTAGTGACAGCGGACCGAGCAAGAAACCAGGGACCGAAGGCCGAGAATTGTTTCTAACGGATGCATGCCTTCCAAGATATGCCCAATCAACAACCTCTCCATCGTTGTCATCCTCATCCTCCTCGTCGTCATCCCGCCTTCTGCGCCGTTGAGTATTGCTTGGAGCTTCCCCAGATTCCCTTGCACCCTGTCTCATAAATGATAAACATCTTGATATGAATTCGTCCACATCCACCCCTTGTGCAGTGTCCCCAGATATCAGGGCCACCGTCTTCTTGTATGAATACTCAGCGACTGTCGTAAGTAGACGAGAATCGATTGTAGCATCAGTTGTCTGTTTCACTTCTCCAGATAGCTCATTCGCTTTTAGAATTGTGTCTCTGAGGCCAGTCGAACTTGGATTCAAGAACTCAGCGCGGTTCTCCAGTAAGTTCTTAGACAAGTCTCTTAAGCCCTTTCGAAGCCTTCTTCGCACTTCAATATCTTGATCTGGGTCGTAATCGACCTCGGAATCGTCTTCGTTGACTTCAACTGTGCGTCTTCTTCGTGTGCGCTCATTGGGATGGTCCGACTCCGCTGGGCGCTTTCTTCGTCCCTGCTCACTCAACGTAGGCACGCTTGGAGGGCCCATTGGTGTGCGGCCCTTCCCTTTGTCAACAGAAGCCCTAGACGATCGGTTCTCCTTATCAGAGGACACAGAAACCGCAGGTGAAGGTGACATTGAGGGTTGAGTCGCATTACTGCGTCGCTGACGACTCGGAGGAGGAGATGCTTCGTATAAGTCGTCCCGGAAAGGCGCGGGCGATTCGGCCTTCGTAGAGCGCGCCATCTTGGGTGATTGTACAGAAAGTGCCGCGTTTGGCTTTCGATTGAGATTGCGAGGAAGCGTTAGGTGCTGTAGTAACCCGCAGCCTGCTGGCCTCGACGCGTCGGACGGTTACCGAAGATCACGCAAACCAAATAGCGAGGACAGCGGAGACTGGCTGAGTTTCCTCAAGGTTTTGTTCGCGGGCGAGGGTCGATTTCGTGGCGGGTGGTTGTGATGCAGAGGGCTGGAAGTGGAAGTCGCGTCACAGAAGTGATTTCAGGGAACACTTCGATAAGGCGCGTTCCTCGCCCCGGAGCGGATTAAGGATTTACCGGCGGCTGCCCTGCCCTGAATAAAGCCGAGCGTTCAACATTGCGTTGCTGTGTCTCTCCAATCTCGAGAAGTCCGAGAAAGATGGATGATGGAACCCTTTTCTTTTGCCAGCTCAGAAGCTGTGGAGATACCTGTCAATATCAGGATGTCAGTCTTGTTCAGAAACAGCTTTGCCATACGGCTAACATTATCACAGAGTCAGCCTAGAAGGAGAACAAACGCCCATACCCTTCTCTACCCTCATTAATAGACCGGATCTCAGGCATATCGGGTCGAACTTGAAGTACCTGAGCCTGCCAAGAATTAATGGTGAACTGCAGATGCTGACAGAAGTGTAGCCCCCATTCTGATCTCTTCGTAACTGTCCAACTTTGGGCAGATTCTAAGCCGTTGACCATCCCGGTCCAAACACCCTACAAGCCGTTCCGCAATGAGAGAAAGTAAGCAACAACTTTGATGCAGGGTTCTGAGGAATACGCTGATTCCCACCAAGGTGGAACGAGTGGCTCACGCTGCCAATAAATTACTCAACATTGCCCTTGAGCTCACAACTCGCGATCACAATATGGGATTTATCGCCTACGGGCGGCGACGGCGCACAAGGTCATGCTATCCCCTTTGGAGGAACCACGCTTTCCCTGTTTGATAAGGAGAACCAGCTCCAGAAAGGCCGTCAAAAATGCTTTCTCCACCGCCGCAAAGCCGCAGATGGCTTGGACTCCTCTTCTACACCTTCCACGCCCCAAAGCTCACGGAGGAATGGCGGGAAGGGAAAGGAACACATAGCAACTGCGGATAAAGAGAGCGAGGAGCTGGACAGACTTGAGAAGTTGTTCAAAAAGCACGAAATGGGTGAGATACCCCGCATCGAATGGCTGGATCAACTAGTATTTCGAGGGGTGGAGAAGCGTGGATTGCAGGCTTCAAGTACATCAATGAAAGCCCTGCAACGAAGAAGATCCCGGCATCAGAGCACTGTCATGACACTGGATGGAACGGAAGAGAAGCAAGCGAACTGGGACAAAGAAAAGAAGGACGCAGTCGAAGACGCTATCGAGGATGAGCGTTTCACACTCTATGTTGAATTACCCAGGTTTGACTTCCCGGTTGTCTTCGCGGATCATGAATATCCTCCACCGCCGATCTCTTCCCTTCAACACCTCTCGTCCTCACAGTCCAACATCATACTCAAGCCGCCACCAGAAGTCCATTACGGGCCTGGAATTAATGGTCTTGGGGATAATGATGACCATGGATTTGGAGGACGTCTCGTCAGGGTGTACGATCCTGAAGTTGGGGCCAGGGACAATCCGGCTGAGAGTAAACATCGCCGGCTTGTTCGAAGTCATCGAACGGGCGTCCTAGATCGGGATTTGAAACCAAATGCGAAAGTTAGGGACGAACTCAATGGGATAATGGCCTACTCACCAACACACTTTCTCTCTCCCGAGGAGAAAGATCTTGTCTGGAAGTTCCGGCATCATCTGACAAGAGACAAGAGAGCTCTTACCAAGTTTGTGAAGTCTGTGAACTGGCATGATCAGAGTGAATCTCGGCAGGCGGTGCAGATATTGGCGAAATGGACAGAGGTTGATGTCGATGATGCTCTTGAACTTCTGGGTCCTACCTTCGATAATCCGGCGGTCAGGGCTTATGCTGTCGATCGACTTCGAAAGGCCGACGATGATGAACTTCTGCTTTATCTTTTACAGTTGGTCCAGGCCCTCAAATTTGAGCATATTTCGCCAGATTCTACACAGGATGCCACCCAGGATTCATCTCTTGCAAGGTTTCTCATCGCGAGGGCAACCAACAACTTCATTCTTGGGAATTACTTCCATTGGTATTTGATGGTGGAGTGCGACGATAAGAGTGAAGATCAAAGCAGTGAATACCGAAAACTCTTTGCTAAGGTGGAATATGATTTCATGACCGAGCTCGTGAAGCTCCCCGGCGGGCTAGAGACACGAAAAGTACTTCTACGACAAGGCGAGCTGATAGCAGTGTTGTCCAAGATTTCCATGGACATCAAGGTCTCTCGTGAGACAGTCCCCAAGAAAGCAGAGCGAGTCAAGCAATTTCTAGCAGATCCCAAGAATGAGATTATTACGATCGATCCTCCGCTGCCTTTGCCGCTGGACCCGTCAGTTATGATTACAGGCGTTGATCCAGCAGACACGAATGTGTTCAAATCTTCACTGTTTCCAATCATGATGACGTTCAAGACTTTGGCGAAGCAGAAATATCAAATCATGTTCAAGACAGGAGATGATCTAAGGCAGGACCAACTGGTGATTCAGATCATCACTCTTATGGATCAGCTGCTTCAAAAAGAGAACTTGGATTTGAAGCTTTCTCCGTACAAGATTCTGGCTACAGGAGCTACCGCTGGAGCAGCTCAGTTCGTCCCATCAATGAGCTTACAGGGAATTGTCAACAAATACAGGGGTAACACTGTGCTGGCATATCTGAAATACAACAACCCAGATGATAAAGCACCACTCGGGGTCAGGAAAGAAGCTCTAGATATCTTCATCAAATCCTGTGCTGGATACTGCGTGATCACCTACCTCCTCGGCGTTGGAGATCGGCATCTCGACAACCTACTCCTCGCCCCGGATGGCCACTTCTTCCACGCAGATTTCGGGTTCATCCTCGGTCGAGACCCCAAGCCCTTCGCACCAGCCATGAAACTCTGCAAAGAAATGGTCGACGGCATGGGCGGCTCCACCTCGGAACAATACAAGCAATTCAAGCAATACTGCTTTACAGCCTACACCACCCTCCGCAAATCGTCCAACCTGATTCTCAATCTCTTCAGTCTAATGGTCGACGCGAATATCCCCGATATCAAGCTGGAGCCGGATAAAGTCGTGTTGAAGGTTAAGGAGAGGTTCCATTTGGAGATGAGTGAGGAGGATGCGATTAGACATTTTGATACGCTAATTGAGGATTCGTCGAATGCGATCTTTCCAGTGGTTATTGATAGGTTGCATGGGTTTGTGCAGCATTTTAGGGCGTGATCAATACGGTAGATGGACGGAGTCAGGGATTGGGAGTTGGGAAGGATGGAGTCAGGTAGATTCAATTCTCTGGAAATGGTAATGCCAGACTTTCATCACTTCAAGATCTTTCAAGATGTCACTGTTTCAAATCTCCGTTGGAACTGCTTGAGACAATCTCCACCTCACACATTGTGAGTTATTGGTCTCCAGTTCGTACATTGGAATGGAAAGTCGGAAATTAGCAGACCAAACGGGAACAGAAATGCAAATAATACCATATATTTGCTATAAGTTGGTCCTGCTTTTGCAAAGAAAGACTGCTCAATTCCTCGAGCCAGTGCCAATCGGAGTAATAAATTCACACCTTACTCCTTCAAACCCTTAAAATTCTCTGCAACTTTCTGCATCTCCTCCGTCTCCTCAATCTTATACGGCCCACTCATCTTCTCCACAATCGCCAACCCCTCCTTCAACATCTCCCCCGCCTCCCCAATTTTCCTCTGCTTCTCCAAAACAGAGATCATCCCCCTGACACCCCCAGGATACTGCGGGCTCTTCACCCCAAGATTCTTACCCGTTCATGCCAAAGCCCTGCGAAGCGTCGCTTCAGCCTCCATGTATTTCCCCTGCTGCTCGTACACATTTCCCAAATTCGAGACCGCACCTGCAGCCTGCTTCGATTCTGGTCCAAAGACTCTATCACTCTCTTTGATAAGCCTGTTATAGACTGTTTCGGCTTCTTCCCATTGCCCCAGTTCAGCGCAGATCATTCCTACGGTATGGAGAGCGGTAAAACGAAGCTTGTTCGTGGGCTCAAGTGTCTCGTTTCTCTGTGCGACGATTTTGGTGAGAATGTCTTTCACCGCTAGGAGTTTGGAGTGGTTGAGGGCATCGCTTTGGTTGCCGGTTGCAGTTGCGAGGGTGGGCTCGGGGACACCGTCGTCTGGGAATGTTTGGGAGATGGCTTGAGATTTGGGGTGGTTGCAAGGGACTCCCAGAATGGGGTCTTGAGGGAGGAATGCCTGATTTGAAGGTCGTGGGCTGACATTTTGGAAGGATAGTGCGGGAGTTGAAGCTTAGGGTGTTGGAATGTGCATAGCAGATATGATGTACTTTCAGATATTTGTTTAAATTCAGAAAGTCGATAGAAGGGAGGAAAATATAACAAAATGTTGCAGCCTAAAATTGTCAACCCTCTGGGATCAATTAAAAGTTAAATTTGAAACCCCGCACGTCTCTGCTTTCAAGTACTTGACAAACCAAGATGCATCAAATGTTGGAGATAAAACATAACTTGTGCATGAAATATAGAGCTTCCCGCAGCCGGAAGGGTTAGGCAACAACTTGAGGTTTCATTGTTTACCAAGAGTTGGCAGATCAATGCCTCTTTATCCGCACAGTTATCTTCTCACCTGCCGTTTCGAGTTTCATATGCAGCCAACGATCTGAAGCATTCCCTGTCCTTCTTGTTGAATCGAGGATACGGTAGGCCTTTGAATGACGTATGGTTTCATTATTTATCAAGAGTTGGCAATTCAACGCACTCCTGCCGTTTCGGGTTGCACTAGGCCAATTTATTCACACTTCTGGCAATCTGAAGCAAAATACCTTGTCATTTGAATTGAGTGAGGAGTGCGGTAAGCCCTCGTATTACCTATCGATTATGTCTTGTTATCGTTCCAAATGATTTGTCAGGTGAGCCCAGTGTGAGCACTGGTCGCGCATTAGCCCTGTTCATTCTCCACCCTCGGCTACGAGTCTACGACTCGTTTGTAGAGAGACCACTCCTCCTTCACAGGAGTCATGATTGCTACCTTTTCAGCTCAATTTGTCCTTACTAAAACCAGAGACTAGGCGATTCCAACTTTTCCTGGTTGTCTCTCGACTGGTGCGCCATGTAAACCTATTATTAATGTCTTCTGCTCTCTCTCCGAGTATTGGGGATCAGAGCTTCGCGCTCCTGCTGTGTGTCTGCGCCTTTTTTTTGGGCTGTGTTGTGGAAAGTGTGGATGCGGAGTTTGACCTTTTATCAATCTCTCCCTTGCTGCTTCCGGCTTGGCATATTTGGCCAACATAGTAATTGTTGAATAAGTTCAGAAGAACCCATTGACGCAGTTCCGAGCTCCTCCTGGGACATTCGTTGATCCAGAATGTCCAGCGCTTCTTGTGTGTCTTCGTTGAAGGAGGGTTCCGTTCTCATTCTGAAAAGATCTCCAGCTGTCTGAGAAGCACTAATACTATATGGAGAATCAGCTACTTGACCTTCTAAACTAGAGGTTTTGAATACCTCATACCTATCAAAGCTTGGTTGCGTCGCCTGGGTGGCATTTTGGACCAAGGTAAGCCTCGGTGCCGTCACTCGGTATGCATGCCATGGTCCTAGCTGAACTAGGACAAAGGTCCTGAATAAATCGACAGCCCGTGTGTGGATCTGATCAACTAGGCAATGAACGTGCCAAGCCTCATTCTTATTCGTGATATAAACCTTCCAGACTTGCTTCATGTCCGTCACCTAACTTCAGGTATGAGCCTGCGATAGCAGACAAACAGTCTTCAATGTGGACCCTCTGATGTCATAGAGAACACTTGAAATCTCTCATTCTCGCTCGTATGGTAAATACGGGCAGATTCTGGGCGCCTGGTTGAAGACAAAGATCGTGGAGGATGTTCAGATAAATTTCACTCGATCTCTGAATCTGGTTCCGACATGGTCTTCTTTGCTTCGTATACAGCCTATGGAAACGCCACGGGAAATGAGAGCTATTGTTGGATCACAGACTAAAGCACACTCTGGGTTTCAAAGCAGATCTCGGACGCATTCGACGTTCAGTAAAAGCTCGGACGACGATTCTTCGCCCACCGATAGACTAAATGTGCAATGCAGTATTCAATAAGCACGCACTGCTATGCTCTCCGAGTTCTACATTATTGTTGCCGCTTACTTCTGCGTCTGACTTCACAGACTACTCATTGGCTGACCTAAGAATTACTTCCGAGCTTTCACATGCCATTCGTTCCTGATGCCAAGACCCCTTTTCTTTTTCTGGATCTCGGCATGAACCGATCGGCTGGGGAAGCGGGCCCAAAGCCACTGCGTTGATCTTTCAGAAGTTTCTGGACGCCGATTGGTACCACCAGCACGCTTCACTCCCTGTTCCACAGGGTCCCGCATAATAAAGCTGGGGAGTTTCGGCCTGCAGAAGCTTCGCTCATCCATTATCCATTGATCCCTGCACCTTGCGCGCGGTCCTCCACGCCCGACCGTTATCCATTTCCAGCACAGAATTTCTTCTCCTTTCCCGCCGTAAGCTCTCTTGTCGCTATTTTAACTGAAAGATCTTGCATTGCCCTGAGGATATATCAAAATGTATGCCAAATAGTTGCACCTCGCTTCATGCTCTCTTGTAATTCGGACATTCTAGAACGAGTCAATGCGTCAAAACAATTTAAAATTTTACTGTAGAGTAATCCAAGCAAGGGAGCTCCAATTTTTGACGGCTGAGACACGCGCCACGCACTTCCCGTTGTTCAACACGGCTCGGCTTCTTCCTGGATAGGCAACCGAGCCCGGCGAGTAGTCGACCGACTCAGTCCCCTATATACTGGTGCTTCATTCTTAAACACTGATCATGACTATCATCACCTATTTACATCTTGGCTCGGAGCTATTTCTTTCTATCATCATTGCCCGTAGTGATAAATATCACTTCACGGTGTTGCAGTGGTAATCAAAATGATGGAAGTTGGGCAGGTCCGTCTGAAGTTTTCATTTCTTGCAACGCTCCTACCCATTTCACCTTTTGCTAACAGAACATTTGTAGATTCTGCTCATTATTTGTGCCATCACATCATGTTTAGCATGTGCTACTCGCTTTTATCTTCGTGTTATTGTCAAGAAGCGGGTTGAGCTCCTTGAGTTTGCTTTGATTTTTGCTACGGTGAGTTACCCCAGAGTACTTCTCTCATTATTTGGCAGCTCCCCTTACCAAAGTCGCGTGGTGTCTGAGCAAATCTTATTCATTCTGCATATCCCATATCTCACCCCGCTAAGAAAAATAATCCTTTTAAGGTTATGCAATTAGTTCTCATTGCAATGCAACTACGCATTTTCGAACTTCTTCCAACAATGCAAAACCCTTCAAACTTTATCGAAGTTCAAAAGGTCTGTCACGACAATTCCCCCTCAGCGCATAGAAGCTAATGACCTGTGAGCTTAAAGTTGTTCTTCTCCGGCACCTTCTTCTATTTCGCTTCACTATGGGCTGTGAAAATCTCAATAAACTTCCTCCATATTCAACTTACTAGGAGATTTCAACGTATCCACTTTCTAGCTGTCTGTAACTTATACTTCTTAATCGGGATCTGGCCACTTATCTACGTAACATATTTTTTCGCCTGCTGGCCTCTGGAACGAAGATGGGCCTTGCCATCAGGTCGACAATGTCCGCCAATAGTACATGCCTGGGACTTTGTATGTTTGTCTCTCATATCGTAAATTATTCCTAACATAATATAGTGGACTCACTTTACGATACATTTGGCAACTGATATAACTTGTTCGTCTGTTTTTTCTTCTTCGACCAAAATATCTTGCTTTCAAGAGACCCAATTTCTTCTCCCTTTTTCATCCAAGTCTCCATTTCCACAGACTAACGTTGAAGTCGGCAGTATGCATACTACCGTTCCCAGCTTTACTAAAAGTCACCGAAAAACGGCTCAGGATCGCAATATGTGGTGTTTATAGCATCGCAGTCATTGCCATAATCGTCAGCATCATCCGCATCATCTTGCTAGCGATCGACGTTCAAAACAGCATTAAGAGGATCATGGTTCTCACGGCTGTGGAGGTAACTGTCTGTCTAGTCGTCGGTATACTGCCTGGAATATCCTCATCTTTTACAAAGAGGTACGCTCAAGGGGGCTCAGAGTTCAGCAAATCCACACCCTCGAGTAGATTAAAGAGTGGAAAACTCAACAAACCAACCTTTGCGCGACTCTCTGGCCATGATGCGTCGGTAGTGAGAGATAGCGGTGATGCGAATGCGGTGGAACTTTCCAAACTTGGTCATCGCGAATTCGGCTACGCGGAGCAAGAAAGTTATACCAATTGCTTCACAGGTTCGACAGACCAAATCATTGGCCCGGCGAAAGAGGGGATCACGACGACGACCCGCGTTAGTATTGCAAGGGAGGGTTGAGAGAGAGGCAGATTGACTTCCTGCTATTGTTCACTCCCTTTCGATGCTTTCTGCTTGGAGTATGTGCTGTTATCAACTAGATGAGATGATTTGCTGCTTGCGGTCACGGCGCGGTAGAAATATATCTCAAAATACAGAAGGCAAACGCAATGGTTCTCCACGACATTGTTGCGTCCTGTGAAGTGGTTTGAGGAACAATATGATTTTCAATCACGTAGGGCAATTCCGTAGAGGATCAGAAATTTGCACCAGCAGTAACCCTTGTAAAGGGGGTAGAACGGATTCCTTGGGCAAAACTCGGTAACTCGGAAGAACATTGACACGGGGCCAAAATGGGGCCCACGTTTATGTTGCGCAGAATGTAATCAAACTCAGCATTCTACGATTTTGGTAGGAATTTACCACAAAACCTTGAGCATTCTCTTCTCTTTTCGTGGCCCTTGAGTGCTGTTTTATCACAGTCTCTCTCTCGGTGTCTGGAAAGCGGCAACAACGAGCTGAAAAAGACTTGCAAGGGCTAGTGGTACATAAACAGGGATTCTTGCATGAAGGTTCGCCATCCCTTTAAAGCGCAGCACAAGGCACATCACGGCTGGCTTCCTAATAGTCGGATGGTCATTTGGACAGTGTGTCATTTGCATTTTACGAGTCCTGAAATCTCGCAGTTAGGAATTCCGGTCTGGCTTTACCCTTGCACACGCTACGTTGGTGGTCTGTCGCATCCTAGGGCCTGGAATTCTACACGGCCGGGGGCCTTGAGGCAAGTTCGAAGAGAGATTGATCGGGCACTTGTAAACTGGATGTCAGCCCGTTACTTAGGCGGGCGACCCTGGTTTGAATCATCTCACTGAATGGGCAGGTTCTAGTTTCAACCTCAACCACGATATGGGCAACAGCTACTGGTTCCACCCTCTCTGGATGCCACAACCTTCTAAGCAGCCTAAATTCTCATGAAATTGCTTTCCACTTCTAAAACACATCAGACAGAATCATCCACTCTGCTCTAGTACACGCCGGAAAATCGCTCAGAACCCGACTGCCATCATAGGTCCGGTTCATAACATATATACCATTTGATAATGAGCTAGCCCCACGTTGTAGACAGGTTGCTAGGATCAGTCACGTGATAACCAGGGCTCAGCCTGGTTTCTATACGGTGAAGGTATGTTACTGATAAGTCCCCGGATTTCAGATGTCAGCTGACTTGTTGCTAGTGGCTTTCAAATGGCGGTGGATAATACAAGTAATTCAAGCAACTTGATTTGCGTGCAAGATAATAAATAACAAGACACCAAAGTTTGACTCAAGTGAAGGTATGAAGTAGTCCCAAGTATGATGCCACCAAAGGCGACGAGAGAAGTGTATAGTCCAAAGAAAACTTTTCATCCAAGTAGTTTTCTGCCAGCAAATTTGCGATACCCGGAGCAACTGAAATTTTTTTTTTGGAAAAGACGACTTGAAGTGATGAAATCGAAAATCTAGAAAACCATCCCTAGCCCGCGGTTTTCTCCTGCCGACATGGTTTTCCCCCAACGGTGGCTCATACGGCTGGAGCTCGCAGTCATGCTCGTGGTCGAGGTCCGGTCTTTGTCTCCGTGTGCTGACGAACTCGATCCTAAAGATAATCCGAATCGAGCGGCGTGAGATGTGACCGAGTGCTCCACGGCGATCATGTGTAAGGGTAAGTCAGATGAGAGTAGGTATTCCTCGACGTGTGAACCTTGAACAGGCTCTGAAATGTGCTCCATAGCAAAAGGCCTTAGACCTCGGATGCGAGCTAACGCTTGTTTCATGCTGTCTCTGAGCGAGCCTTCTTTGTGAGGTTCATAGTTCAAGTGCACAAGGAGTTTGTGGTAATCGCTCTCCAAAAGTTCGATGAGGTCGCGGTCGTGGATAGCTGAATTTAGGGCGGATTCACAAGCCAATAGCCATTGATTCGCACTAGGTATCCATTTCTCCTCCTTTCTCAAAAGACGTGCATATCCCCGGTGAGCTGTTGCCTTTTCGATCGCGTGATCAACATCTAGTTGATGGAAGGAGTGGCCAAGTAGATCCCGATATAGGCGTCCGGCTGACTCGAGCAGATACCGATCATAATCCACCAATCCAAGAGCCAAGCATTCATGCGCGAAAGAAAAGCCGTGGAGGAAAAGCTGAGGATAGATTTGGTAGATTTCTCCATCAGAAGTTGGTTTCTGGAGCGTGTCCCTCATGAGGCTCCAGTGGTCTGCCAAAGAAAGGGCGCCTTCGTCGCTCTGAAGAAGCAATTCAATCATAACGGCTTCGATTCGTGCGAAAAGTCGAGCGTTTTCATCGAGGGAATTTTGAATGAATAGGATGATGAAGCCAGCAAGGGCACGAAACAGCAAGAATGTTGCTTCTTCAAAGCGATGAGTCTTTGCCAATATTTCCCCCAGAAATGCTTGAACGACGATCTGGGAATGTGTGTCAAGGATTCGGCGGCAATGATACTCCGCTTCCTCGTACTGGCCCATTCCTTCAAGGGCTTTGGCAAGCTTGAATTCATCGTGTTCTATGTGAGAGTTGGCTAGCTTCACGGCAAGGCCACTAACACACTCCAAGGAGGATTCCTCGACAGTTCCTTCCCATTGCTCGTTCACAATCGTCGAATGAGACTCGACCAAGAATCGATCGCCAATACAGTGGAGGTCGGGCGGGGATTTTTGTCTGTCAGAAAGATATTCGGACGCTCGGGCTCCCTCAAACTTGTTCTCGTGTTCAGCTAGTTCAGCGTCAAGTTGCTCGAACAAGAGGTCGGATTTGGCAAGTACACGCTCGACATCGTCACCGATCTGGTGTGATAAAGAGTACTGGGACCAGGGCTGATTTTCATCGGCCATCCAGACGTCGGCCATGGATATGGATGGTACTTGTTGCATATCGGCCATAGAAGTTACCAGACTCTGCCGTTCAGAATCAGGAGAACGATTCAAGGAGGTTTGTGATGTGGTTGACGCACGGGGCAGAGGTGAGGGGTGTGTGGTGGGTTCTTCGAACATTTGCTAACCATCATTAGAGGAGAACCAATTAACGAGGGGTGGCAGAGTACCTCCGAAGAAGAGCTTTTGCAACTGGGACCAGGAGTATTGTATGTGATATTGGGAGGTGTTGCTTCGTTTATGCGTTAAAAGAGTTCAAATAAGAAGGCATTTCGCATCGAGTAACTCACGGGCACTCAGAGGGGAAGACATTGTCCTAGTCTTCCAAACCTGAATCTTTGTAGGTACAATTCGAACCCATCCATAGAAGAAGTCTATATCTTTGCCTTCTTGTTTACGCTTCGTCCATTTAGCAGCAATCCATTCCTTGTCGCGAGTTGATATATTCTTGACGAAGCCCCATTCTTTGAATTTACTCTTCCACGTTCTGACTCTGGTCACATATTAGCTTGGCGTCCAGGTGTTGTTATTTTCAACATGTTCTTACCCTCCCTCGAGTCCATGTAGTCTTTGGATCTCGGCCATAGTGTGTTTCAGATTCGCGCCTTTAATGTTCCTAGACTTGTCTCCTTTAATGTAGAGTCGAAAAACATCTGGTTTTATTTTATCCCAATATTCTTGGGTAGGTGCTTCCTCCTCCTGGTCCTGGGGTGCCGAAGAAGTCACGTTGCCGGCCATGTTGAATTCGAGGTAGCATGCGCATCAGTTGTGGCAATCGGGGTGAGTTATGTATAGTTGAAAATAAACTCATAGTGAGAGAGGGAGAGAAATTCAACATGAAACCTACAAGAACCAGGACAGCTTGCTGAGTCATTCCACAAACCAATCACCAGAATGGCATAAAAGTGCAAGCCGCCAAAAATGACAGGCTGCGCCACAGCCTGCAAGCGCTTAGAGTGGTCGGGCGGAGCTCATAGCGAGAAATTGCGGGATACCGAACTCGACCAATGATAAAAAAGTGCATGCAGAGCTAAGAAACCTCACCGCAAGTATTTGGTCCTAGTCCCTGTGCGGAGGTCCCAGCATGAAGTGTGGAAGCCACAAGGCTGAGAGCAGATCCATTCCGCTGCGATGGTGCCTGATCCGGATCGGGGCACCCCGCGAGGAACGACTTTCAAGAATGTAGTCACGTGTGGTTTCAGATGTTGCTGCCACGTGCACCCTCATAAAAAAAAACATTGACTCTCTCAAATTTCAATAAAAATCACGACATGAGTACAGAATAGATAAATTTTATGATCAATACTGTGCAAGAACCCAGATACCTGCCTTTGGTACAAATCACGGTCGGGCTTCTCGATTGGATTACGCCCTGAGATTGCTTCTTTGGGGGCCTTGCCACCATCGAAAAAGTACAGAAAGGAAAGAAAATAGCTCGAAGTACGTCAACCTCGGCCACAGTAAGGGAGGTTCGCAAGCAAATGACTCCGGAGTATTTTGACTGGCTGAATGAAATCTTGACTGCCGGAATATCTGCGATGGTGGACAGAGATGTTTTGTGCCTTAGGACTCTCCGAGAGCCTGACCACACACACAGCTTTTTCATATGAACCTTTGTTGCGCTTTGCACCAAACAAACCTTAGAGAGCAGCAGTCAAACACCAGGTGCGCCACTAGATTAGGACTTATACAGTTTCCCGCATTCTAACAGATAATACATGTTACATTTTCCTGCTCGTGAGAGACCCCCTAGTTCTTTTCGAAATATGTTCGTACACGAAAGCTTTGCGAGTCGATACGGATACAGTCTAAAACTTGCGCCAGGGTAAAACAACAGGGTTGAATTGAGGTGTTTGCAGGTGGTGATGACTGTGTTGAGCTGAAAATGGGAGCAGGAATTTCGAGAGCTGTCTAGGTGGGCGGTTCGGTCAGGACGCTCGTTTGCGATCGCGGAAGACTATCTACCATACACTTCCACAAGGGCAGCATCAGCACATCTCTGCCTTTAACAATTAACGGAAGTGAGAGATGCGAGGCCTTACTTGGGTCTAGCGTTATAGGCGCAGACGGAGGGGGATGGGGAGAAGGACGAGGTCCTTCAGATCCCTTGGATTGCAGCTTTGGCATTGCCGGCGAAGAAGGGTTGAACGCGCCGGCTCGCTGATCGTAGAGTCGGTAAGGTCAGATGCAGTTCTCGCAAAGGTCAAAGATATCGCTGAACAACATACAGAGCAAGCTCTTGTAGTGGATGATGAATCGTGAATCATTTGGTTGCGGTTACAACATTTCGCAAGGGGCTTCGCATCAAATATTATGTTAAACGAGAACCCCTGACAGGGACTAGCGTCATCTTGACTCCTATTGTGGCACCCAAGACCAGGCAACCGGGCCGGGCCACACTGGTGACTGGCTTCGCTCAAGAGGCGCACGATCAAAGTGGTGAAATCTTTGATTTTTCTTGAATCCTTCTCAAAATGCAAGGTTCTTGGGATTGACTGATCAAGTAATGACTGAAGCATCATCGGCCAAGAGTCAATAACCCCTCTGACTGCAGCCTTGTGCTTACTCGCTTGCCGTACTTCAAGCCAGATCTTCAGAACAGGCGAATGGTTCTCGAACCCTTCAGCCTCATCTCAAAGACGGCTTGCTTCAGAAGCATGCGACGACTCACTTTATACCTATCTGATCGGAGGCTGCCTTTCGTCAGAACAGCCCGTGGCATGCAAACGCCCTCCCATAGGCGAATCAATCAGAACTCAACTAACTTACTAAGTGTGTGTGCGAACTCGCAATGATGTCCATTTCGGCGGTGAAGATGCGCAATGTTCACCGCCTTTGAGCCTCTCAGGATGCTGGGACAAATTGATCACAGCATGTGCCTGGCCAGCGTTTTTTCTTTTCTCCGCCTTTTGCTTTCTTACGAAGAAAAAAATCAGTTTTCTTGTACAAAAGTTCGTGATTATTCAGGAGAAGCTCGCACGAGTCCGTGCTCGAGAGACATATCGGATTCATAGCCGAATTAGAAGCAGGGCAAAACGAAGTGCCAACCAGTCGCTCATATGTTCCCAATCGCCAGTGCAGGTGGAGCTCTTCCCAAACAATCTCACCAAGCAGGTCAGATTGACGATCGATACACGGAGCAAGAAATTCAGCAGATTGCTTCTGATCTCCTCAGAGATGGTCATCGCTCTTGGAGCGACAATCCTCGACTCTACATCATTCTAAGAGATATCGGCCAAATCAAAGATACTAGCCAACCTCAACCACTGGATGTACTGTTAAGAAATGGACTGAATGACCTGTGGATACCCCTTACCTCCGATACTACCCTCCGGCAATCACTCAATCCAGAAATCTGCTTCCAATTTCTCAGAGCGCAGGACCGTGTTTGCCTTCCTTCAAAATTCTTTCGATTAGGATCCCGAGATTCCCATGGACACTTCGCAACAAGACATGATGCTCCTTTCGAATGTCGCCGATCAATCGGGCAAGGACGTATTGGCCGCGTGGATGAGGTCTTAAGTCTGAGTGACAGAAGAGTGTACGCAAGGAAGACTATTCGGAAAGCCAGTGATTTTGGTGATAATCGCGGCCAGGGTGACATTGAGTCGTTCCGTTGCGAGATGCAGGTCTTACGTCGCATCAAGCATCGACACTGTGTTCAAATGGTAAGGAGACCCATAGTCTTTGTCTCATTGTTTGAAGATGATCAAGTTTTTTATTCCGGGGTCTGCGGGAAGTACGCCGGTGTCACTGGGTTGATACAGTTACCATACTTTCATGAAAATTGTGTTGGGGTCACATTGTGGGACACCAAGTCTGTGTTATAGGGCCCGACTTCTGCTAACGCCCTATTTTGTACCCCACAGGTCGGCAGTTACACAGATCCACGCAATCTTGCAATCATCATGTCACCTGTCGCAGACTCGAACCTCAAAGATTTTCTCCAGCTAGCCGAGGCATCCTCTAAGCCCCACTATGCTCTTCGAATTCGAGAATGGTTTGGCTGTCTCGCTACAGCGATTCAATACCTGCACACGCACCGCATACGCCACAGAGACATTAAGCCTGCAAATATATTGGTTCACGGGGCGAATATACTGTTGGTTGATTTCGAACTTGCCCTCGATTGGAGAGACCTAGGGCAATCCACTACGAATACAAATCGTGGACGGACGCCACTATATGCAGCTCCTGAGGTAATGCAAGAACTGGAAAGCAATTCAACATCCGATATATGGTCTCTGGGATGCGTGTTTCTAGAAATGGTCACTGTCCTCAAGGGCAAATCTATCAAAGAGTTGCGAGAGTATTTCAACTCTCGGACGAAAAGCGCCCTCTTCTCCAACAACCCCAAAGGTATCGATGAATGGATTTCACACTTGCAAGACTTCTCAAGCGACGACAATTCACCTTTGCTTTGGAGCTCGAGGATGCTTCAAGTTGATAGAACCTTCCGTGTCAGAGCTACCGAAATAATAGACGAAATACGCAACACCAGCATTGCTACTCCCACCAACCAGCCAAATCCATATTTTGGGAAATGTTGTCAACGGATAAGCCAAACTGGAGAACACTTACTGGTGGGCATTCTTTGCGGAATGGAAGTTTTGGGGGTAGAGATCCGTTTGGAATTCTTCATTGCATTGGCTAAACTCGTCAGGACTCTACTGAATTACTCAATCTTAGCGAAGACTGCCCTAAGGCTGAACAACACCGCATATACCGAAATCCAGAAATGTTCCCAGGAATACTACCTTTCCAACCGCTAATGTCGTATCTGCACCCTTCCTTTATGATTCAGCATCTTACTCGACGCTCGCTGAAGGAATTCAGGCGCTCGGTTGTTGCCGACGAACAGTGGGAATCTTTCGGAGTTGATGTGCAATTGCTCTGTCTCCCATGGCAGCCTCTGCATCTCAATATTAGAAGATACGTACCATCATGTCACCTCTACTCACTCCAAACACAGTCAAATTCCCAAGCCATAGCGATCCACTATTCCTTGCCAGTCGGTATTTACAAACCGGCTCAAAAGGCAATGACGAGAAGGTTCAACAAATACCTGGACGAATTGATAAACAACCATTTGCCGGATTATGCAAAATTCATGCATAGACTCCGTGGGTCTGACCACTCAAGTAGGACTCTCGAAGTCTTGCTCTTATGCTTCCAGCAATGGAAGGGCAAATCAATTAGCAACCCCCAATGCCCAACCCACGAGTTGGTCCTCATGGAAAATGCGATAAAACTCATCGCCATTCAATCTTTTCTTAACATCGGCCTAATCCTCGAAAGTATTCCAGCAGCATTTACGCACTCCCCATTCCCGTCCCCAACTAGCCCCCAGCTCGCTTTTCCAGACAACCAAATACCTCGTCTCCTCAACCGCCAAATCAAAACTATCTTCTTCGCTATCTACAAGACGCTCCTTTTGCAAGTACTCACGGGATTCAAGGCCGTAGCATCAAATAAGACATCATGGGGAACAAGTGTTTTTGTGGGCATTTGTCTCGCATTCTTACTTGAGCGAATTGAAGCTGGGAGTCAAGAATATCTATTTTTCGCAAAAAGTGTGTATATGGATGAGGAGGGCGGTTTTGGAGACGCAGAAGCGTATAGTAGAGAGGTCGAGAGCGTGGTTTTCGACAGGATATATCGGATTTTGGGGTCGGGGGTCAAGATGAAGACAGACGGGGCCAATGCCATGACGCTAGAGTTATTGGACTCTTTGAGATGGGTGAGAGAAGGTTTTAGTAAGTTTTTGTGTCCGTTCTTTTCCAGCGCAAGAAATTAATTTACCGCAGCAGAGATTGAAGGAGACGAGATGCAGCACCCAGAAATTCGGGCACCGCACTCTTCTCGCCTTGTTTCGGCACTTGCTGATTTGGTGCTCTACACGTGAGCCCTTGCATGCATTTTCGATTCGTGTTCCATTTAAAGTTTCCAGACTTATGTGTCATGTTAAATCTTGTTGGATATATACATATAGAACTGGTAATCTGACAGTCAGGTTAGACGAATAGATATCGAGGAAGGATTGACGGACTCCGAGGAACTGATACACACATACAATACCCTGTTCAATGTACTAGCAACTATGGCAATATTTTCCTACACTGTTCACAAAGGACATCACTCCTGTAATTGTAGGCAGTCAGATGAGTTGTAAGGCTGCAAGTCGACGTCGCCTATCAAAAATGCTGTAGCGTTTTCCACTATCCGCTGAAAATACCGCCTGGCTAACTTGCCCCTTCAACACACTTCACTCTCGCCATCCTCCTCTCTTTCTCATAGCTTTCTCAACGGCAACATAAAACTCAACTTCCATTGCCAGATGAATCGCTCCTGATTCCGTGCTACCACAATGATGGATTATCCGGGCTGCAAACATGCTCCGCTAGGTAGAGACGGCGATGAAATCCGCTTCGTCGAAGTACAACTTTCCGCCGACAGCGCCCCTCCAATCCATTACCAAATCCATCAATTCAATCTATCCGCTTGGTCAAAGTACAAAGTCGTCTTATAAATGCGGGGGCCCGAAGATGAAGATAGCTTTATCACTACCGACGGCAAGAATTATGGTGTCGAGAGAATTTGTTCCTGGCACTGAAACGCCTGCGACTTGAGAACGAAACCAGGATCCTGTGAATTAACACGATTTGTAGCAAGCAAAGATGGCACTTGGCAGAGAAATCATCAAGTGCAGCTTATGGCTCTATTTAAAAGCAAGCAAGGCAAGTGGTAATATGATAGCTATCGAGGCAGCCCCATTCTGCTCTACTTTTGGCTATTCTGATCAGCCTGAAGAACTAGGATTTTTGATTGAATCAAGCTGTGAGGATTATCTGCTCTGGAGTTCAATCTAAGAATCCGAAGAACGCTAAGAGATTGAAGCGATAAAGCCAAGTATCAAAGTTCAAATTGAATTGACTATCCATGAATTCGTATAATTATACAAGACGTTGGGTGTGCAAAACCATGCATTACTCGGGATATGCTGAGCCCAGTATCATGCGCCGCGCTTCCAGGATCCTGTCCAATTTACCCATGCTAGCCAAAAGTGACAAGGAAGTACGAAACTTAGCTAAACAACGCCTTGCTACCCATGCTGTGTTCAACTGCGCCGTATAGAAGTATGCAGGTTCCCGCAACTTTCAAACATCTCAGACCGACCTCCTCGCCCCAACATTCTTAACGCCAACTCTGGGATGATCTTTATTTCGACGGCGGAAGTCACCCAGTTCTAGTTGATAGTCTTGTGTATGCTGCGAGGTGGCAGAAGCAACACTCGAAGCGTTTCAGCAGCGAAGGTAGCTTGCTCGAAGGTAGCTTGCTCGGAGAATGTGCCACCTCGGTCCCTTGTCGTACTCGTATCGTTTGCGAGACGGATTGCTTCGCCTCCGGGAATATCCCAACAGCATCCTTTCTCGTGTCGTATGAAGGGCGACGGTCAGGCTCGAAGGGATTCGCTAGACTTGTGAGTTGACAAGGAGTTTGTAGCTCTGCGCAGTGGATGCTTACTCTGATCTTTGTAATTCCTTGGGCTTGGCAAATGGCTATGGTGCTCCAAGCCCACCGGAACGACCGCTCGTCGAGAGGCCAATAACCATGACAACTTGGTTGGTGTGAGATCAAAAGAGGGGGTAGTTTTGTTTCTCTCACAATCAGAGCTGGCGGAACAGTGGTGAAATCGTTGCAGAGTCTAGTAGTCTAGTCGCCCTCGTTGATTTCCTCGCTGTCTCACAGCCTTGCGGGATGTGCCGCGGGGAACCAGGATTCGATCCCGGGTTGCACAAGTGATCCTTGCTTCCACGAGTTCACTGTTTCATGCCTGGTCGTTTCCGGAGTAGCAATCTGTTCAGCTGCGGCCAGGTGCGCACTTTCATGATCAAATACCGCACAATTAGAGCTAATCAGAAGTCTTAGATCGAGAATAAGAATATATGATTCGCTGCAAAAGCTCGCTTAGACACACATGGACTAGTGCGCACCAGGCCGCACCCCCACGGATAGTGGGTCCAACCCAAATAAACTTTTTTTAAATCTAAATATAATTATTCAGATTATATAAGTTCCTAAAATTATACTTAGGCTTACTATAATTAGATAAGGCTCTCATTTTAGATGAGTACTTAAAAGTTATCAAGGAACGGGCGATCTTTAGAGTAAAAAATAAAAATATCAAGCGGTGAGAAGAAGCTCGAATAAGTGTAATGCTGAGATATCGGCATTAGCTTTGCTTCTCGCCCAGCTAGCAGCTTCTCGCGTAGATAGGAACAATCAAGTCTCATCTCCCACACAGATTTCAGTGCTTGCCCAGCACGCGAGCCTTAAAAATCGTATGTCCGCGCCTTTCTTGATAACTCCGTACTTACTTACTTAGAATTAGATTTCCATAGCTTGAATTAATTACAGTAAGCCCAGTTTATAATTCTAAGAACTGATATAGTTTAGACAATATGTGGCTGCGTGGTCGGAGGGTCGTGAAGCCGTGATTTTGCAGCAGACCCATTTTGGCTTTCTCGCTAAAAGTAGAGTTTCGCCTACTGTACAGCTGTCATTGCTTTTTGAGTCGGACCGACTGAGACTCCTGCGGTGTCGGGTGTAACCAGCTTGGCCTCGTGGGGTGAATGCTTCCGGCTAACCCCGCCCAGTACATCTATCTCTCTTTCCCGTGGTCTTCTTCCCAAATCTTTATCACGTACGGTTTTGTTCGACTACTCAGGCTATCGGGGTCTCCAAAAATTAGGTTTCGCCATGTCGCGTGTCGTCTCAGTAGAGGTTGCGCTTCTATTACTTGCTTTGTATATGGTCAAAAGGGCGCTCTTCGATAAAAAGAAGAATGTAGCACCGCTTCCGCCAGGGCCTAAAGGGCTTCCCCTTATTGGAAACATCACGGATATGCCGCCGACGGGGATGCCGGAGTATCAACATTGGCTGAAGCACAAAGACCTATATGGTCCGATAAGCTCGGTGACAGTTCTCGGTCAAGTAATCATCATACTTCACGACAAGAATATAGCGCATGACTTGATGGAGAAACGTTCCACGATACACTCAGGGAGGCCGAGGATGGTGTTTGCCTTTGAGATGTAAGCTGTCTCTACTTCATAGCAAAGCGTCGGAAGCTCACTGATAACATTCTTTAGGTGTGGGTGGTTAGAAACGCTATCAAGCCAGCCAAACAACAGCAGGCACAAGCTCTATCGCAAGTATGCTCACCAAGAGATTGGCACGAAGGCAGCTGTATCACGGTTCTCTGCGATACAAGAGGCCGAGGTGGGCCGGTTTCTTTCGCGGATGAATCGTACACCGGATGATATGATCGGACATGTCAAAACGTGAGGAAAACGGGTTCATTAGGGACTGTGCGGATATATAGGCTAACACATAGTACAGAGAAGCTGGAGCAACGATCCTCAAGATAACTTACGGCTATAACATCGAGCAACACAAAGAAGATCCACTTGTCAAAGTAGTTGATGAAGCTCTAGAGCAATTTTCGGCGGCGGTAGTGCCAGGAGTATGGATGGTGGATATTCTTCCCTTTTTGCGATATCTCCCAGACTGGCTGCCCGGAATTGGATTCAAGCGCACCGCTCGGTTGTGGAAGAAAACGCTGACGGATGTGGTCAACAACCCGTACATGTATGTCAAGCAGCGAATGTCGGATCACTCGAACGAAGATTCTTACGTGTCAAAACTCATCGAGCAGAATCTACCGACTCTTGGACCAGAAGAAGAGCATGCGATCAAATGGAGTGCTGCGTCACTGTACACAGGCGGTGCAGACACAAGTGTCTCAACCATGACCTCCTTCTTTCTCGCAATGAGCATGTCTCCTGAAGTTCAACGCAAAGCACAGGAAGAGATTGATCGGGTAGTAGGATCCTCAAGGCTGCCAACTTTCAGTGACAGGGAAAACCTACCATACGTGGATGCAATCGTCAAAGAGGCTTTACGATGGCATCCCATTGCGCCTATGGGACTTCCTCACATGGCAGATCAGGATGATACGTGCAACGGGTACTTCATCCCCAAAGGGTCACTAATCGTACCGTCTATCTGGTGGTTCACACACGATCCCGAAACCTACCACGATCCGATGACGTTTAAACCAGAGCGTTATCTAGCACCTTTCAATGAACCAACGCCCTGGGATGTGGTTTGGGGCTTCGGAAGAAGGGTCTGCCCTGGCCGTATGGTAGCAGATTCAAACATCTATCTTGTGTTTGCTCAGACTCTAGCTGTGTTCGACATCAAAAAAGCTGTTGACGAAAGGGGGGCTGAAATCGAGCCTGAAATCAAGTTTAAAGCAGGGATCATCAGCCACCCAGTGCCACCCAAGTGCAGGATAACACCACGCAGTAAGGTGCATGAGAAGTTAATCAGCGAAGTTGAGGTAAAGTATCCTTGTGGAGAGAGCGATGCGAAATTTCTTTAGAAAATAAAGAAATTCGAGTAACAGGTTTGGGCTTTAAGGCCACCTCGTTGAGACTTCATGGTGGCGGCAGGAGCACTTGTACTTAGGGTTAAGAGTCCAGCAGAATGCAATTACGCCGCAGCAGGTTGCCACACTGAGCCAGGAGATTAATCAAGCCGTCAAGGCAGCCGGTGAGACGAGAAAAGCAACTGATTTTTTGCAGAAGACTAATGACATGGCCACAGCGACGAACGGCATTGCGTAGGCGTTTCTACATATAGGTCTAGAATATTCTAGAACCTATAATTTTCCTCGAAGTAGAATAAGATGTATTCTACTTAGGCTTTTTCTCAAGCAGTCATCAGAACCGCTTATTGCCCTACCCGGAACTCGCTCCCGATCAACGCTGACCTTATAAGTTGGCCTACAATCGGGAATCTGAGAAACAAGAAACGGACTTCATGGCTGACTTTGGGAACATCACAGTCTTATTATTATAGTCAGAATGCGCACAATTACACTGAAGATTTCTCTGAGGATAACTTGCTTTCAGATTTTTTGTTTCACCACAGTTCCTCTGGTGATGAAACGACGTTTACTTACAGCTCTGGAGCTGGAACGGCGATCTGGTTGGCCGGCGTCTCCTCTGCGATGCTACACCGGACCCAGGTCAAATGAGTGAGAACTCAAATTCATTGGTAATTACGTGGTTTAATTTATTGACCTCGATTCGACGCTGTAGAAGAGATTACTATTGAACAGATCGCGAAGTCATGATAAGCAGTACAGCGACCGCTGCCCCGAGCGAATTCCTATACACCCCCACGTTCGAAATCTGAGGCTTTCCCACTAGCAAGCAGGCACACCGAGATGGTGGAACGTGGGCATAGATGACGGGCATCATGGCAGCGTCCCGTTTGGTGCGAGCTAGGCACACAAAGTGTTCTTTCTAGATAGCCTTCGCAGTCCTGGCCACAGTGACCCCGGTCGAATCGTTCTAAATCTGGCTTTTCACGTTCGTTGGATGATTCTAGCAGGCATAGCAGACATCAATTATTGCTATACAATACTGGCAAGCCGTTTACAGAAAATTTAAATCATCTAGAACGATTTATTCCGTCCATCTCAATGCACATTGGGAAGGCATCCGGAGGTCGAAGTTACTGACAAGTGGCGAGGCACTTCGAAAGTTGATGTAAGTTGGAGAAGCGAAGGCACAAGATCATGTCGAGGACGTCGGACACCATGTTGTAGAAAAGCTGCATATTCTCGTCACTGTTGGAGCGCGCGAATCAAACGAGACGGGAACGGCACAACGAAATGGTGAACAAAGCCACAAGAGATTTGTCGAGATGAGGTTAGAGGGAATTGATATCAAATACGCTTCTGGAGTTTGATACCCAGAAATCAGAGCTACTTGAGCTTAATTCTAGGGCCGTGAATGCACTCGGGGTGGGGTAGTAGAAAACAGTTTCAAGCCACGAAAACAAATGGAAGACTACAACTAAGTAGAATGTTCACGTCTCGCATATTGAATCTCTGTTTAGGTACTGCATTTTGATTTTGGATAGTAATCAATTTTAGTTGCCAGGTACGAGGCTGAGGACGCTTGAGCTTGGTATATAGAAGAGGAGGTACTCCCGTGTATAGGATCTAAGTTTCTATTTAATGTTGGGCTATGTCATTAAGTATGGGCAGCCTAAGGTGGGCACACGATTTGCTTATTCATAGAATCTGTTTTTGCTTTCAAATTTGTTGCTGGAGAATCTGGTCGTCTGGGCGGTGCCCAGGAGGTAGGTTGTTTCTCGACTTCCTGAGCTGTTAGGCAAGACCGCTGTTAAGGACCATGAGATGTATGTGTCAAGTTTATTGATTCAATAAACCTGAGAAACGGTTAAATAGGATTGTCTGAAAGAAGAGGCCAGCGTGAGTTTGGAAGGTCCAGTAGACAGTGGCCGTACATTCTAATCAAGAGGAAAATGATAATGAGACGCGGATTGAACGCAGGCAAGAAAATAAAAGTTATGGCGGAATTCACTAAGAATACAGAGTGAGTTATAAGGCTCGAACAGAATTAACGATTAATAACCCAAACAGTGGGGGAAACACAAATGGGTCGGGAATGGCATTCTTCAAAGCGCCTGGGCCATCGCCATACTTCGAGCTCGCGACTAGGTTCAACAACAAGAAGAAGTAGTATGGAAGGGCAAAAGCGAAAGTGGCCATTGGTAGAGACAAGGATCTCGAAAAATGGAAAACCAGGTCCCGGCGTGGATGGGCACAACAGGCTGGCGCTTTTTTTTTTCGTATTCAAACATATTGCACAAACACGGATTCTCCAACTCACTCAATGTGAAGAATGCCGATTTCAGGATATACTAAAAACTAAGGTGTCATACACGCACATTTCTAAACAAACAAAATATGACTTTCCCACCGAGGATAAATCTCTTCACAGAGCGACCTCAGATCTTCCCGCTCTGGATTTGCCCATCTGTCGAGGTTTGCTTTCCGTCATTCGAATAATCGCCAAACTTCGCTCATCGAGCCGATTCAAAGTAGCACAATTCCCGGCCGTTGTGAAGAGTATCTTTAATGTCTTCTTTGGTTTTTGGTCTCCATCATCCCAAACATGTCGCTGGAGCAATCGCAGAAGGTTGCCTACATCGCGTGACCCAACAGAAAGGTAGTCTAAATGATCGATCCCATCGATGATAATAAGTAAAAGCGGAGGAGCAAGGTCTAGAAGGCCACTCAAGACCGCCAGACCCGCCTCCCAGGATTCCATCTGGCTGTTAAGTTTCTCAAATTTCTCGGGACTAAAGTCAACGGGACTAACAAATTGCTCAGGGAGGAGACTGATTATTTGGCGTATGAGGGAGTAGAGCAAGTTGAAGATGGGGAATCGCTCATCTGAAGGCCAATCGAGAAATAGGTGCAGTGTTGGGATTGCGGCTTCATCCGCAGCATTGATGAGAGCGGCGGCGATGGACGAGAGGTTGGAAGGGTAGTTGCGGTCCAGAGGACCCAAGATCCAGAGTATTTGGGAGGTGGTGGAAGTACTCCACTCCTTTATTGCATGCACGACTTGGTGTTCCGCAAAAATCTGACTCCCCTGGCAGACTTCAAGGGGGTCAAGCCGGAGATAGATGCACTCTTCAAGTGTGCGAGAATCCCTTTCCAGCTGGTCCTTTTGGTAAATTCCCATAGACTGATCTACAATTCCGTTAGATTATGCTACCTTTGAAACTTGAACCATTCTTACCAGACCGAATGTTTTTGGGGACGATTCTAGCTGTGCCTTCACTTCCCGCCAAAGATGAAACATCGAGCCCTGTGGAATTCCTCGTTTGACTCCACTGCACTGGTTCCTAAGTTAATCAATTTTGGGCTCAAGGGCTCAGAGACTTACTGTATTCACTGGGGATGCCCGTCCGGGTGGCATTGAACATCAAAGCCAACGGTGCGATGTGTCGGCCTTCAAGGACTAGAAGATCAGCCATGTGAGATCCAATTTGACGTCTATAATCCAAGCTAAGAAGCATATCACACTTCTCTTCTATTTTCTGAAGACGAAGTTTCCAGTAATGAGCATCAGCCGAAACTTCATTTTGCTCGTTCACTATCTTTTCGACCATTACACGCACATCTCGAGTTTCTGCGTGATTCGCGATCATTCCTTTTGTGTGTATTAGCCTTCCTATTCGGCGAATTTCTTCGATTGAGTCAGAAAACACGTCGTAGAAGTTCTCATTGAAGCTGTGTAGCAGTCGTTTTCTCCTCTTGTCTTCATACCAGCCTAAAGCTTTTCGCAAAAAGCTGAAAATGGAAGCATAGAGACTCTGGATGAGTCCCTGCATTTCTGTGGTGCAGAACAGTTGGATTTGCAGTACGCAAAGCTCAACCACTTCTCCAATTTCAACAAGGTCTTTTGACAAAGCTTCAAGTATCTTTCTGTGATTTGCAGACGCCTGTATCCGTCAGTTTTCCGCTCGATTTTGAAATGGAGAATAGATACCGACACTGATCAGGGTCTTCAGAGCCCCGCAGAAGATCGATCCGTAAAGGTTTTGGTCTGGAAGTGTGCCTAGCATCTTCGAATGACCGTCCAAGGTCTCTAGGAATTTACTCAAATATCGATGTGCTCGACCAGGACCCTTTTGCTGATCTTTTACACTTATGACAATACTCATCAGGTCCTTAATCGATACCATACTGCTGGATGGTGCAAGCTTCGCTATACCAGCATTTTTCTTGTCCTGGGGATCAGGCACAAAGTCTTTCCATGCCTGGCCCAACAAATTGCGTTCCACAATGAGCTCAGTCTCGGCCGGAGTTCTGCTCTGTCAGACTTAAGCAACCTACGCTGTGCTTCATATAACATACCGCCCAGCTCCAGAATTCTCATAGAATTCCTTCCACTGCCTTTCCCCGAGGGCCTGATTCGCTCTCTGCCGTCGTTGGGACAGTTCCTGGTCATAAAGAGCAGTTGCGATAACATCATCTTGGTGTTGAGCAGCTATATTTAGACTGAAACTACTGACTAAGGATGCTGCTTCCGCATTCTCGTCTTGTTGTTGAAGTTCCATCGCGATTATTTGGTATGAAAGAAATCAATATGGACGGATTCCTTTTGCTTTATGATCACTGATCGGGATCGGAGCTGAGCTGAAGCGTACGTCTGCCTAATCCAACAAACGTTTGAGGGTATTAGTGGTTGACGTACCGAAGTGTGCGTGAGTTGTTTGTGCATTTTGCGCCCCGTCTTGCAGGTGATAAGCCAATGAGACTCGTCCCTCTGGTTTCAGCCTCAAGCCTCCGCGGCCCCGATTCTCGTCGTATATACGGCGACCTTTCTCAGCAAATCTGCGACAAGGCTGGGAACGTAACACAATCTGCTCTTTTCAAATTTACCACGGACTGAAACAGAACACTTTTCTTCGACGATGGCAACCCTACAATCTCCTGTAGTCAGAGATTTCCATGGGCAAGCGATTGGCGAACCTGTAAGTATTCAATCTCCAAGAAATGAGTGCTTTCTGATTCCAATATAGCCACCGCCTGACAGCACGGGGGCTGCTGAACAGTGCGGCGACAACGAAGCCCGGTCTCAGGAAGCTGGCCATACCCAAGAGACTGAGGTTCCGAATATTGCTACGAAGATACTCTATCGATATCTTGTCAACGACAGCAATGGCGATATAATCGAGAAGAAAGAAAGCGCGAACCCCATCATTGTCAAGGTTGATGACAAAACTGCAAGCCTGACCGATCAAACAGTGCTTGAAGTTCTCACTACCCAGAAAGTCTTCAAGACCCTCGATCGCATAGACCGCAGTGATCCACCGTCTACAGTCCTCAAAATCCATTCTCTACATCTTATCAATGCCTTAAGAGAAGTAATAAGGTACTATCCCGGTCTGAATTTTTCTGGTGTGCCGGTCACAATTCGTGAACCCTTTATGCCATTAGTTCACTATATGAAAGAGCTTGGAGACTATAAGACGAATCACCCCCAGGGCCATGATGAGGATTTTGTTTTCATCACAAACTCTCATATCGATGTTCTGCTTGGATTTCTGGACCAGAGGCTTGGGCAGGAGTTGCGTCTGGAACGCGAACGTCATCTGCAACAACCGCCTGTTGCAACGTATGAATTTCTCTGGCTCCTTTTTCGACCAGGGGATGAAATATCTGTTCGAGCTTCCCACAAAGAAGAAGATGATGGTGCGGAGAGTCATCCTTACAGACTTGCCATGATGCGACATACGCCCAGCGGTTGCGATTTCCTGGTCTGGCGCATTGATACGATGTTCACTCAATTAGCACCATACGAAGAACTTCAACGTGTACAGTCCTTCGAAGGTGAAAAGGAAATATCATTCTTGAGAATATGTCCATTAGCCTTCTTGCCAAATTATTCCTTGGCAAGGGAAAAAATCATTGCTAGAGGGAAGAAGTTCGTGAGCCTTTTCGACCCTTCGTATATGGAACATTCGGGAAGCACACTAGATGTCTTCAAAACTGCTTCTTTTGAAGTGTGCCTTTCGTTCTCTGTAGGATCGGCGCTTTGCTAACGCTTATAGATTAACGGCAAAATCATGGTAGATCCAAAATCTTGGATACGTCATTGTGGTATGAGTTCTTATTATGTGGACGAGAGAAAATCTGCCTCCAAGGCATTTCAAGAGACTACATACTACCAATACCTGGGTAACGGGTGCGAATGCGCTCATTGCGACCAGATCTTAGATAAATCGGAGCCCGTCCTCCCGATAAGGGACTTTCGGTACGCCGGACGAGATGGTTCGAACGATGTATTGAAAGATGACTTCTACCTCCTCTGTTCTCCAGTAGTTCGCGGATATGCTTTGAATGAGAGAAAATGGGGTACACACGATATCAATAGTCCCCTCCTTACTTTCAACAGTCACTGATTATCACAGTTGAGTTGCATATCGATCAAGTATCTGAGCCCAAAATCGATCCTGATCCATTCTCAAACCTCGTCCTCGAGGATGAAATCAAGGATACAATCGAGGCTCTCGTTTGTAACTACGCTCAGAGAGATTCGAAAGTAGAGTCATGGAGCAAAGACTTTGTGAGAGATAAAGGAGAAGGGCGGATCTTCTTACTACATGGCTCTCCAGGTGTTGGCAAGACGTAGGTCTGACTTCAATCTCTTCATCTTCCTTGCGCTAATTAAATTCAGGTGCACTGCGGGTAAGACTCTTGAGACAGGTTTGATTGAGCTAACTTTTGTAGAATGTGTGGCGGACCTCATCAAACGGCCGCTCCTGCCACTCACATGCGGGGATATGGGAGTAGAAGCGAGAGAGGTTGAAAAGAATTTCAATCTCTTCTTTGAATTGGGGGAACGCTGGGGAGCAGTAGTTTTAATGGACGAAGCAGATATCTATCTCGAGCAGAGGACTTCAGAAAACCTCGAACGAAATAGTCTTGTATCTGGTATATACGCCAACATCAATATCATGGCGGTGGCTGACTAGAAATCCAAGTGTTTCTCCGTTCCCTCGAGTACTTTCGCGGCATCCTTTTCCTCACCACCAACCGTGTCGGGTCCTTCGATGACGCCTTCATCTCTCGAATTCACGTTGCACTTCACTACAAGAGACTCAACGACGATTACAGGGCCAAGATATGGGAAAAGAATTTCAATCGACTGAGCAAAGAAGATTCCATATCAATTGCTCCGGGTGCGATTATCTATATCACAACAGACCCCGATGTGCGAGCTGTTGAATGGAATGGCAGAGAGATTCGCAACGCGTTCCAAACCGCAGTTGCGCTGGCTCAATATCAGGCTCGGAAGGAGGGGAAGGTGCAGGTTGTGCTCCAGGCAGATCACTTGAAAAGGGTGGTGAAAATGTCGAAGCTCTTCAAGGACTACATTAATTCTACACACAAGAATCAAGACGAGGCGAAGAGGGCTTTTATCGAAGAGCGGAGAAACGATACGTTTGACTCCTTGCAACGGAACTGAGGGGGACTGAACTAGGATTATGGTTATGACTTTTCTCTTATAGTCAATTAACGTGTTTACTCAGGCGCGGCATCCAAACCTCCCAAATTTTGAATATGTGTTGCAATCGCTGCTGACCTTTAGGCAAGTTTGCCTCTACTATTCTTCGTGTACTGCTGGAAGAATTTCTAAATATTCTCGATGTCACCTACGGTACTAGATTTGACTCTTGCGGACAGAGAAAGACAAACTGGCCCCCTACTCAATTCGGCGACGATGTGACGTACCTAAACCTGCGAACCTCTAAACGACTCCAAGTGCAATAGTGGGCCGCTGGTTCAATCCTGTACTTGGATAACAGAAGAAGCATAATGGTGACCACTGGCAGAATAGCACTAACCCAGGAGAGAGGCGATCCCCCAACTTTGATCTCAAACTCTAAGCTTCCTTAACTCAAGGTCTCATCGACGGCCTCTCTACGACAGTTTTCGACAACTTAGTTAATGTCCATCACGAGTTGCCTCGCACTCACGACTTCACGCTCCGCAATAACACTCTTCCCGATACACTTTTGCTTCAGCTCCGATATCTGTACCTGTAAGTCACGGACTCGACTTGCCCAGGAGGCGCTGACAATCGCTTCATTCTCGAGGATGAAGACCGCGAGAACAACAGTGATTACCCTTGCTCGAATCTCCAAAAGAAATATCTGGTTCGCGAATACAGGCCTTTCATCGGTGCGTTGGTCTGTCGATTTCCGAACTTGGAATCTTTAGGTCTCTGTTGTACACAGATGACCATCGGGGATACCATCGATCGGAAACTGCAATGTTGTGATTCAAATCGTACTTCGTTTCACCAGCCGGATCACAGGACAGGATTGTTCAGTGAAACTTTCCTGCGCGTCCTCGAAAGCTTCGTCGGACCCTTCAGATGAATGTGTTGGCGACTCAGAACCCTGGCGCTCTAGTAAGCCAGATTCCATGCGGCTCTCCGTGCTCTCATTCTCGTTTGATCCTTGATTGATCAAGTTCAGCAAGTCTTCGAAGGCGTTAGTCAATTTTTCTGTAACGTTTGTCCTCTGATGTAGCCGTGTTGAAAAATCGCCTAGCACATAGTCTTTGTCGAATTTTAACTTCAGATGGTCGGTGGACGCCAGGATGGAAATTGTTTGGAGATCTGCATATTGGGCTACGACGCTCAGTAGGTGTGGACCTTTCAGGCGGGGACATTCGCTGTATTCATACCACCTGTCGAGAAGCAGTTGAAGAACATTGTGATTATTGTAAACAATGGCAGTTGTCAAAGGTGTCCGACCGTCTTTCGATGTAACATTGATTTGAGCCCCGTATTCCAACAGTATCATAGCGTGGCTTGCACTATTGCCACGTGCAACGTGCAACAATGGAGTAACGCCGTCAACGTTACTGGCCTCAATGTCCGCATTAAAGTCGAGGAGAGTCTTGACTAACACGGGGTCGGAAGCGTTTCGAGCGGCGCAATTAAGGGGACTGCCGAATTTGATTCCGTCTGGAAGTGTAGGGTCCGGATTCGCGCCTGCTTCGAGTAGCAGACGGACGCATACAGTTTGATTCTGATTCGAAGCTAACGTTAATGGGGTATTCAGTTTTTTGTCCATGATGTTTGGGTCTGCCCCGTAGCTCAGCAACGTTGTTACAGCCCGATCATCTCCTCTTGCTGCAGCCCACTCTAGGGCTGTGCGGCCCATTGCATCTGGGATGTCGACATCATCCGGATTCCGTAGAATCTCTTTCTCTAAGTCCTGAAGTGACAATTTCAGAACGATCTTATGGATGAGTGCGAAGTTTTGGTTTTCAATAAAATCGCTTCCTGCGGCAAGACATCTGAGAATCTCAATTGTTTTTTCGGATAAGCCTCCTCGTAATATAATATCGCAGGCTTTATCGCTAGGGCAATCGTCGTTGACTGAGATGGGCCTGTATCGTCAGTTGTGAATATATAACAGTGTCAATGTGCGACACACCTGTAGTCAGAATCGGCACCTGCCGATAACAGGAACTTGCACGTTTCATACTGCTGACCATATAACGCCCACTAGATGGGTGTAAGCATAACATTTAATACTCTATAGATGGAAAGGCCCACTCTCAGTATTGAATACCCACGGGTACTGCTTACGTCTCGAGGAGAAGCCAGACCGTGCTTGAAAAGAATTTTTAGCCCCTCAATGTTACCCTCTAATGCATAACTGACGCACTGGGCCGAGTCTGGTACTCTTCTCAATGTGCTCAGAGATATCTGGGGGCCGATGTTGGGTTGGTAAGCCAGTTGAAGTCGGATGATTTGTGCCCAACAGAATCCAAGCGGAAACCAATACTCGAAACTGACATGAGGAACTTGTGGCTTATCACAAGTCCCAGTATCACAAGGCTGGCTCAAACGTGGCATACCGGCATATCCAACGAAGAGTTGCCCCAGCATACGATCCATGAATCCCGGCGTTGTTGACTTTCTCTGGGAGTGGCAAGCGCAGAGACAGCCTGGTCTACAGAGAGCAGCATGCTGAGTCAGTCGAAACCCTACAGCTTCACTGCGAGCTGGCATTTGTGGGACGCTGTCTTTGCTACTTGTTCGAGATAATCGTCTTCGTGAATTGGGAGGACCCATATTATAAAGAGGTCCGATTTGAGCTAGTTGACTGGCTTGCACCTGTGCCGATTGGGCTCTGAGCATTTCCTCAACTCTGCTGATTCGCTGATCCACCTGCTGGTACGTCTTGCTCACGGACTCTGTAACATGCTTGTGTTGCAAGGCAATCCCTCGTAAGAATTCGTCCCACGATGCGGCTTGGTCCTGTACAGACTGCGTAGTAGCGGTTGATAGAGTTTCAAGGTCCAACCGAACACGCATCATTTCACGGCTTTGCTGGGTCAGCTGGCAATACTAAGCTGATACTGCAGTCTCTTGCACGGCAGGTTTAGGGGTATTCTTACGAATTCGACGCACCTAGTATGACATTAAGGCTGGATTTGATAGCCTTAATATCCTCTTGCAGGGCGTGTAGTCGAGGTTGTTCTTTCCGCCAGAGACCAGCTCGAAAAATCAAAACATTGTTCCGTTTAGACGAAGCTGCCAGATTGTCAATAATAGCTTTCAGTTCCTTGAGCTTTTCTTCTGCTTTTCTTAAAAGTTGTGGTATAGTCATATAGTCTGTCTCCGCCGTAGCGATGGGCGAGCAAGACCTTTCTTCAATGACTTTGGCGACTTGAATGAGGACGACTTCAACATCGGAGACCTCGTTGCTCAATGCGTGTAGCCTTCCAGGCAATTGCTTGCACAGTGTTCGCAGGTCGGACAATGCCGCGGCGATTTGAGCAGCAAGGGTTGCAACCGCAATCACACTCGCGGTTACTGAAATTGGATCCATGTCTGTATTCTCGAATGAAAAAATGGTGCCATCCGCAGATGTGGTGAGAACACGAAATCGCGACGAGAGGTGATGCTCCAGTGATAAAACGTCTCCTCGCTGTGGTATTCTGCAGAGACTAAAACCGCTGCTTAAGATGTGGTGGTACAGGGCTCTACTAGTGCTATCGCGCCGGATGTCATGATAGATTGCCTGTGATAGGAGGCGGGGCTGGCAGCCTATTTTCAGCAGGGCAGAATTGAACAGGGATTGCAGCGGGTATCTGTTGGTATTGTACGAAAGGGGTACGAAGGCGCGCCGCTACGGAAAGCCATAAGAACGAGTTGTGCCAGCGCATAGTTCTTCGTAGGAAGTGACGAGGGTAGATCTGGCGCTAGCCGCATTTAGATAAGGGACATGCTGCACCGAGATCATGTGACTGAACACGAGAATGAAGCTATTCGCGTGAGAATATAGATCGAGACGCGTGCCCTAGTTATAACATTAAGATACTATATACTCAGAAAGTTATATTAGTTTAATAATTAATTAGGAAATATGAAGGTTACTACGGTTAATGGTGCGATATGTTATTCTGCACATCACTACACGTGATTCCACCACTCTCGTCAATTTCTACGGTACCAAAGCGGTGAAATCGGCAAAATTCCGACGAATACACTGACTGGTTCGGCAACTCACAATAAGAGATGGTGGCTGAAGCGCTGACGACCAATTTTCTACTTGCAAAGACAGCGGGATACCCCAACGCCTGGCGGCTCCTGTACGGCATCCAATAATCTTTGGGAGGTCAACTCACAAAGCCAAACCCTTGCCCTTTTTAAACCCTCGGGTTTCAGCGCGAATTCGCATTGCGGTGGCCACAGACCATCACCGCCTAACGTCAACCCCGCACTCCGGTTCTTGCAAACATGGACAAGCCAAAGCCCTCTGTCCCTTTTGGGCACGCAATGAGAGATGTTCATTTCAGTTTCGATAAGGGTTATTTACCATTGAATCATGGCTCCTTCGGAACCTTCCCCAAAGTGGTGAGAGAACGCCAACGCGAACTGCAGGATCTTATGGAAGCTCGCCCGGATACATATCTTCGATATACGTATCTGGAATTGCTTGAGGAATCCCGCAAAGCGATTGCTCCTCTTCTCGGTGTATCCATGGATGAAGTTGTCTTTGTTCCAAATGCAACCACGGGAGTGAATACCATTCTGCGTAACCTTGTCTATCAGAAGGGGGACGTGATTTTGCATTTCGCCACCGTGTATGGAGCGTGCGAGAAGACTATCGACTCCTTGTGCGAAACTACACAGGTGGAGAGAGTCTGTATTGCGCTTGATTATCCAGCAGAAGATGATGATATCGTTTGCAAATTCAAGAATGTGGTCCAGAATTTGAAGGATGCGAGGAAGAATATTAAAGTCGCTATGTTTGACACGGTACTTACCTTCCCTGGCGCACGTTTTCCGTGGGAAGCATTGGTGAAAGCTTGCAAAGATCTTGGAATTTTGAGTCTCATCGATGGTGCTCATGGGATCGGCCACATCGATTTGACGAATCTGGGAAAAGTAGGGCCAGATTTTTTCACTAGCAATTGCTACAAGTACGTGAAATCGAATGAGATTTGGTGCCCCGATATTAATTCTGTGTTCAGATGGCTGTTTGTGCCCCGCGGCTGCGCTGTATTATACGTACCTCTTCGTAACCAGCACTTAATTCGGACATCGTTACCCACTTCCTGGGGGTTTCAACCCCTTGCAAAAAGAGAGGTTGAGCCAAGGGATATAAAGGCTTTTGGCGAGCTTTTCAAGAAGGTGTCCACTATTGACCCTACACCATATGTTTGCGTCCAAGAAGCACTAAAGTTCCGCGAGCTGGTATGTGGCGGTGAAGCAAAAATTAGGGAGTACTGCGAGAACGTCGTCAAAGTTGGAGGCAAGCGAATGGCTGAGATTCTACGCACCGAAGTTATGGACAACAAAACCGGGACACTCCATCGATGCTGCTTCGTAAACGTACGTTTGCCGTTGACTGTCACTCAAGGAGCTCCTTCTTATGATGATTGTGTCCCGTCCGAACATCAGCGGGAGTGGGCGAACTCACAATCAATGAAAGGATCTGGGTATATCCGAGAGGCGGATGCCTCGAAGATCGCGAAGTGGATGACGGAGAAATCCGTAAAAGAGTATGCAACTATGATTCCAGTTAAGTTCTATGTGGGGCAAATATGGTGCAGAATCAGCGGGCAGATATATCTTGAATTAGAAGACTTTGAGTGGGCCGGATACAAGCTCAAAGAGATGTGTGAGAGAGTATCGAAGGGAGAATTCCTAGTTGAAGATGACCAGTGATGAGGAACGCAGCCCGACTCTGCTTCAACACGGCTCAGGCTTGATTAAGTAGTGTTTCACTCAGGCCAAAGTTATAATGCTGCAATATTTACTTGCCAACCTCATTTTCCAATCAACTACACCAATTCGCAAACATATAAATTCGCCGGTGTGTTTTGGGTCGGCCTTGATATGCTGTCTCAGGTGCGGAGCGGGTCGAGGTTATGAATTTTTTGTGATAGTACTCGAGATGGAGCTGCAAGAGTCACGCGTGGCACCTCAATGCCATGTCATGATATGCTCTAGAGATACTTCACTGGGGGACCCGGCCGAAAACCTTCGATATATGTCGCAAAAAGTATCCAGTAGGAGAAGGGCCAGTGATGGGATGCTTAGCCTGCGTGTGACATGGGAGTCTGTTGCTCGGCAGCCAATAATTCTTATCATACCTGAGGTTACATCACCGCCGGAGATTACTTCAAATGCAACTTTAGAGTTGCAGAAATTATACCTCAGATTTTGATTTGCAGAAACAATGGAGGAAGAAAGTCAAACCGACAAGGAAAGTCGGGAATTACAGCAGAAGGTGGACGAGGGAAACACTCACTTAGAACAGGTGGAGAGAGAGCTGTAGCTGGTAGAAGATGAATTAAGAAAGGTTATAGAGAGAAGAAGAATCCTGATGGATTGTAGGGAGATTGGAGCGCAGGAAAGAGTCCGACTACACGAAAGACAAACAGAGATTAAGAAGAGATAAGCGGACATCTTCAAACGTCAGTTGTATACACAACAAGAATGGATTGAGAGCTATCATATTGATTACGATAGAGATAATTACGAGTCAGGAGCTATGGATTTTCAGACGCTGCTTATATGGGCTGCTGAGCCTGGGCACGAGGTCATGGTGAGGCAAATTCTGACCAGAGAGAATGTCGAAACCAATTTTTATAGTCGGAAGCTGCTACCCTGGGCTGCTGAGAATGGGCACGACGCTACCGTCCGGATACTCCTTGAGACAGGCGCCGACATTGAGTCGAAGGATAGTAAAAGCAACACGCCGCTGTCGTGGGCGGCTAGGAAAGGGCACGAGGCTACAGTCCAGCTACTGCTCAAGAACGGTGCTGACATCGAGGGAGAGCATAGCAATCCTGAAGACCCCAGATATCGAGCTACCTACCTACACTAAATGCTCTCAGGCAGAGTCACTAGCGCCCTCAGCAGCTCCAAGAGCAACAGCAGCAGAGTCTAGAAGCCGGGCTAACACAAGAGGATGGCTCCCCGAGATCCAATAGTAAAGAATACGGCCGTAACCAAGAAGCAGTAAGTCGTGAACTTGCTGGTAGCACTATTAAGGCGGCAGGGGCAGCAATGGTTGGGAATTTAATAGGTGAGCCACCTAGCACTGCATGGTAGGAAAGCACAATCGATTTTTTGGTGAGGTGAATCATGGAAGCGGGAAGCGGGAAGCGGGAAGCACGCTGGCACATGTGATCCTTACCGCTTTCCGTAATTGGCGGTTGGGAGTGGGAGCATCACCGAATCCAAACAGTCCAGAATCGGGTCTTCAAGGCTCACGTGACGAAGAGAACCCGACTTCCCCTCGTAAAAACCAGGCGCCTTTTTCTGAGAGGCAAAGCCGTTCTTATGCACAGTTTGCCATTTCAAGTAGGGCGCAATACAAGGGAAATGACTGCAGCTGAGATACGAGCACGTGACCTAACACGCAGAAAGAATTCTAGGAGACTTCGTTACACAGGGCTCCGTGTATGTGCCTTCCTTAGCGAGGAACACTAGCTATACTTGTCACTCCGAGCACACCATCAATTGATCATCATCCTCACTCCTAATTATCTGGCCCTGCGGCGCCAACATTTGTGAGAGCAAGCGCCCAGGGTTTTGGCCTGGGGCAGAAATGCCAACTCACAACCTCCACGCTCGCACGCTCTCCTCACAGAACTCATGTCGCACTATCTCGACACAAGCCAGCCTAAGCTTCGCCATGGCATCCGACACTTCAAAGAAGGAGGGGTCAAAAAAGGGCTTCCGCTTAAAGAATCCTTTTCAATCCAGTTCTAAATCGAGGGATCGCGCAACGAAACCTAGTTCTTCAACTAGTCTGGGCCCCATCGCTCCACCTTGTGATTCTAGCGCGACCAACCCTGCACGGCCTGATCCTGACGATCATCTACCTCCAAATGCGTCTGAACGACAGAAGTTGGGCCTTGTGCTCTTGACGCCGGCCTTGCCCGCCGACCAAATTGATGAACAGTCCCCAGACATTATCGCAATACACGGAATATGCGGAGATCCACTGAAAACGTGGACGCACGAAAGCGGGGCTCTTTGGTTACGCGACTTCCTCCCAAAGGACATCAATGGCGTCCGGGTGTTTTCGTTTGGTTACGATGCCGAAGTGGCCCTCACAAAGTCTCGAGCGACGATTGATAGTTTTGCACGGTCACTCCTTAACAACATAAAATTGGAAAGAGACGGAAAGGTTTGTGCTGTTATTTATTTACCTTCTCAATTTGTTTACCAAATATATTCTCATCTTAGGCTTTATAAGCCTCTCAGTTGTAGGATTCAAGTCGCCAACTTTGCACTCTCTGCCTAACTGAGAGTTTGAAACAACTAACATGTTTAAAATAGCAACAATCTCGACCTTTGATATTCATATGCCATAGTATGGGTGGTATCGTACTTAAGAAGGTATTACTAGCCTATCTGATTATATAGAAAGTTACTCACTTAATTCTATAGGCTCTTACTATTGCTCGGCTCGAGGACGAAGATGAATTTCCTTTCCTCCGAACTTCGATTAGGGGAATATTTTTCTTGGGCACACCTCATCGCGGTACTGACGCCATTAGATGGCCGCAGTTATTGGCAAACATTTCTACCGTTAGCCTCCACGTAAGTTCTGGTCTTACAGGTTCTACCCGGAAGGATCTACTACAGAACCTAGAGCGAAACTCAGAGACACTAAAGACAATTTCAACGGAGTTTCGAAATCAAGCGAAAGATATCAAGATTTTCTCATGTATCGAGCAACACACCACAACTCCTCTTTCAAAACTGGTAATCCTTCCTTAATTACCTAGCAAGAAAATTTCTTCTCTAACCCTAACCAGATTGTCGATGCGCACACAGGAATATTGGATTTCCCTGGGGAGGTTATTATACCCATGGACGGTTGTGATCACCGCACTATGTGTCGCTTCTCAAATAAGGACGACAATAATTACCGTGTTCTCAAAAGCCGGATCAAAGGGTTGTTTGGTGAGTATGCTCCTACATGAGGTTAGATTCGAGGTATCTGCGTGGATTTCGTGTTTGGTCAGCATATAAATAGCCAAAACTAATAAATATCTATATGTTGTTAGACGCTTCAGAGCAAGCAAAACATGGCCAGAATACCGACACTCTAGCTGTCAGTGTAGTAAGCCCCGAACGGAAAGGTAAGATAATGCCCTATGAAGAACAGCAACTAAGTTCTGAGCTAAAACTCTCCAGGGTCTCATCAAGAAATGAAGACAACAGACCAAGCGGGTAAGTTACCAAAGGGACGACCGTACCAAGCTAGGAGTGCTAACTATGGCGCATAGATTGCTTGAAGTATCTATACTTTAAAGATATGGAAGCACGTCAACATGAAATAGTCCTTGCAACAGAGACAACATGTGAATGGTTACTGCAACATAGAAAATTCAGACAATGGACTCTCCAGAATGGGGGATTGCTCTGGATCAAGGGCAATCCAGGGACTGGAAAATCGACAATAATGAAGTACATCCTCCAAAAAATGAGCCACAACAAGCCTGCAGTCCAAAGCAAGCTAGTTATACTCTCATTCTTTTTCCATGGCCGAGGCTCCACACTCCAACACACCCCCCTTGGATTCTATCGGTCGGTTCTCCATCAGATTTTAGCCCACATTCCCAGTGCGTTGTCAGATCTCGTCACCGATTTCAGGAAAAATTGCGAAGTGAAAGGGAAACCGGGCGAGAAATGGGACTGGCACGAAGTAGAATTACGAACTTTCCTCCGGTCGTCAATTCCCAAAATCTTGGAATATTACTCGATCCGAATCTTTGTGGATGCGCTTGACGAAAGTGGCGAAACCGCGGCAGTTGAACTGGTGAAAGAATTTCAAAATCTTATACAGCGGTACCCAAGTACGTCTGGTTCAGTCTTCAGCATATGTTTTAGCTGTCGTCGCTATCCTATTATCAATTTCAAAGGGGGACTAGAGATCTGCATCGACCGAGAAAATTCCGAGGACATCAGGACGTATATCCAAAGTCAACTACAAGACGAAAAGCACCAAATAGTGGAAACTATCATACAGCGAGCCTCGAATAGCTTTCAATGGGCCCGCCTTGTTGTTGATCGCGTCGAACATATGAGGAGAAACGGCAAGAAAGAGAAGATGATTAAGGAAGAAATTCTGCGCATTCCTCCGGACCTCAACAACTTCTACCGAGAAATATTGGCAAGCATAAGCAAAGAAGACGTACCTGAGGTGTTAAATCTTATCCAGTGGATCCTCTTCGCTGTACGACCTCTCTCCTTGGGTGAATTACGCTTCGCCACCGCTATCGATCCTCATTTACCATACACGTCTCTACGACAATGCGAAGATGAAGGAATCCTGGCAGAAAACATCGATGAAATGGAGAAAAGGGTGAAGTCTCTATCGCGCGGCTTAGCAGAAATCCAACTGCATGACCATACCCCAGTGGTCCAGTTCATCCACCAGTCAGTCAACGACTTTCTGTTCGATGACGGTCTCCAAATACTTTTCGGAGAGCGCTGGGAATCGCTAGATTTAGCCATAGGTTTAGCACATAACAGCCTTTCCCGGTCTTGTATCCGCTACATTGATATGGAAGAGATGGCTCGGCAGAAGATTATAGACTGGAAGGAAGCAGCCATATCCGAGATTCCTTTTCTAAGCTATGCCACAACATCATGGCTGCCACATGCAAAACAAGCCTATGTAAAGAGGATCCCCCAAGTCGATTTATTGGATTACTTTCATTGGCCTTCGGAAGATCTTCTAGGACAATGGGTTGATATATACAAGACCATCGAGCCGCAGTCGGCCTGTCCAACTCAGAACACCACCCTTCTACATATTGCGGCTGAACACGGAATGGCCGATCTCTCGTCGGCTGCTTTAGGAACTTTGAAAGAAATAGACATTAACCCCGACTCAAAGGATAAGGAAGGTCAGACGCCGCTCTCGTGGGCTGCTAGCACGGGGCATATGGCCGTTGTTGAGCTACTACTCGCGACTAGTAAGGTCGAGGCCGATTCAAAGGATATAGGGGGTCGGACGCCGCTCTCGTGCGCTGCTAGCAACGGGCATATAGCCGTTGTTGAGCTACTACTCGCGACTGGTAAGGTCGAGGCCGATTCAAAGGATATATGGGGTCATACGCCGCTCTCGTGCGCTGCTAGCAACGGGCATATAGCCGTTGTTGAGCTACTACTCGCGACTGGTAAGGTCGAGGCCGATTTAAAGGATATATGGGGTCATACGCCGCTCTCGTGCGCTGCTAGAACGGGGAATCTGGCCGTTGTTGAGCTACTACTCGCGACTGGTAAGGTCGAGGCCGATTCAAAGGATAAGGAAGGTCAGACGCCGCTCTCGTGGGCTGCTATAGGAGGGCATCTGGCCGTTATTGAGCTACTACTCGCGACTGGTAAGGTCGAGGCCGACTCAAAGGATAAGGAAGGTCAGACGCCGCTCTCGTGGGCTGCTAGAAGAGGGCATCTGGCCGTTATTGAGCTACTACTCGCGACTGGTAAGGTCGAGGCCGACTCAAAGGATAAGGAAGGTCAGACGCCGCTCTCGTGGGCTACTAGAGAGGCGCATACAGCCATCGTTGAGCTGCTACGCAAGTATATTAATTAACCATTTAATTTGTATTATATTTATTTTATTACCTTGAGTAGGAAGGGGCCTAGGAGAGACAATGTTTGTGTGTTTTCCTTAAGATACGAGAGTATCAGAAAAATGTAATTGTCGATCATATCCATATGGATTCCGCATTGGAGTCGTTATTGAGTCTATTTCGTCAGTCTCGTCTAAACATCTAGCAGATCCCAGCTCCAGTTCCTAGGTGCATGACCGCAAAATAGAAACGGGGCTTTATTGGCTCTGCGTAGAGAGTTTCTCGTGGCCTCTTTAACCAGCTTAATGAATTTCTCAATCCTCTTGATGTCATCAGGGCCCATGCTGTTATTACCCCGAGCACCACGATAGTGACTGCCATAGTAAGTGGGCTCTGGGTTTCGACAATCTTAGCAGTGATGAGTGACTCTAAGGTCTCGGTAGTAGGTGGTAAACTGGACTTCCACGCGCTAAGAATTTCGGCAAAGATTTCATTCTTGACATCCTTCCCAAACCGCCGTGCTGCATCGGTGAAGATGGCCACAGTCACCATAAAGTACTCGCGCTACTGGCCATCACCTTCACCGCAGTCACAGATCCGCTCCTTCCTTCATATCTCCTTTGGCCTCTAACAAGGTGTCGATATGATCAGCCTCATTGGCCCCAGCCCGCTAAGCTTCTTCTATCAATGCGGTCTCAACGTAGCGGTTGTGAAGTGCTACACCGATCCAACCGCACAATATGTAACTCGCATTCTTGAGCGGCAAGACTAGAGGAGGGTTTTCGGAAACGTCGTCGACTACAGCGTCGGATGGCCGAATAGGTCTCTAGCCACTTGATGTTCGAATATCCTTCCCAGAAGATATCCACATTTGTTTTCCTTTGTAGGAATCAACACCGGATGGCTCAGGAAGTCCCGAGTCGACTTCCGAAACAAGCGCTGAACCCCCCTGGCGTCGGTTTTGATGCGGTTGAATGCCTGATATAAGAACCATTTGGCACTTGCTGTTCAGTACCTCGCGCAAACTCCTCCTCTCGACATTTTTCTTCGGCAAGTCGGGTCCAAGAGCATAGCAGAAAGGTGGATTGCTTGGGATGGGTACTTCTGGGAAAACCGGATTGATGTTGAATGTGCAGACAATTTCCGGGTCCAATCGGCTGCTTGGCAATCAGGACCTGGGGGCTGCAGGTGAAAGTCCTAAGTCCTTTGGCCTTCTGAGCGAAATTTTCTCCATGCAAATCTCCTCTTCTCTATATCTTGAAAAGCAATCTTTGATCAGCTGCTCCATCAGGGCAGGGACGAATCTTAGATGTCCAGGATCGTGTAGTACTAGGTACGCGTTGAGCAGCAGTGTATGGTTCTGTCCCACAACACGCGCTTGATGCCTGCCCAATCCTTTGCTGCCGATAGAGCGAATTCGTGAAATAGCTTTTTATCTGGAGCCGGAGCAATATTCGCCTCCGTACGAAATTCTGCCATCCTTGGGACTTCTTCTGTCAGTTGACGCTTTCTATCTAATCTCGAAACAGCATTCTTCTTGAGCTTGCAAGATGACAGGAACGCGGTGCAAGGCCCGAAGATCCCGAAAATTCCCCGGGAATGCTTGGGACATTTGATGGGAAGCGAAATGCCAATAACATGCCAAAATGTCGAAAACAATTTCCTGTCCCTTTCCAGGTCCAGTTCTCGTTCTAGGAGTTGCTCTCTGGACTCATGTCGTCCGACCACTGTATATCGGAGGTGTGAGTAAAAGTTCTAGCCTCATTGACTGGCACTGGAGACTTTGGGGGAGGAACCTGTCATGAGCCTTCTCAATCCAAGGGTAAAGGATATTCATGTTGTTTGCGCCTTGGATATCATCACTTTCTGGCTCCATGATGCCAGCCGCGTTTGATGAGATTTTCGCTGAATGTTGATCAAAATGGTAGAGGTGGGTTTGGAGAGAACCCCAGTTCTTTGATTCAATCGGTGGGGCATTTACTTCGCTTCTTCCAGACAACATAGTACTTTCAACATCTAAAGCCACCATAATAGTGGCCCATTTGTGTCTGGTCCCAGCCAGGATCTAGCCTTCAGAGGATCTGCCATCGCAAAGCAAGGCACACTTGTCATTGGATAACGGACGAAGAAGAAACCGATCTAACTGCAAAGGTGGTGCTAGAATGTAAAGCCAGACACTGAGCGGTTGAAGCGGTTGGCTGTCCTAGGGGTTCTCGAATATGCAAGGAGACTGAGGAAGTCCTTTTTTGGACTAGACTCCCCACAAGACACCAGAGTTGCTAGACAAACGCAACACAGTTGCAGACTAATTCAGAAATCAATTATAAAGAATGGATCAGTTCACCCACCTTACCCTTTCCAACCCCCAATGATTCATATCTGCCACTCAAAGCACTCAGAAAGGGATAAAAAGGAGCCAGCGTATATATTGCCCCCTTCTGTGTATCAAACCTTCAGACGCGGAAACCACCAAACACTCTTTAAAAGATGGGCGCAGCCCCCATCAAGGCCGACACTTCGATGAAGGATGCACCGTCAGGCTCTTGCGAAGCATCTCACTAACAGAGAACGTCATTTCAAGCATTTTGAGATCGCGGGTTGGACGACTTCGTGCGGTATAGCTCTGGTGCAACGAGAATTGCCCTCTCTACTATCGCTCAGGATTGAGCTTTTATTTGGCTGGAATTCAAGATGTCATCACAAGCAAAGACATAGGTTTGGCAATGCAGCTTTGGCCGGCATGTGTTAATGAAGCCAGGAAGGAATATAAAGGTTTGCTTGGGTGGCATATTGTGGTAGACTTGGACGTAAAATAGACTTGCAGTACATCGAAATCTCGATTCTGTTTGCAACTTTGCAGGCCAGGAAGTATGGAAAGCGTTCGGCCTCTTCCGAATTGTAAGGTGCCGAGACATTTCCTGCTCAAACACAGCTTTCCGATAGATCGGTCGATCGAGAGAGCTGTCAGAACAGCCACGAAACTCCAGCACATCTAATATTGATTTGTGAAATCCCATTCTTCCGCTGGCAAAAGGAAATCGACGTCCCCAACTCCTGGCGAGTCCCGGATTGATCTCCAGTGGTACCTCTCCCCTGTGTCGCCACAACCCTTGGCCTGAATCCTCTCTGTCATGGCAGTAAAAGCGCGATCGCGACTCGAATTCTACTTCCGTGAGAGCATCGACCTAAGAGCTACTTGTCGAGCCCATTGGAGACTGCTGACATTAAATTGTGCCACGTATTTGGAAAGAAAAAATTGATATCCTTAGGGGAGATGGGTGAGATAAGCCAGCAATCTGATCACCAGCAAGTATTAGGCCTGCGAAGACTCAGCACCTCCTCGTGGTGCAGGCCGTCAACCTGAATCTCTTAGGAGTTCAGGGCTAAGACTGAGTCACGAGCAAACGCAGGGAGATTTTCCTTTACCACCCGATCCGGTTTCACGCAAGCCAGCGGTATAGCGCCTCTACGGGAGCTCAAACTTCTACTCGACGAGGCTCACGATCACGATATCGACTCCGATTCTTCCTCTCTCGCTCGATTTACTATATACTTAGGGAGATATATCTACGGGAACGGCGAGGGAAATCGAGGTGGATACCGTGGCCTTTCCGACTCTCTCAACTCACTCTCGGACTAGCTATACGGTGGAGGAATCCTCTTGTAGAGGTAGGCCCGAGGACTCGGTATTTCCACGGATATAAGGGGGGGTATAGGGTATTAAGAGGATAAGGGGAGGGGTCGGGCTTAGATACCTGGGGTTATGGGAGGACTTGGGCAGGAGGACAAACGCTCTGGTGGCCACCCCAAACGGCGGGGGAGGTTTTACATAGTTACAAGGTAGTTTGGTTATGCATAGAGAGTAGCCATAGGCTCCTACCTATACCTGGCTATAGTAAGAAATACTTTCTAAGGCAAGGGCACTGTAACACCGCAGGATTAGGGACCCGGGGCTATTTAGGAGGGAGTCTTTTTACCCCCTGTGGTTTTTGGCTCTATTTTAAATAGGACTTTGAGTTCTGAGGAACGCTCCTTAGCTTAGCACGTCCCTATACCCTTACAGGAGGTCTCTGGACGTAAATAACTATCATCATCATCATCATCATCACCAGCAAGTATTAACGAAAGTACCGAATCGCGATCCGGCCGCTTGCGTTCGTTGGGAATCAGACCCGGACATCAGAAGCTGTTGCTGCCTTTCGTGATTTACCGATCCGCCGAATCAGAACCCCACCGCGGCCCACTACTGACCGGTACTACCGAGGACGATGAAGTTGAGGGTTGGGTGACATTCGCCTTTCGAGTCTACGAATCAAAGTCCGTGTTTTTAGCGACATTTTCAGGTATCGCAAAACCAAAAGTCGCCCCATTCACTTCACAATTTCTTGACAACTGACCGAGATCCCTAGTCAATGCACACCCCAAGCGAATGCACACCCTGATTTCGGCTGAACTTATAATATTCAATAGTTGTTTACTAAACAACTATTAATAACAATAATACAATTCTTTTATATTTAAGGAGAGAAGAAGCTAAAGTATTTATATATATATTAAATATAGCTATTTTTAGATTTTAAGTTTATTTAAATTAGCTTTTATTTAAAAATCCGAAAAATCCTAAATCCTTATATTTAAACCTTAATATCTCTATATATATAAGTACTTTTAATATTGTTTTTATATATTTACTTTATCCTATATATAGCTATAAATTAATACTATTATCTTTATATAAAATAGTATATTAGTTATAAAATTCGGGTTTTATATTCGAAATTTATTTAAAGTAATTTTTATTAAAAAAAAGAAGCTTATATTAAAAATTAAAAAGAATTGAAATTAAAACTAAGCTTCCTTATATAAAGCTAGCTAAAAACTACTATTCTGATATATAAAACACTTATATAACCTTATAATACATATAATATTATTATTAGAAAATAGCTCAAAAACTTTTATTAAATATATAAATATAAACAAGTCTATTTTTCATAAAACTTCTAATTTCTTTTATACTTTATATACTATTTTATAATATTACAAGTTTTCTTTTATTAAAACACTTTATCTAATATTATATAATTATTTTAAGTAAAAAATTCATTTTAAAACTTAAAAATTTGAAATATATTATAAACTCTTATGAAACTAAGTACTTCTTTCAACTCCTTTTTCTATATTATAATAATAAAAGACTTTATTAAAAAAAATTAAAAAATTATCTTTATAATATAAGCCCTAATTATATTTCTAAAAAAGTTAATATTTTAAATATACTTTATTATTATAAGGGTATATTAATAAATCCAGTTCATACACACTTCTTTAAGTTATATTATTAATATAAAATTAAGTCGTTTCTAGTTATTAATATTATTTATAATATTATTTAAATAATATTAAATCTTAGTAATTTACAAACTTTAAGCTTAATCTTAAATACGTAATTTATAATATTACGTAGAATTTATATTATAATCTTACTTAATATATATCAAACTAATAATATACAAATTTTAAAGTTAATCTAATTATTAGTTACTTAATTATTAAGGTCTAAAAATCAGTGGTTTTGGTGGGAAAAGGGTGTGCATTCGCTTGGGGTGTGCATTGACTAGGGATCTCGGTTATAGATTGAAACTTTATATAATTCTGAAGCATACGATAAAGGAAGCTAGAATAAGTTTAGAAAGCCTTAATAACTAATTATGAATATAAAAGAAAAGCATCCAAGATAGTTATGGGGTTTGTTTCTTAGCGAAATGCCCTAAAAACACAGACTTTGGTCCGCAGGCTCGTTAGCGTCACCGCAGCTGAGTCGCAACATCAGCCTCGCTGCAGGGCGTCGAACTCCGCAACCAAACACCTCTTTTTGATTAGTGAAATCTGAGGAGAAATCGAGAAAATGAAGAAAGCCTGACGACTGTTTACGGGCACAGCCAATAAGTTTCAATTGTCGATAGTTTCCTCCAACGGCAGCAATCGAACAATTTGAAGAATATTACATTCAATAGAAGCAATAAGATGAGGTGATGGACAGCACGCCAACCAGAATCAATGTCTAAACACAAGTTGATTTATTTTAAAACGCCGCTGTGGAGTCATCCTCTATGTCTATGTCGCAGTGATGCGGTTCGAATAATTCGCGGAGCCAGACGAAAGGGGAGAACAAAGCAAAATTGCGCACACCACCTCTTCTTCCCCCGGTTTTTGCAATAGTGAAAAGGAAATGTATATACAGCCGCGCCAATCCAAGCTTACCACCCTTCAAATACTTCTTGTGCGCTTGGTCAGTCTTTGAAATATATACTCACCAACGCCGCATCTTCTCTCCACAGGAAGGTCTCTCAGCTTCCAAGTATTTAACTTCATGCCTGGGCAGCAGCAAGGCCGAGCATACTCCCTGCCACTAGTCCTGCAACCAATGTCATCCCCATGAATGCACCTGCCTCTTCTCTGTCTTCTTCGTTGATCCAAACTGGCACTCCCATCATGCTTGCACCAGAAAGCCAGCCATGTGTCAATCCAAAGAGGAATTGGACAATGATGAGGTAGAACCAGTCGCCAGCTACGGATCCACGGCCATCAATATTGCACATCAGGTAGAGCGGTATAAAGACAAGGCGAGAAAGTGATAGTACGAAAAGCAGGCGTGGGTATCTGATGAGGAAAAGTGAGTGGACAGCCATAACGGATCCGAGGAGGTCACCGATATTCCAGAGGACAATCGCAAGAGGTATAAATGCCTCTGGACGGAATATTATCGACGCTCTCTCAACTGGGACAACCGAAACAATCTTTGAGATGAATACTGGAGAGACTGAGGAGATGCAGAGACACATAAAGTTAGCCAAGGCAGGCCATTTAAGTTTGGAAGCCATCCGAGTCCGGTTAGAAGTCCGCTTCGTTGTTTTGGGCTGGAAATGAGTTGGTGCCCGGCCGACAAGAAACTTAAACGCACACAATGATGCTAAGCCAACAACTACAGCTGACAAAAAGTAGTTTAGCGTCAGGTAATCGGTTTGCCCGGTGTTATTTTCATCTAGTTCGAAGTACGCAGAGGGAAAGGCTAGTGCTGATGCAATTTCTCCCGAAGTTAGTTAAAGTAACGGGAATTGGGGCTATTCGCATACCTATGCTCGAAGGGAGCAGTCCAGCAAGGGCTTCTCCAGTCATGATCGCCGGGGCGTACTCAGTTCGACCAAAACCTGCCGCGAAAGCAAAGGCAGCATTTTGGCTCAGCCCATTTGCAACCGCTGTGATAACAACCATCGCTAATGTAAATACAAAGTAGATATTGGCCCCCATATTGAGGTTTGTGAGTGTAGAGAGCATTAGAAGAGTCGCTACGACGACGTATGCAATCAATGCTGAACCGAGATAGCTGGTGTATGAAGGTCGAGACTTTTGCGACCCGAGAACGAGAGTGATGGACAGCATAGTGAATGCAAAGAAGACGAGGTAGAACGCCTGGAAGTATTGTAGAATCCATGGGTTCTCCCGAAAGCGGCGATGAAAGAAAGGAACAGCTTGTAAGATCATAGACCTTGTACAATGTTAGAACAAATGTTACATCCGATAACGGAAGTGAATGAGGATCTATGTACCATGTCCACATCATTGACAACCCGATGACGAAGAAGCAAAAGTAATTGAGTAGCGAGAACAAATTTTCCATGCACACCGCCTCCACATCTCGTCTGTCGTTGCTGTGTCGCTCGGGAGCAGATATTAAAGGGCTGTAACTCTGATCTGCTCGAGCCGGGGGCTTCATCTTCTTCGGCATTGCTCCTAACACTGGGGTGTTGGAGGTGAGGTCTTGGGAGTTCTTGCCGAAGGAAATTGTCGCGCGGAATGTTTGATAACGTGTACAACGCGCCACGTCGCTAAGTGCACGTACCTTCGATGTTGTCAAGCAAATATGCTGAACGACGGGACAACACCACCATTTATAGAGAAAAGTGTATATGAAGGACAAACGTATCATAATGGCATCGCTGGTGCTGCAAACAATCCATCCATTTCAAGTACATTCCTGGCTCAATGGTTGCTCGTTCTAACCTTACTCCACGCGATGCATCCACTCAGCAGTCGCTGTTCAGAAATTAGGCGACCCCTCCTCCCCAACAAAAATCTGCCTACATGTTATAAATGCAAAGCCGGAAAACATCGGGGATCTTTCTCTTGAGCATCGCGGAACTATTGCAGAACTCAACTCCTAGATGGGAAGGCGATAAAGTTCGAGAGACCTGTCGGCACCACCACGATCTCGTACTCGCAATCGTTACTTGCAGCTCAACCACAACACTGTATGTAGCAGGCTCAGCCCGAGGCATTCTGGGTGATATATCCGCAGATGCAGACGCCGGAACGATCACTACCGCTACTCGGCATCCCCAAGTGTTAATGTTCCACCTGAACCTCAGGGGTCTCGGGTAGGCTGACTCGGAGGCATAATCCCCACCAAAGTTACCAACAGCGCTGGAATTATGACAAATGTCTCGCAGAATGGGGAGTATCAGCAAACAAACGCCAACAAGTCACTAGTCTATGAATCTGAATGTTCGTGGATATCTCATGACTAACAGACGTCGAATAGAAGCTTTCGGTAGATATGAGAGGGGTCAACAATGATCCACGTAGGAGAGAATTTGCCCAACAACAGTTCAGGGCGTCCAATTGGGAAGTAATCATGACTTTTGCCTGAAAATATGAATTTTGCGGAGAATATCGAAATATCAAGGCCTTGGTTCACAGAGCATACAGCCCAGCCATTTGCGGACGTTGACAAAGATCACCCGCCGGGGGCGGGGATCAGGGGCGGTCACTCGACCAGCAAAACTAAACACCACCAAAAATCCCAGGCACACTATTACTTTCTTCAATATATATATCGAAAAAAAGGAAAATGAAATAAAAAAAGCCCCCAACTATCATGAAGTGCAGTCCCATTCTGATTTTCATCAAAATAGAGATTGATGATCTGGTCTCAAGACTGGTGTCGCTGAGCCGCCCCAGCCTGGGTCAGCATATCAAATTCCCAGCTTTGAGCAATCCATGAAATGCCCTTGTAGCGTGATAATCCGATCTCAAAGCCGGACAAACATGTCAGGTGACTTAGACCGACAAAGGGCGTGGGTGATAATCTTACATTCAGTACCGTAGAAACTCTGGATATAAAATCAGATTGAACTTTGTGGGGCGGGGAGCGCTCCGCTCCAACTGATCCAACTCGGTGCAAGATCTCCCCTGAAGTAGTAAACTGCCTCTCAGCCGCCTTAAAGCTGGCCGAGTATGCGACGGCCAAAGGAGGAAGGCCGCAGCATGCAACCCCCATAACCCCCCGCGAAACTAAGCGATGGGGGTGGCTGTCAAGCCTATTTCTAAACAGGCTTCTTCGCAGCGAAAAAACCTCACTCTACCTCTCACCCATCCTCCACGACATCGTGAGAACAGGGCTTTTTTGGGACGCTCCTATCGCGAGACCCTACACCAGCACAGCAACCCCCTCGCATCCTGACTGACTGCGGCATTATTTTCTCGCACGAACACCACGTGTGTTCTATTATTCATCCGTGGACCACATTCGGCGCTCAGAGTGGCTTCGAAGTCCGGTATGGCGATACCATCGACAGCTGACTCATTGAAGCAAGTCCAACATACCCCAACGCAGACCACAGAAGGGTCCATGGTACAACACCCAAGCAGTGGCACAGAAGAGATTGCTAACTCTCTTTTAGACTTCACCTTCACGTACTCCATCAAATGACCCGTCAACGCCTTCAAGCTCCAGGCCAGCTACTCGACAAGGATCACCAGATTCTGCGTTTGACGAGCCCTTAACAACCCAGCTGTCCCAGCAAGTTACTTCTTTTTTCAGCTCTGTTAGCCCTGGGGGATTCCCAGACCCGCAACCAGAGAAAAAAGCACAGCCATGGAAAAGAGTTTGGCGACCTGGACCTCAGGCCCCTTCCGAAGATGGAAAGCTTATAGTTGCTTGTCCAAAGATTTGCGTTTATGGTGCGTCTCAATCTCTACTTTACGATTCAAAGTTCCTTGCGTTGCCTTTCAGGAGTCGCCCTCTTCTTATATACATTTTTACCCATCTAAACATATGATATGTTGTTTTCTCACTCCCAGTCACTTCAACTCAGAGAGAAAACAACGCTGATCAGCGATCAAATTATAGGGAGCAATAACCTCGGTGGTCTTTAAAGAAGGGAGCCTCAGTGAAGACTGGAAGTAGAATGAAGCATCAATCAAGAGGGCGAGTATGGACTCATGTGGGAGGATTTGCATGTTCTTGTCTTAGTAGTTGGGTTTAGGGCCTTCTGAAGCATGTGTCGGTTCTGGACGCTCGTTTAGTGAATATCAGAGCATTCAAAGGCTTTTATCATAGTACATAGTTTCAAATCTCGGGCTTCACAAAACTCATACTCTCAAAGTACAACACTCATGGACATGAGGCTGAGCTCGTGATCCAAAGACGTCGACGTCGGACTGATTCAGCCTAAGGATGCACATGGGCAGGATTATATGCACGAACCCCAAACAGTAACTGCATTATCAACCACATTCTGCCTTATCGGCGGCTTTATGAGGTGTCGGGATGTGGTTGGTTGACAGGTGTCACATGCATCACAATTACACAACAGTAGTCATCAGGCTCTCCCCCATCAACGCCCAAGGCAACTTAACGCGGGTGGGTGTGCCGCCTTGCATATATTGTGCACAGTCAAATGCCAAACACATAGATTTTCAGAATCCGCCTATCAGTCGGGGCACTCTCCACGGAACCTCAGGGTCCAGGAGTCAGGCATATTTTGTGATCTTCTTTCACCGCCACTCCGAATCTGCTGGTTCGTTCTAAATTTTGGGAAGGCTCACCACCCCCAAGACAGCCTCGCCACCGAGCTCACACAAGCATAAGAATTTTATAAGAAGACATGCATTGAACGCAACATCTTGATCACAGCTGTTCTCAACCCTTGTTTTGACAAGAATGGAGGATGATATCGAACTGGGAGGAATCCCAAATCGAAGGATATCCAGCTGGAAAACCTTCATTGTATGTGCAATCCATTAGACTGGAAATCACAGGAATCTGAACAGCCTGCAAGGACGCGTCCACAATACTCCGCCGTCCGTACACCTTGAATACGGCTGCGACGGGTATATCACTTTCAGTCGAGCCGCAATTGCTCGGTAGGTTGCTCGATATGTTCTTACTAGCCATGGATAGCACTGACGGAGCCAGAAAATCTGCCGAAGTTGACATATGAGGAGTCGCAATGTCAGGGAAGATTGATGTCTTTCATCGTAGGAGACGAATTGCAAAAAGGCTCGCTTCAAAAGGCCTGTGAATGGTACTCGAGGCATCTTCAGATGAGATTCAAGGAGGCATGGTATCTCCTGGCGCGCTCCCTCGTGGGATTGGTAGACGACTCCTCGGAACCAAGGCCGGGAGACTTGGTCATTGTTTACGACTTTGTACTTGCAGTGGCTCGGCTTCTCAGCGTTAAGAAAAACGCTGCCCTGGTGGAGTTTGTGGATCAACTAGACAATGACAGCCTACTGAAGCCTCAATTGGATGACGAACGAGCTAAACCAAACCAAATTGTCTTTGCCGCCCTTGGCTGGCTTAGTGAGTCACAGATAACTCTTAACGGCATTAATTTAGGGCGGTGACTGACTTGTGACTAGCAATGTTTTATGAGGCTATACCGAATCCCGGAGCGGACAGCTTAGAAGTCAAGAAGACTTCTACAAGCTCTTCTGGCCTGAGAAATGCCCTTATCACAAGAAAGTATTCCTCGTTTCGGCAAGGATTTGAGTACATAGCCGACCCATTGGACACCATGCTGGACCATTTTGGCTGTTTGATACCAATGCCTCGAATCCGTCCCCTGCATCCGCAGTGGCTATCCGGAAATCAGCAAAGCGAAGTAATCATGGTCCACTCCATCTGTTTCAATTTTCTTCACCAGATTGCTGGATTGAGAATTGAATGGGTGAGCTCCCTGACTTTGCATCTTGAGCTTGATAGTGAACGAAAGACATTGAAATTGTTTCAATATCCTTCCTTCTGTCGAATGATGATGCGGGATCACAAAAATCATGTGCTTTCTCGGTAAGTCACCAGAAGGCCTAATAGGAAAACTGCTCATAATTCTTTTAGACTCCTCAATGACCACGCTGAGAGGTTTTGTGAAGATGTTAATAGACCTGACATCCCAACCGCACTATTATTTGAGGAGATCCTCCGTTCATACCGCTTGATCTTTGGTCAAGACGAGAGATCATGGAAAGCTTTCTCAAAGATGCTCACCAAAGTCGAAGAGGATCAAGGGCAGGGGAGAACTATTTCAGCGTGTGATCCTTTACTCCACGTGCTCTGTGGGCAGAGTTCTGCATCCCCCGAAGCTCGTACCATATACGACGAGATAGATCGCCGTCGAGACACAAACCTCAATGAGCAGACAACCTACTGCAACCCTGACACGTTCCCCTTCTTCGGCAAACGTTTGTTAGAGCTGCAGCAATTTGACAAACAGCACCAGCCGCAGACAGTGAGTCAGCTGCTTGGTGATAAACGAGACGTAGGAGCATGGTTTTTACTATGGAACAATCAGGTAAGGTTAACCTAATACTGTTTGTGTACCTATAGCTAACCGATTTCTAGCTTCTCGTGTTTTTTGCTACGTTCACGATTTTATTGATGGTAGTCTCTCTCGGGTTTCAAATTTGGCAGACAATTCTATCGAAGCAGCAACTCCAACAAGGGTCAGGGACAGTTAGTGTATCATAGATGTTTTCTTACATTCATTTGGTAATGTCTACGTTTCGTCATATTCCCCAAGATCTGGGATATCACGGGTTTGTGCCACCTCTTATGTCACGGGAGGGATCGAGATGGAAAAGTTGAGATGAATACACACAAAATTGACAAATTTGGATTTTTCACTACATATTTTGCTGAGCTTGATGCTACCACATTCTGATGTGATAAAATGGACAACTCCAAAGAAAACGCCCCTAAAGTCGACGACAAGAATAACGTGCGTTTTCAGCGATAGAACAATGGAACCAGAGCATCGTAGCTGTCCTCCTCCAGATCCTGATCACCGTAATCATCATCGAGAGCTGGAATATCTCCTCCTTCACCGGCAGAAAGCAACTCTTGTTGGGCAGCAGCCGCTCGTCTTCGTAAGGCATCAGCTTCTTCCTGGAATTTTCCGAAAGTATTAGTCTCCAGAACCTTTGCCTGGGTCCACAGAATTCGAGCAATAGGGCCATCGTCACGATTCGGACTACGTAACTCTGCAATTGTGAGCGCCTTCTTGAGATTGTATCTAGTGAGTGTAAGCAGTCTTGCATTTGTTTCCATCCGACAAACTTACTGGGCGTTGTCGATATTCTTTTGCGCCAGCTCGACAACACCGATCGAAAAATATGCTGCAGCAGTAATCGGATGAATAGGCATATTTGCCTGACCAATCTTCAGGCATGATTCGTAGTCGCGCAATGCATATGCCAAGTTTTTCTGTCTGAAGTGGATATTGCCGTATGCATAATGCACGCTGTACAGTGTCGATTAGCAAATTGATCAGCTCGTGTAAACACTGAAGTTAATACTTGGCCATGAATCCTCTGTCTCCTCCAACCGTTCGCATAAACAGCGTATCAGATTGAGATGTCATTTTCAACGCTTCCTGCAATTTGCCCTGAAACATGTACACTCGTCCGACGCAAAGATATGAAAGTGCTAAATGGGTGGCTGTTTTATCGCCGCCAGCTTTCCAAATGGGGATTGCGAGGTTGAAATAGCGCAATGCGTCTTCCGGATTGCCTGTCGCCAACTCGACGTTGCCAAGGTTGTTGTATATGGCAGCAACTACAAAGCTTAGCAATGGATCGGACGTTTTCGCATTTACTCACCTCTAGGACTGTTTTCAGGGAGGATCGATTTGCGGATAGCCAATGCCTCATCCCAAGCCTTTCGGCAAACTCCAAGTTTGTTGAGATCGTAGAAACGGGATCCAGCCGTGCTACGAAGCTCGGCATAAAGCAAAGAATTTCTGTTCTCGCAAGCTGAGATTGCTGTTTCGAGGACTTGCCCTGAGACTTCGTAATCGCCCAACTCGTGGAGATACCTATGGAAATGAGTTGTGTTCGAGATGGGTGCCTGGAAGAAGGACAGACTCACCATGCGCAGTTGCTCATCAATTCAACGAGTGTTACTGAGCCTTTGAGGGCCCTAGTAGTCGTATGTTCCTTGAATCTCTTGCTCAAATTGACACCGTGAGGAATGTACTCTTGACAAATGCTCCACTCTGAAAACAGTGATCCGTCCATTTCGGTCTTAGGAAATCGGTAGTGAACAAGTCTCGTCGTAGCGTCGAATGAAGTCTGGAGATCGTTCAAGTCTCCGAAGGTGGTAGCCTCTTGCACCACTCGATGCACACTTAGATTTCGGCCATCTCGTTTGACAAGCGATCTTTTCAGTAATTCCTCGATAGCTTTTAAAAGCTGAGGGGATGGATCGATCACATCAGCAAGTGCAACCCGGTTATTTTCATCGATGTGCTTTGCATCTTGCTTGCAGAATTCCAGTGGGCCATCCAATATGCTTTGAACTGTGGGAAGAAACAATTCAACAGGAATTTTATCTGCAAAACGATTAGCAAATGGAGAGATATTGCACTCAGGGCTTTCAACTAACCCGGTGGCAACCACGCGAAAACTCCCAGAAGAACCTTTGCGTTCTTTGACAACAAGCTGAAATTCATGTCCCAAAGAGCGTCCAATGCTCGTTCTGCACTCGATCGAGCACTCGAGTATCGTTCTGGGAGGGTTCGGATTCTTTCTTTGAACACTTCAAATGTCCTGGAAATGGTTGGACCACCAATATTGTCATCTCTGATCAGATTTGCTGCTTGCTGAATAGCAAGTGCTAAACCCTCAAGCATAGCGAGCATAGCTTTGGCAGCAGTAATTTCAGACTGTGGAATTTTCATCTCGCGATCTTGCCGTTGCCACTCTGGTCCCAGAAGTTGGAGGAGGAGTTCCCAACTTTGCTTGCTGTCAAAGGGTTTGACTGTGTCGCCTCTTCTGCCCATATTTTGGAAGTTATAATACTTCCTCGAGGTCAAAAGAATAGCACCACTGGTCCCCTGGGTGGGCCAGTACGCTTTGAGAATCAGTTCATTCTCTGTAGGCCGTCAGTCTCTTGCAAAATGTTCCGGTGTTCCGACACCTACCTGCGTTGTCGAAGATCAGAAGCCACCGCCGTTCTAGAGTTCTAACGTTAGCACATAGAGATGAAGTGGATGCGCTTAGGGGTTCGAACTTGTCCTCTTCAGCCACTCTTTGACCGCCATCAAGTTCTCTTCGTGATGGCCATCTTTTTGTGCACCTGGAAGTTCCAAAGCCACCGCAATGTCTGTGAAGCTTTGACGAATAGCCACTGATGTCTCACACTGAACCCAAAACACAGCATCGTAGCCTGCAGGGTTCGAATGAGCAAACTGCAAGGCAATTTCAGTCTTTCCAATGCCGCGACGACCATAGATCGTGTAGGTTCGGTAAGATTTATCATTCTTAGGCTTGAGATGGTCGGAGATCTTTTCAAGCTCATCTTTCCGCCCATAGAAGTTTTCATTCAACTCAAATGGGAGGATTGTGTTTGGGAAGGTGCCAGGCTCGTCAGGCTCTGCAGTGAGAGCATATCTCTGGCTCATGTTCTTAACCTGGAGATCCAAATTGACCCTGGTATTGATCGTAATTTCATTGAGATGCTTGACTGTCGAGTCCATGGTTCGAAGCTGGGCACTGATGCTCTCCCTCAATTCAGGCCATGACCCCCGGTTCGCTACGAGGATCATTTAGTCAAATATGCTCATGAAGGCAATTAAATAAGCTACTTACATTCGGAAGGTCCATGAAGATAATCGATTGAATCTGTCAGTGCATACAGTAGAGGGTCTAGGAAATCTATGGCGGCGATACGAGCTTCTGCTTCGTTCTGCTTATCGCAAACCTCCAGGCATCTGGAAAAAAGTTCTACCAAACGCCGTATCGAGTGCAATAAATCAGTCGTCCGTTTGAGTTTCTCCATTGATCCGTATGACAACTAAGAGGCATTAGCATACTGACGCATTTCCAGCAGCGTCGGTTGGCTTCTTACTTTCAAGTTAAGATAGATCAGCCCCCAAAGCAACTCAAACTCCACTATTGAAGGAGTCATAATGTTGGAGAACTTTCTGGTAAAAGTTGTGAGAACATGTGGAAGTGGCTGGATCTTGATCATATGTCTTCTGAAATTTGAATTGGATGGCAATTCTGCAAGCTTTACTGAAATCTCGTTGGCCAGATCTTGCCAGTCATGGTATTTGGAGGCAGTCTGATAATCTAAAGCATGTCAATTAGATTTTTCGGAGTTTATTTTGGAGAGCGTAATTACCTGATACAGTCAACCTGTCGGTCGCTGTGGTCACGGTGTCTCGCCATCTTCCGGTGAAAAAAGCGCGTGCGTCGTCGAAATCAATCTCGTACTCATCCAATCTGCGAAGAGGCGCCTTTTCTGAGAAGACAAATTCATCAAGTCTCGCAGTCGTCACCTCCACGGCTCCATCACTGAGCACCATGTCTGCGATCGTTTCTCTAGCCGGCAATTCCAGCAGCTATTTCTTCACGCCCTCGGGAGTCAAAGATTGATCGCATATGAGCTGAAGAACGTGGCGATTCGACAAGTCCTTGAAGAGTCCACACTTTGCGAAGAGTGGATAAGGATCAAGGCTGGGGCCACAAACAGCAGATCCGGCCACAGTCGTCGCTGGCAGCGAGAGCGGCGGGGCGGGGATCGATGAAATGTTAAGAGTGCGCATTTGATGTGAAGCAGGGATTCCACATTCCATGCACCTCCTCAACTGACCACCGCGAATCCGAGGCTGAAGCGCAAAGCCAGGATCCAATTGGTTTGGTGGGCTGATGCGAGTCGATGGAAACGGCGACCCCCACCCCCCTTCATCGTAAGAAAGCCTCGCCAGTCCTACGGAAAGCCGTAAGGATCTTATTGCATGATTGACCTCGCCAAAACTCTGTGTCGCACCCTGTAGCCATTAAAGACTCTCAAAGTCCATTTTCCACTTCTCACTTTCTACGTCTCGCTTTACTTCTTACATTTCGCTTTCAGCCCTCTCCCCGCCCCCCTCTCCTACCCCTATACTTATATAGATAAGAATGAGAGAGAGAGAGAGAGAGAGTGAGAGTGGGAGAGAGAGAGTAAAGTTTTTAAGAAGTAGTAGAGGCTTAGAGAGAGGAGGTTGGTGGTGGAAGTGGGGGAAGGCTGGGCCTGGGAAAGCACAAGCCGAATAACCTTACTGGTTTTGCGTTTCTTGCTGGCACACCACGTTCTTAAGGCTCTCCGTATAGGACGCCCGACTACGCAGGCGGCGAAAACTGGGAAAGGGCATCGATGCCCGATATCAGGATGTGCATGTGCTGGAAGATAAGAGCTGCATCGATGCGGCTGGACCTTCCCCTCCAGTGGGTAAAACAAACCGTGAAGCTCGATAGTGCCAACGTAAGCATGTGCGCGATCGAGAGAAGCAAGGAAATATAGTGGCCAGATCCGAGTCTGCCTTGCCAAAGACTGCCTAAGACACCTCATGGAACGGCACGGCGCGGCATCACCACGGAACAGCCTTGGCCATCAGGAAGACTTTTTCAACCACAGCAAAAGCCGAAGATCGTGACCGCTGCCATTAACTCATTTCATGTGATCCTGGTTCATGCTGATCACGGGAAACCGTCGAACATTCAACGGCAACCTATCACATCAATCATTCGGACCGGGAGTGCTTGAGCCTCCACAGGAAGGTTTGACGCATACCTGGTAGAGAGGCACCGTATCGCTTGCTTCCTCTGCATTTCTCAGGACCTGCTTTATTATCGTCCAAATGCCTGCCGTCCAAGCCACTCTCGAGTACCTCCAAAAGCTGCCTCTCTATGAGGAGGAGAAGCCTTACTGGTGCTTCCTTCCTCCCCACGAAGGTTTTGATCCCGATGCACTGCGAGTGGATAATCTGGAGTTCGAAAACCACTCGGACATCAAAATTGAAGATATACGGGAACTCGGCCGGGAAGTTACGATTGATAATTACGGATTTGAAGTCTTGCAGCACCAAAGTGAGTTTGCCCGCTTCGACCGAGCGCATGACGTCGAACAATACAGAGTGGAAACGGAAGCTCTTTTAGAAGAAAAAATGGGTGCTGTACACGTTAAATGTTACGACTCTCGACTGCGAAAGAACATCACGTTCGTCCGCAATGCGCTGGATCTAAATGATCTTTTGCTTACAGAAGGGCCGGCTCGTGGGGCTCACAACGGTAACATCATGTGGTGTGCCTTAACTCGTCAAGGACTAATTCTCGTCCTTAGATATCACTTATGAGTCTGGCCCTATAGTCATTGATCGATATCTGTCGACTGATGTCAAACGGAAATTTCTAAAGCCTGGTTATCGTATCCGCATTGTAAAGTAGGTACATCGTCGCAACAGATTCAGTGGGCTTTTCTCTGACCGTACCAGCACATGGAGGACACTAAATCCTTTGCTTGAAGATCGTCCCCTCGCCTTGTGTGACAGTCGCTCAGTCGACCCCGAGGATCTGGTTGCCGCAGATCGAATTATCCCCAACGCGGTTGGAGAGGTGTATTATCTTACCTATAACCCAAATCACCGATGGTTCTGGTTGGAGAAGCAGACCCCGTCGGAGCCTCTAGCATTCGTTATGTACGACACCAAGGCAGGTAGTCATGCCAGATGTAAGTCTTGATGTGTCCTGATCAGGGTGATCTAGACGCTGACCCATACCTGTAGTCTGTCCACATGTGTCTTTTGTCAACCCGAACGCTTCTCAAGGAGCTGCACCACGAGAATCCATTGAGACACGTTCAATTGTAATCACGAAAGAATGAGGCTCTATTGTAAGTTCGATGTTCGGTTCGAATCATCGTCATGTAAATACCTGCATTTTGTGCAAATTAGCAAAATCCAAAAAGGAGCAATTCAAAGGTTGAATTGGAGTCTGATGGCATGCCATGCATGCAGTGTGTTAAGCAGATGCAGGGAGCTTTATGTCCTCGACGCGCTCTCAGCCGCTGTTGCGCATTGCATTATACTCGAGTAACACCGATTCGATAGAGATCGAATTGTTTCAAAATATTCAAAGGGTGTATTAGACAGAGCTTTCAAACTTTGGCAGAATGAAGCAGGGATGCTCTAGCTATCTATGATCGCAAACCGAGGAGAGGAACTTAATTGAAAGTTAAAGACTTGAATACTAGTCTTAGGCGGGGTTTCTGCTTAAGGCAAAGCAGAGATTAACTCTCTTCTTTAGTCTATATAATTGATCCCATTGACTTGTCTTTGAGCCAGACCCAGTTTCCGAATTATAATCATATTTAACCTTTAAACGAAAATAGGACATAGTAATACTATAAAACTATTAAAGACTTATTATAATATATTACTAATTTACTTCGAATTCTAATTATAAATTAATTATACTCAACTTTTAGTTATAGTAATTTTTAACTATAACAAAACAACTAAAAATCTAGGTTGGAGTTGCAATAATATCGGACTTAGTGCAACCAGCGAGCTTAGCGAGCTGGCCCAAACACAGTGAGGAATTGCGAGTAATATATATACACAATCTGGTGATTAATAAGTAAATATAGCCAGTTTATTAATTAATGGTATAGTAGTAATGTGATGGGATCGCCGATCCTGCTGCCTAACAGCCGAGCATCGCAGGGAGCCTCGAAGAACGATCACTTGTGAGAAAGATCATTTACCGGGGTCTTGCGGGTCCTAAAGGACGGAAAGGCTTGCGCTAATCAGTGTTCGAAACTAGAACCATCACACCTCGCTTAAATTTTGCTTCAAAATATGATGCTCGGTATTTCGGGGTTTGAAGGATAAGGAAGAAATAGTATGGAGTAAAAGAAAAAGCCAAAAAAGAAACTTCTTATTGCCCAATTGATTGCGTTCGCCGGGAATCGAACCCGGGGCCCATCGAAACTGCTGACATTTCTGTCGTGGCAACGATGGATTTTACCACTAAACCACAAACGCTGGTTGTGGTCGGGATCTGCTTATTTAAGACCATATGCCTTAGTGGAAAAGCAGGGGTGGATCACGTGACAGAACACAGACCGCAGCAGAAAGCAGAACTTGTACATCTGGAAATCTTCGTCTTTTGAAAAAAAATTAATCATATCTTCAGATTTAGTCTTCACTTGGAGTAATTGCTCTAACCGCTGGAAAATAACTTTTTCACGGCTAACAGATTCTCGTTTCTGTAAAGACTGCCTGCCCTTTCTTCTGCGCTTTGCGGCCGGGGGCGGGCAGGGGCACTAACTGTTTGAGCCAATTGAGAGTAGGTTAGCTGGCGTAATCGGAGCATTGCAAGCCCGATGTCCTAGTATAAAAACCGAGGGTCTTTCTAACTTCCTCACTTCTCTCTTCTCTTTTACTACAGATACTCTCGGTTCTTGATTCACGGATCCTAACTCCCAACTTCCGATCCCTGGATTCTTCGATTGCCCGATTCTTCTCCCTAGCTTTTACCCTTGCAGGTGGTTCAGGCAATCCCTCGTCGTACGCTACTAATTGTCTCGCAGGCACATCGGCGGTCTGTCTTTTGTTTTGCTCATCGATAAGTCCTGCTTTGGAGCCCGTAGGGGAGTGGGAGCATGGACGAGGCGGAATACGCGTTCTTGGCGCTTGCGAAGTCTCGACCGCAGAACTGGCTGCCTGCGCCTGCGTGGAGCTGGCATAGCACGATCGTGAATGCCTTCCCTCTGTCTCACGGCATCACATGGATCAGCTGCACCCCATGGATTGGTCGTGTTAGTTTTTGTTTGCTCCAAGTAGGCCGGGCAAGCCGAGCCATCCGTCCACTCTTTGCAGTGTCTTGCTGGGCGCCGTCGATCCCCTTGATGGCCTCGATTTAGACATGACAGTCTGCATGCAGAACGCGCTGCTCAAGGGTTACTTCCTCATTTCTCACGGATGCTATCCGCTTTGCTGATCCCGCGCTCACGACCGAATCTTAACTTGGCACATCAGGCATGCGTGCATTATCCTTCACTCCGTGTCATGAATTGATTGGGATCGGTCGAACGGAGTCGAAGTTGCCCACGGTGGTCCTGCGGCAGGTGAATGACCTGTGGCTTGCGATTCCGTTCGATCCGGTGACAGAGCGTGAATATGCAGAGCAGAGGCTTTCCCGTCTTGATGGTGACGGCTGGAGATTTATGCGGCAGTCTGCAACTGCCACATTTCACATAATGTTATGCTCGTTGACTGCAAGCAGTCTGCCGATCGAGAAGTTCAACATATTCAACAGCCGTCGGCTGGACCGCGCTGTAGCCTGGCTTGTGATGAACTTGGTAACATGGGTTTCTCACACAAAGGACTTGCCACTTCTTTTGCATCTTCGAAGTCACTGTCAGTCAGCCTTTCAGACAGGATTATCTTCTATACAATTTAGACACAGGACGATCCTATGACATGGCTGAGGTAGCAACCTCGGATTTATCCGAGGGTGAAAGAGATATTGACGATATGAGGGCAGACCTGGCAGAAGAGAGTGATTTTATTGGCCTGCAAAGCTTTTACAGCTCAGCAGACAAGTAGAGGACCTCGAAGTACGTCATTGCCGCCATAGTAAGGGCCTGATTGGAGAAATCGACCCGCATTTTGAAAGGCTGTTGCAGCGTGTAGCTTCAATAGAGACACTGCCCAAATTGAAACTGACAGAGCTTCGTGGGCTTTATGTCAGAGAAAAGTCTTGCTTTCATAGGTTCAGCTGACAGGGGCCCGCAAGTTGGCAATGCATAATGTATTCATGACTTCTGGAATATTCAGACCCATCTTCGGCTACTGTACTTGCGATGCTGCAGGCGTGGAGGAGTTGTACTTTGACAAACTGTTCGAAGCGGAGGAGCACGGATCCGTGTTTTTCGTTGGGCACTGTCCGTGGCAACTTTATTCAGAAATGCGGTTTTCCTTTTGGCGAAGAATTAAGTTTATGAAACATGATTTCAGTTCCTCAGATAGACCATGGAAGCGTTGGAATTATCTGGCTTATTTCTATCATTGGGCTAGAGCGCTTCAAAAAAATCCAAACGCTGACCTCGAGGATCTACCAATTGCAATTTGAGAGCTAAACTTGAGAACTTCAGCTAAATCAAAAGCATACCAAATCCACTCAACCAGTTGTCTAAGCGAGAAATTAAGACCCTGGCCGAGCGAGCAATAGCTCTATCCATTTCTGTATGACTGCAGGCCTCACAATGTCAAACGTAACAGGCTGACCTACTTTAAAGCCGGAGTAGCTGCAATCTCATCATCCTCCCACAACGGCTTCGAATCTTTCTGAATCTTCAAGATTTCAGGTCTCTTAAAATGTCCATTTGCATCAACATAAACCTTGACCAAATCCAAATGGTTCAGATCCACCTCCGCAGTGATGATTTGATCGCCCCCTTCCTTCCCCGTCACAGGCCCCGCGATCAACTTGCAAAACGGATGCACGACAGCTGACCAGCCTCCTCCAACGTCGAGATGTGTTTGCGGCCCTATGTTCTTATCCAGCCATTCCAGACACGCCTCATCTACGTAGTTGGATGCGCAGATGACAAAGACTTGAGCTGTTAGTGCATGGTTCTTGGCTAGCGCTTCGATCTGGATGTCTGCGACGGCCTCGAAGCCTTCAGTTGTGGACAGTGCTGGCCATGCTGCAGCGAGGATTTGGTGCCCGGATTCAATGAGCGACTGGCGGGCCAGATTCATCGTATTCTCCCAACAACACAACCCTCCCACGGTGAAGCTCTCGTTCTCACTACGGTCGAATCCATAGGTCCGCAACGTGTGCCCCGAGCCTTGAGACCATATGTAGCGTTCGGCGTAAGTTGGTTGCAGCTTTCTATGGGTGCCCAATAAGGTTCCAGCCGAATTTATGAATACCAATGAGTTAAAGAGCTGATGGCCTCCTTTGACTCTCTCTGAGATCCCAAGCACTATTCCCACTTTTGCTGCTTTGCAAGCTTCTCTCACCGCCGCGAGATCTCCTCCCGAAGCACTGACCACTACGGATTGCTGTCCATACTCTATGATTGCTGATACTTGTGCTGGTGGCGCGTATGAGTTGATGAAGTACTGGGAAGGAGTCAGGATAGTCTCATGAGGGAAGCAATGTACCCACGGGAAATCCTGGGACGAAAACTTCAGGGAAAGCTAACAGCTCCACATTCTGTTTGCCTGCCTCTTCGATTAAGGAAACAACCTTTTGTAATGTCTCTATCTTCTTCATGTAAATTGGCGCTGCATGAACCGCTCCAACTTTGACTTTCTGGTCTTTCATCACTGCGCGATGAGGCGAAACGAGAACAGACACCTGGATTTATTGGGCCAAAACCAACTTTGATCTTTTCGATAAGGTGACAGGCAAGTCTGCTTACGAGTGACAGTTATCTTCGGATTAATATGTAGAATCTCGTATAATCTCCTCCAAATGTAAGTTAAAGACTTACAGAAGGATTGGAGCTATATTTATTCGAGGGTCCGCGATGGGAACAAGGTGCCGATTTTCGGAAGAGGTTCCGAACGTGGAGAGTCGGGACACCCATATAAAATTTTGTGGACCGATCCATTAGCAACCAACATGCCTTTTAATTCTTTTAAATCAAGAATAATATAGCTAATTAAGATTGATTAATTACTCCTTCTCACAAGGGTAAGCAAGATTTCATTCTATAGATATGATGTTAGAAATGCTCAACAAAAAAACCCCTATCTAGCCAGTTCCCGGAGCCATCCTAATCTAGTATTATGCCTCTTGATACGCCAAATCCAGGCTCAACTCCTTGTCGACTTTCTTTTCTATGTCTCTCTAGGACCGTACTAGGGCATCTCTGGTAGGGTGCTAGAGGAATTGAGGTCCTTTGCCAATTGCAATTTGAGAGCTAAACTAAGGCGTAAGTCCTGTCTCCGTATTCAAAGTGGAGCCTCATGAGGACGAATTCCGCGGGACAGAACAGCTTGCAGAGAAAGGGAAACCGTCTTTGAAAACGTTGATTTTTTGACACGCAACATTCTCGACTTCTAAACCAAGAAATCACTGCGTATATAAACTAAAACTAGATTGTCTACCACCCTACCCCTAAGCACTCTCGCTGGAAAATGTAAAACGAAACCCCCGGGTGCCGATTGGGGGCCAGACTAGCCACCAACCCAAAGTAGAGGCACTCGGCCAAGAATGCCAAAAACCTAGCTCTCTCTTTGAATTTAATTTAATTTATGAGAGGTTAATGAAAATTTAGTGCTTTCGTTATTTTATTATAACACTAATTAAGGGTTATTTTAAAAAATATGAATGAAATATAAATTACTATAGTAATAGTTTTTTAAATTAAAGATTTGAAAAGTTAATATATTTCTAAAGGTAAGCTTTAGAAAGCCTAGAAGTTTAGCAAACAAGTCCCTGAAACTAGATATGAGAGCCCTGTAAGCACCTAATTTATAGGGCCTTATAGGGCTTAAAAACTAGAACTTAACTAATTCGTATATAAATTCTTTAAATTAAAATTCTATTCTAAGAAATCTTTTTATTGTAAGTTAAGAAGTCAGTAATTATATTATAAGCCTTGTAATATACTAGGTTATGCTTATATGACAAATCTAACTCAAGGTCTTTAAAGACCTGAAGTGGCCAATTACAAGTCGTCACACCCAGGGGGTCATTTACGTTTTCCCGTTTTCGCGCCAATCTTCCCCAGCTCTGACGTCGCCAGCCCAAGGCCTCGTCGCGTGCATCTTCAACACCTCAAAGTGTCACAGTTCTACAAACAATGCTTTGAGATACATTAGCAGGCAGACCAAAATGGCTGCTCTAACTCTTTATGTCGTAACCTTCAACTGCGGTCTCCGGCCAATCGACACCGAAGCCTTCGCATCTCAGCTCTTCACCGGCCTCCACTCCTCCAACCTGCCCGACCTCCTCGTCCTCTCCCTCCAAGAAATCGCTCCTCTACCACAAGCATTAATTGGTGGATCATTCCTTGTCCCCTTTTTCGAGAAATTTTATCATGCGGTACAAAAGGGTTCCCGAACGTACGCCAATGTGGAGGACAATGGGCCAACATACGCTCCGATAGCAGCTCGAAATCTGGGCATGACAGGTATTATGGTGTTCGCCAAAGATCCCTCCCGCATACAAGATATAGAGACTGGAGGAGTAGGAGTAGGGCTTTGGGAAATGGGAAACAAAGGCGCCGTGGCTATACGGTTCACATATCACCAAGGGTCAGCCTCAACAGAGTTGACCTTCGTCGCCGCACACCTCGCAGCGATGGAGTGGGAGCTACAACGAAGAAATGAAGACTGGAAGAACATAGTTCGAGGCCTTGTCTTCTCCTCCACCACATCCAAGCGCAAGACAGGGTCTACATCTCTGTCCGGAGAAGAGCGCCCCCTCCTCTCCATCTCCCCACACGACGCCTCGATCTACAAGCCCACGTCCCACCTCTTCGTGGCGGGGGATCTCAACTATCGCACCTCGGTCCTCTCTCCCTCCCCAACCGACCACATCGAAATTTTCCCGCAACCACATCACCCGCCCGACTCCTCACTGCACTTCTCCTCTCTCTTCGAATCCGACCAACTCAATCAAGAACGATTTGCAGGACGAACCCTCCACGGTCTCACCGAAGCCGAAATAACGTTTCCACCAACCTACAAGTACAATTCCGTTGAGCCATTCCTGACCCCTGATGACGAGTTGAAGAAATGGCCATGGGCTAGACATCGCTGGCCAAGCTGGTGCGATCGAATCCTTTACCTGCCTCTTCCGACATGGGTGACACGCTCCCAACCTTCATTATCCATCACTGCACACAAATACACTGCGCTCCCACTATTCCCCACGTCAGATCACAGGGCTGTGACGCTTGAGATCTCTGTTCCGATAGTACCTATCCCACCTCCTAAAGATGAGGAAGGAGATGATCCTAGGATTAAGCCGCCGTTTGAGATTAATGTTGATTGGAAGCGGAAGAGGGAGAGAGCGAGACAGCTGGAGTTGGTGGTTGGGTTTGCATTGTACTTTACGACGACCAAGGAGGGAGGCACTGTGGCTGCAGCTGTTTTGGTTGGGGTTGTGGGAGCTTATTTTGCCATCAGAGCCATGGTAGAGATGTGAGCTTGTGTCAGGCGTAGGGAGGGACGTTGACTCAGACCATTAGAAAGGAAATCTCATGGTGCAGTAGCCTCTAGGAGTGACTTTAAGTGCGTCAATCAGATAGGAAATCGCATGTGAAGTCGATTTGAATTACACGTCTCCGTGGAAGCGGTTCCTGATTGCCTCTCTTCGAGCGTAGCGATGATGGGGGTTTAGGGACTTGCCCCATGGGGGAGAGGAGGGGGATGCTCGCTGCGCTAGCAAGAATGAGGGGATTCGCGGGTGATGCTGCACAGGCAAGATATATTTGCTCGCTGGAGGCTCTCCTTGCCCCCAGAGCCGAGAACAGTAAACGAAAGCACGATGATGGACTCCTAGAAAGCTCACACAGCCGTCTGTCAGAGCTACAAAGAGACGAGTGCGAGAGCCGCTTGCAAGGGAAGAACTCGGGGCAGACCGCGAGCTGTTGAACAATAGCAGAGACGGTGACGATGAGCCCGATCTGGTAGCCTTGGACCGCAAAGATATCGAGAGACAGCCACAATCTGGTGCTTCCATTTGGTGCTAGAGTTCACAAAATCCTGGAAGAGTCACTGTCGAGCTCGGTTTTGTATCCCTCGAGAGCGGTGGGAGAAGCCAAACGTCGAGTCGGAGTACCGACTTAATCTCAAGAACCTCACCGGTGAAAGAAGTGGTCCAATATCATACTACAGACGTAAGTTGGAACAATTGTCTCTGAATACGTGAATACAGACTAAACACATCGCAGAGCCTGATCGCTTCTACCACGTCTCCTGGATCTCAGCACCCTTCTAGAATCAAAGCAGCTCCTGCACGACTGGGAGTTGGCGCTCCAAGGTAGTTTATTTGGAGTCAGCACTTGCTATCATCCCACCCATATTGCAATTGACGACCGGTCTGAGAACGCTGGCTCTTCGTTCGACCTTGGCGAATATAAAGATCACAAGGAAGCACACAAGAACTGGGAAACACTCACGCTATTTCGATTTACAGGTCACTTTAAACACTCACAGGATGGAGACACTGAGTGTTCATGTTGCCCAGAACCTGAGAGACCAACCTACTTAACGAAAACACGAACGCCACGCTTACTCAGTGAAGTACTTGCGTCCATCGCCGAGGTCGAACAGATCGACGGTATACCGAAGAACTGGCAGGAATTCCTCTCCCAACTGGAATATGAGACGGATGATGAGGAAGATCCCGGAGGCGTCACCGAGAATAAGGAGCCACTGAATGCAATGGAGGCTCAGGTGACTGACGGTAGAAAGGCAACTGACTTAGAAATGAAGGGGGAGACGTAAAGAATTGGTGGACTTTATCAACGAGCTGAAAAAGGTGACAAAGTCGAAGTTGAAAGACAAGGATCAGGAACAGGCCAGAAAGCATGAAGTCGACAACAATGATGCAGCAGAACATTGAAGGAAGAATCACATGTTTAACTTTTCAAGACGAAATCCAATAATAGCAAACACGGCATTATATTCATCCCACAACTTCGGTTTAAACGTTTGGTATTTCTGTTCTAAAAATAGGGGAACTCGCAAAACGTGGCACCATTTTTCAATGTTCCATGTCGAGTTGAACGATTCAAGCACGTTTCGCCTCCAACTTTTATATCGAAATATTGTATATTCACACGCCGCCACCCCTGTTGAACATCTTGCATTATATAAAATGAAGTCCTTCCCCATCCGAGTTGAGATAAATGTCCAACTTGGAGCATTGATATTTGGCGCCCCTCTTTTGGCGAGGTGGCCGGTTGACGCAAGCCCCTCCGAGGACGCCTGCCTCGGGATCTATTTATTAGGAACCGGCAAACCCAACTTTTGAAACACTTTCCCAGATCTCTTCCCCGCATCAAGCCAACCTCGAATAATCCAATCATCTGCATCCTGCACTGACGTTGTCTCAAACACGGCACGGCTCGGATTCAGAACACTGCCGCATCTCCAACTTGGTTAGCATCTTCCGAAAATGTCGAATCATTCAAAGACGCCAGTGCCTTGGGATCGTCGATGGACTGGCCCCTTTTTTGTAGCGCCTACCATCTAGTCGTTAATAGAACTATCTCCGAATTTCACAAAGTGGAGTCCGTATTAGGTGCCTGTTTCGATAAGAACCTCCGCACCTTCTGCATGCATAGCTCCAGTCTATCTGCAAGAGACTCGTCCTCCTAAACCCTTCATAGGCAATGATCCCAGCCTCCACGAGGTCAACTCGGACGGGGTCCCCTCAGTAGTGCCAGGTCGATCGTTTTGAAAGCGTCTCGATCGACGTTAGTCTCTGTGATGGCGTGGTCCATTGGCATCTAGAGTTCATATCTATTTGTCCTCGATGCAACCCCGCAAAAAAAGGAGGTATTAGAAGGTATTAAACATAGTATGAAATACTTCGGGGTGAAACATGAATATGAAAGAGGCTTCATGTTTGCGGGATTGACATTCAATGTTCTTGTTTGTGGCTTCGTGGTGGCGATCAGGCTCTCATCTCACGGCGACCCTTATATGGCTCTGAAGCTTCCATCTAGTGATGGGGTCTCCACGCCGTCGAGAAATTGGGCCAGCTCAGGTAGCTTCCAAAGAAAACACCCACATTGTGCAACTCTTGGTTCCCAACCTTAAGAATCCATACCAGTGCGGAATCTCGCCTATCATATCGCCCAATACCTCTCGCAGTTCCAAATCATGGCCAGCAACGTCGGTGACTTCAAGTTGGCCTCCACCGCTGCTGGCTTCACACTTGGGTTTGGCGTGCTCTGTGTCTGGAACGCCATCCAGCAAACCAGAGCAGTCCGATCGCCACTTCGCAGTGTCTACATCTTCATGGTTTGGGGAGAGATCGTTGCCAATCTCGCCATTGGCATTATTGGATGGCTTTTCCTAGATGGAGTCCTCAGTCCGAGGCAAGTTCCCCTCAAGCCCACAATACCCTGCAACCAGAGCTCATTAAGCGACAGTGTTCCCCTTTTCTTCAGCATTCTCTTCCTTTGGGTGTTCGAGGTCCAACTGCTCATGCAGATCATCATCAATAGAATCACTGTCGTTGTGGATGATCATCAACTAATCTCAAGGCTCAAGGTAAGTTCCAAGTTCCGATTGAGACTCAAACGCTTACTGGAGCAGTGGGGAACTGCATTCGTGATGTGAGTATCTCAACAGTATTGCGTCGTAACATTGCTAACTTGACTTCTAGCACGATGATCAACATTGCCGTGTTCGTCATCTGGATCCCAGCTCATCTTGTCCCTCCTCCCATTCCTCTGTAAGTGGCACTTTCCCCAGCTTCACGTTTTGGCTAACAGAACAGCTTCGTGGAAATCAACAAGTACTGGGACAGAACTTCGAAAGTCATCATCCTCATCGTCGACGCAGGACTCAATTACTTCTTCCTTCACACTGTCAAGAAACGACTTGTCAACTACCACGGCCTGACAAAATACGCACCACTCGTAGGCTTCAACGCCAAGTTGATGGTGCTGTCAATAGGAATGGATGTCAGTATTCCTCCTTGTCCCCTCGCCTCATCATACGAACTGACTAACGCCCACACAGCTCATGCTCATCTGCCTCATGTCCCTCAAAAACCAAGTCGTATATATCCAATTCCACCCTGTCGCCTACATGGTAAAACTCAACATCGAAATGTCCATGGCCTCCCTCATTACAAAAATAGCGCGCAACTCCGTCGAAGCTCGCAACAACGAGTTCATGGTCCAAAACTCCTCCTCGCACAACCACTCTCATTTCCACACCTCTCATATCCAATCCAAGGCCGCAATTGGTCTGCAGCCGGGCGTGAATGCGAGTGCTGTGAGTAAGATGAGAGGTGCGGCAGAGGAGAGACAGAGCTTCGAGGGGATTAGAACCTTGAAAGAAGTAGATGTTACGGTTGAGAGCGCTCAGGTCCCGCAGACCGTGTGGAGGAAGAGTGAGAGTGATAGTGGGGTTGAAGATGGGTTTGGGCGGAAGCAGACGAGTAAGATGGGGAGTGAGGATGAGCTTCCGTTGGCGCCGGAGGTGCCGAAGAAGCAACATGTGGAGTGGAAGAACTGAACCCCTGACCACGATGTTGGTTATTTACCTACCTACCATTCGTTTCGGATTGGGAGGATTCGGTCGGGTTGCTGGCGAATTGGGGGTGTAATAGGAAGGAAGTGGAAACGATATCCCGTTGTTGTTGTTCTTTACACTCTTTTGGTCTTGTTGGACATGTGTTATTTATATAGGATGAAGGCTTGATGTAAAATATATGTCTGAATTCAGTTTATACAAAGTCTATGATGCTCTTCGTCGCTCTTGACGCAATGTCCTAGAACTCCAAACTCCTCACCACAGTCTCATAAAATAATCGCTCAAATCAAAATGCTCAAACAACAAGCCTGTCTCCCAACTATTGATTCAAATCGCCTTGGACAACATTGACCGTTACGTGATTCGGCGGCGCTGGCGAAGGAGAATGCACAGGTCTGTATGGCTCATAACCAGGCCGTTGCACATAATCTGGTGGAGGCCCGTAGCCGTCAACTCGATTCCCAAATTCATCATACTGTGGGATCGCCGTATCGTAACCATACGCCCCGGGAATAACATTCCCGTTCCTGCGCCTCCTGCTCTTGCAGATCGAGAGCACGACACATAATACCACGAAGAGGGCAAGAACACCGACTCCAGCCCCGATCTTGGTCGCAAGGGGCCATTTGCCGATGTTCGTTGTGACGGTCGTGTGGCTTGTGGTGGGAGAGGCTGAGGTAGGGTTAGTTTCTGTTGGATTGCTGGCCGCTGTGGCCGCTGCATTGTTTGAACCACTTGCTGTGGCCGTGGGAGCTGGCGTCGCTACCGCAATACCGATTTGAGACGCGATGGTTGCAAGTTGAGATTTAGGGACAGGTTGATCGGCGGGCTCGCAAAGTCCGCCCTCCTTCCCTGACGAAGGGTTCATTCCAAGCTCTCCAGGTTCACAGCAGAAGAAACCACCACTACCATTCTTGAACATTGTTTCGTTGTTGGAAGCACATCGAGGGAAGTTCAAGACTGCTTCATGGCAATCGTCGGCTGCTTTAATTTAGTGGTTGTAGTTTGGCTGGTTGGAAGGGGGCTGACCTGTTGGACAGCAATAAGTATCGAATTGCCCACTTGCCCAGAAACAAGTATTGCCTGATGGACAACATGTTGGGTTGATTAAGTCTGTTGGACATGCTACCGGGTCGCTAGCTGGACAACTAACACCTGGAGTGATGGATAACGCGAGGGGCCACCCGCCATTGTATTGAGACCTCTCTGCCAAGCGCTGGATAACTGGTTGAGCGAGGGTACGAGCGGTTGCGATAGATGCGAATGAAATGCAGGAAACTGCGAATAATGGTAGTGAAATCATGGTGAGCGTTGATCGTGTAATGATCTGAAAATGGTCGGAAATAGCTTCTGTTCCCTAACCCTTATAAAGATTTCACGATGCACTTGCACCACCTCTAATGAGCAAAATGGGGAGACTTGAGACGCGGGCAGTGTGTCAAAGAACTACTCATACTACTCATACTACTCGTGAATATTCATGAGTAGCGTGAGTAGAATATGAGTAGTGTGATGCCCAAAAAATTTGAGTAGAGTAGAGTATATACTCATGAGTAGTATGAGTAGTTGAGTAGTTATCACGTGATTATAATAAATTAATATTTACTTAATAATAATTAAATAATAAAGGTACCTATTAAGTATTCCTAGTAAAGGTAAGTTAGGGCTTATATAAGACTAGCTAAATACTAATATTCTATAATAATAAACTAGTTACTCTTCTCAAAACCTTGATTTGTCCCGACCTTTAGCCCGCTTACTAAGTAATGCTACCGCCTAATTGGATAGCGAGGTGGCGCTAGAGTGAGATCAGGCGTGTATATTTACCTAATTAGGTTAGTATATCACGTGTGCGTATCACGTGCATACTACTTATACTACTCAAACTACTCATGAGTAGCCTGAGTAGAGTATGAGTAGAGTATGAGTAGTGCTTTATTTGGTTGAGTAGAGTATGAGTAGGACCCACTACTCTACTCTACTCTACTCATTTGACACACTGGACGCGGGGCAGTGATAAAACCAAAAAGGCTGTGTGAGATAAATCGACTATCGATTTTGGCTGGGCTGCGAATCAAGAGGTCTGAAAAATCTCGTGGCGTCCAAAATGTTGTGCGGCTGAGTGCTACAACCGTTGTCTCGCGACTTCGCAAGGCAGACTGGGAATTTTGTAGCACCGAATCCTCGGTCAAGTGACCACTTTGCGAAGTCAAACAGGAGGCTCAGCTATGAATGCAAAAAGACTGGACATCGACTTCGATAAAGAATTATCTACCGATATCGCTCCCCCTTACTTTGCGATGGGCTGGAAATAGGCACATAAAGTGCGCTTGTCGCCGTCTGCCGCAGATATCGAGGGCATGTAGCCCCTTGGAGGAAGTCTCGCATGACGTGGAGTACATATCTGCTCAATTGAGTATTGTGTACAGCCACTCCTTCATCGGGTTCGACAGTTCTAGCTATGTACCCGAGGAATTGACTTGTGATTTGACAGCCCCTCTCGATGTGTCAACGTTCATGCTCGCTTCATTTGGCAGACCTCGTCCCACATTCCTTGCGCTTCGATTCGCAAAGTCCTCCACGATGACAGCGACGATCAGTACAAACATCAAGTCAGGAATCGAGAAGGTTATAAAAAGAATTTAAATAAAAGCAGAAAGTTGGACGATGGTCGACTGATGAGGCCCTTGAGAGGATATGAGAGAGCATTACACCTCCCTTCAAATCCTTTCAAACAACCAAACTAGGCATCCTTATACAGCGCTGTTCAGGGCAGACCCAGAGAGTAGAGCGAGAATGTTGTTTGCTTCCACTCTCCCCAACGTCTGCAGGTTTGCCGATGATGATCAGAGCTCGCCCATCAATCAACTACATGGGGGTAAAATTCCACAAGCATATAGCGGTATCTGTAACATCAAACAAAATTCCTGAAAAGGGTTCGAACGCGCTCCGCGATGCGTCGGCGTTGAGTCCTTGAAAGTTGAACCCTGAAAGAACGGCAGTAGGAAATCTCAAGCTTCACAATTGCGGCACGCCTAGCTGATGAGATGGCCGACCACTGCTTAACAATCCTTGACAGGGCCGAAGAGAGAAATTGGTCAGGAACTGAAGTGACTTCAAGCTTTGAGGTGGCATCCTGTTCGATTTCCTCAGAATTCGCAAGACCCTGTTCTCAACTCCAATGCTGCAGCCTTCATCGCACGACGCCGCCATGTTCACGTGTACCCGTCCTGTTTCGAATGGAAGAAACTAGCACTATGCTCGATGGCTGAAACGGGTGGGTAAAGGCAGGTTTGTGCCTAATCTCATCCGTGAGGATGGTTGGGAGTGGTAAGGCGCGAACAGTGTTTTCAGTTAAATCCTGTTCTGGTAAATTCGCAGACTTGTCAGATGGTGCGCATTTTACATCACAGCTATGCTATCGCACTCAACACACCTTGCTAAGCGAGCCGAATCTTCCCCCTTTCCAGCTTCACTTCACGGCCTCGCTCTATTCACCTTGATCTCCTTCCTCCTAATTCTCACTCCTCTTAATCCACTGCAAGTTTGCGCTGCCCCTACCACCAATAAGAACCAGCCCAAATTGGTTGCACACCGCAATTTCTATAGCGCGTTAATTTATAGTGGATGAAGCCCTGTAAGTAGTGGCTTTTCTACGCTGTAAAGTGCAAGTTTCGGGCTTTCAATTCGGGTGTTTAGGGGGACGGCGATACCCTCATTGGCGTCTTTGGAGGTATGAAAATGAAAACTTGTTTGAAGCATCAGCTCTTGCCTCTCACATCCCCTCGAGCAACAGATAGGTAACTGCGTTATTGAAGGAGTTGTCATGCAAAGAAGAGTGTCACAAGACCACGGCAACCTAAATATCGCCTCTGCCTCCCTTTCCCACTTTTGCAGATTCATTATCAAATCCCGTCTCAAATTTCAAATGCCTTTTAAGCCTTTGCCCTTCATACTTACTTTGTCTTATATCTCTCAAGCACGACATACTTGTTGATTCAAGTCAATCGACAGACCTCCTCGGATGAGAAACAGCTTCCAATATTCAACGCAATCTAACCTATTTCTCCGAAATTGAGTATTCCAGAAAATTTTAGAAGCCAATACAAGTTTTGTGGTGTAAGGTTTGGCTTGCCTTCCCTTTTGAGATAGGCTGAATAGTGCCGTGAGGCATCTGCAGTCATGCGTTTGAAAACGCAGATCAATCCCACTGATTTACAAACTATGAGTCGCTCCATGTTTCAGCTCTTTCTGCTGAATGGCAGAATTATACGTCTGGGTATTTTTCATCCAAGAGCAGACTATTTCAATGTTTGAAATTTGATTTTCTAACTTTTTAAAATGTCAGATAGATGAGAAGAAAGCAAGTCCGATTCTGTGTCTCAAGATTCTGGGCCATGATCTCCGCGATGAGCTCGGCGGAGGACATATCTAGTATTGGTGAGACCTGAACCAGAGGTTGTGTGGTTGAGTGAATTGTAAGAGAGGCCTTTTAAAGAATAGAAAGTCTGCTTTCCAGAAGCAGAGGATATTAAAAAAATTAGATTGGATGAGTGCAAACGCTTGTTTGGCAAGGGGAAGAAGGAGGAAGGAAGGGAGACAGGAGGAGACATAAGTAAATGGCATACACGTGATGAGAAATGCATGAGGAGGAGAACTGCATGACTTCCCCAAACGGATCGTTTTGATACGGCTTGATGACTGGACTCGTCACTTATCTGATGCAGAGAAATGCTATCTGATACTAGAGTGAGGGTTCGGCTCCAAGCTACCGCATTTTCCGGGGTTGACATCTGATTATGCGGGACGATTGGCAGGGCAGGATGTTCAAAGCCCCTGCACAAACGGTGACGCACGACTTCGAATCCCCTCGAATTGTGAGATCGCCAAGTCTGACGCAAATAACTATATTGTCTCCGACGAACCTGACACCCCCACACCTTCGCACGCAGACATCGAATCACTAGATCATCCAAAAAGAACCCCGATGCCCAGTGAAATCGTCCATCGATAGGCACACTTTTGGTCGGCGCATAAAGACAACTGCTCGGATTGATTGCACATGTCACTGTGTCACCGTCAATAAGATATCGAGTCGACCGTGGTATCGTGCAGGAATTTTGAGACCAATTCGATGACCTTCTCTGGCTGCTCTTGCTGAACCCAGTGTCCAGCGTGATCCACAACAATTGTGCCTCTAAAGTGGCTGCACGCTTCGCCCATTTTTTCCACCACACCCGGCTCTTGGTAGGTGCCCCAGTCCTTCTTGCCTGTGATGAAGAGTGCAGGAACTTCGATCTTCCTCCCTGCGAATAACTCGACGTCTTTCATGTTATTTGGGTCGCTAGCCACGCGGTACCAATTGAGTCCTCCTTGGAACCCATTTCGTCCAAACTCCTGCACATACACGGCCAAGTCTTCGTCGGTCAGCCACCTCGCACTTAATCTTGAGACAGTGGTGGGATCCTCGCCGTCCATGGAGATCTTCACAGCTTGGCGCATAGTAGCTTCAAGAGGCATAGCGTAGTAGTATGGTAGCTTTGCAAGTTCGGTGGCTTCCCATGCATTTAAGGGCTTCGGATCATTGCCTTTCCAATCAGCACTTTTCAGATGAAAATACCCTCGAAGGAAATCATGGAGATCTTCCCTCGGCTTGTCCATCTCTGCGGCTGCATGGTTGGTGGAATAATACCATTTGTAATGCTTCCGTGGTTCTGGAAGCTCGGCCAATGCCTTGTGCACATCTTCCTTCTCTGGGGCGGGCTTCGGATTCGATACGATATCGAAGGGGAGAGACGGAGAGCCTTTGAACGGGTGGGACATCATGACAACACTGCGTCCGCAGGGTTAGACATCTCAATTGCAATCAAAAAGAGCTAACATACGATTTGAATAAATCCGGCCGCATTAAGGCACACATGCTCGCACCAACGGCTCCGAAATCATGGCCAATTACACAAGCTACCTCTTTATAACCCAATGCGTTCACAAGTATAACAGCATCTCGTACCAGGCGTGTAAATGTGAAAGTATTTAAATCAACAGAAGAAAACTCGCGCGTATCCCAACCAGTGGTTCTCCCATATCCTCTCTGGTCATATGCTACAACATGATAGCCTTCAGCTGCAATTGCTGGCATTATCTTTCGCCACGAGAAAGCCAGCTCGGGGAAGCCATGCAGGCAGAGTATGAGAGGGTTGCCACGCTGGCCAGCGCTGAGGACATGGTACGTGAGGTCGTGGGAGGGGAGATAGGATTCTGTGACTCCTGGTGGAAGAGTGAGGGGTAGATTGGAACCCGCCATGCTGGAAGATTAGTTGCATATAGTCAGCAGAAAATAAATCAAAGGATTGTACTCGAGTAGCAAATGGTCCCCGCCCAGGGTTATGTAATTGTGGTGGTAATGTTCTCGGTCCATCCGCCAGATCTGGGGAAGCCGGTTGGTGTTTGTTTATGCTCGATGGTTCAGAGGATTCGGGGAGGAAAGAGCCCGGCAATCGATACGAGTAGCGCCCAAAAAACACGTGACATTAAATTGCCAAAAAAAGAATTGTTCATTTCTAGGATATTCAAATACCTCAAGCTTTACCATTGGCAGGTCAGACCCATTGAAAAGGTGTTAGCGAATCTTAAAGAAGAGTTTGTTTCAATTCTTATGGGTCTCTGATTACTGGACCTCTCAATTCTGACACGAGGCGAGCGGTCTCGAGTCTCGAGAGAATTAGTGTCTTTCCTTATTTCCTTGCCGAATGCCGGCTACGTCATAGTGTGGCTTGACTGAGGTCCCTGCTTGCACCGCCATCACTGGTAATGAGGATGCGTGTTTGACAAACACCTCTGCAATAGTTCCAGCATGTAGCTAAAGACTTTCTCTTTGTCTCTCTCTGTCTGGCCGTCTGCCATATATGTTAATGGATCATACTGCCGTCAGAGATGATGTGCTGTAAAAGTCTGAAACCATGCCGGCAGTCCTTGAAGAGAGGGAGGGGACTCCCGGACTGCCGGAGACGTGGGAGTTGTTTGTCCAGGCCATGCACTCGGCCCCTCTGGTGTCGGTTTGCTGCAAGAGAGTCATGATGTGGGCGATTTCTGTTGGAAGGTCCAGCTACACAAAATGGCAGTATTGGCTAGCTGATATCTAGCGGCCCAACTAGATAGAGGGAGTGCTCATCACAGAATCCTGACGTCTGGGTCCCAGGTAATAATATCAAGACCATATCGGCCGGCCTGCTGCAGACTGCGCTCTCATACAGACCTCACAAATACAGCGCTTTCTGTCTTATACTACTCTGCCTATCCTCAAGTAATCGTGGAGAGTCTGTATCAGACGCGGATGCAGCCCAATATCCACCCTCTACGCGGCGGATTTATTCCCTGCCTCTCGGCTCTGTGACCAGTCAAAGTCCGACAACGCCCTGCACCCCATCGACGGCCCATCGTCATCATCTGCTGAAGCTCTACCCTCGAATCGAAGCCTCACCTTCTCTCTCTGCAATGCGATAATCCTGATCAGCCCCCGATCGGCAGAGGTGAGGTTGAAGGGCCGTGAGCCTACAAGTCGACATGTTTGGGAACAGAAGAAAAAGGGCAGCGAGCAATCCCGTGAGTTCTGATGATTCTTCTTTGCGCGTTGCGCAATCCGCGACACTTGCGTGCGGGAAATTCCTTGGATCGACCATCCGCGACCGAATATCAGAGAGGGAACACCTGCTAACATGTCTATCGACAGGCCCTCAATGCATCCAATATGGACCCTTCTGCAGCCAGCGCAGCTGCCCAAGCCTTCCTGAAGAACCGGGCCTCGAACGCTTCGCTTTCCTCGGCCGCTGCGGCTGCAGCTCTCAAGGCTCGGCCGACAACTCCAACCTCCGTGGCAGATGTGCAGACAAAGAGGACACTCCGGAGGACTGGCTCGACTTCGTCCGTGGGAAGTTCTACTGGATCAGCAAGAGGGCCACCAGGATCCCAGCTGGAACGCAGGTTGAGCTCCGGCTCAATGTCAGAGCGGACTTTCCGGGGCTCTTCACCTGCTCAAGCACAACATGTCCCCAGCGCTCTTGACGCGCCTCCAGTGCCTGCTATCCCTAATAACGTGCTCCAGCAGGGCCGGCCGGCCATACCCTCCAAATCCCATCGAAGAGCTGCCAGTGTGGAACAAAAGCGCGTCGCTTCTCCTCCTCCAAACCAGGCATCCGGACGGGGATCTAGTCTAGGTCCTGGAGTGTCGAGCCCCCCAAGGAGAGGTGGCCAGAGGGTGACAAGCTTGTCCAGTGTGCAAGAGCTAACAGGTTTAGAGCGACCAGCAAGCAGAGGGTCCGTTAATTCTATTAATTTCTCTTACCCAAGAGCGACATCCCCCATGTCTCCTATGTCCCCATTCGGACAGAGACGGCTAACTTCTCCCTCACCACAAAGGGTTCGGCCAAGAATACAGGTGCCAGATGTGCCTCCAGGTCAAGATCTGATCTATGACCCTAATACCCGAACTTTCCTTACACTGGCCAAGATTCGTGAAATCGAGCGACATATAGATAGTCTCTCCAGCCAGCCTGTCAAGAAGAAGAGGGTTGTTCCAAAGCAGGCAGAAGGGACATATCTTGCTCATGGGACTATCGGTGGCAGACCTAGAGGGACAGCTATAGATGCCATGGAAGCTGCAGCAAGTCAGCAGCAGATACCAGCTGAACCTACTCCAGTTCCAACCCCAGCACCCGAACCGGTATATGAACTTCCGACTGTCCTCGAGTCTGACGTCCCCGAGCCCACAGTTGGTGTCCCAAAGAAAAAGAAAAAGAGGAGAGTTGTGGTGGCCAGCGATTCAGATAGCGACCAAGCATCCTATATTCCCAACTCTTCGGACAATGACAGCGACATTTCTTTCCGACCAGCAACCTTCAGTACTCGGGCCGGCACTGGCCTAGCCAAGAAGCCGTCTATTGTCCGGGAAGACAGGGAGCGAGAAGAAGAAGAGGATGATACATTCACGAAGCCCAAAGCTTCGGAAACTCTTCCAAGGTTAGATACGAACCCTGCTATAGCACGGACGATTTCCCCTACACCATTGCCCCAGTCACAAGCCGGACGAGGCCATGGCAGGGGTCAAGCTCTCGCTTCAGCCGCGTTTGCTGAAGGTCGACAACATACTAGATCCGCCAGTCAACCTGCACCCACTCTCGCAGATTCGCCTACAGCAATCACCGGGGTTGGGCTCGTGAGTAAGGATAGTATCAGAGCAAACAGAGTGCAATCTGTCAGTCCAGCTCGAACCACACATTTTGCAACAACTTCCGACAATTTGGCGGTCAAACATCAACCTCCTCCACGATCTATCTCTCCTCGCAAGTCTGCTTTGAAGCATTCGCATTCGAATTCGCCAAGAGGGCCATCTCCTTCGGGTGAAATTCCAAGTGAGGGGTCGAATGCCTCGGTCATGACGGATGAGTTGGCAGTACCTAGGAAGAAGGCAAATCGAGTCAGCTTTGATGAAACAAACGTTGTAGTAGGATCGGCAGCTACACCAACCTCCTCCGATTCTCCAATTGTGCAGAGTCCTCAGACAAAGAGACCATGGTACAGCATTGGTCGAGGAAAGAAGAAGGAGTTGGCCGTGACGGACGATGACGACGAAGTGATGAAGCCAAGACCTGCACTACCTTCTTTCGGGAGTGTCCGTGAGAAGAAGAACACCCGAGAGGTTGAAGAGCGACCATTGGTGAAGCCAGCTGAACCCGTTGAATCCAAACAATCGCTGCCCTCCCCACCGCTCTTCACAACTACAACTGGGGACATCATTGAGTATCCATTGGGACAGTCCAACGACCACGTAGTCGGAGCCATCATTTCCCAAGATGCTGCATCCAAGAATGCGGCCAACATCTCGAAGTCTCGTGAGCCATTACCTCCTCAGGTCACATCTGTTGAAGGCAGCGGCTACCATTCCGATACAGACAGCAGCGAAGACAGTCTGAATATCAAGTCAGATGTTGAGGTTGCTCAAGCAGATAGCGTTAAACGCAGCCCTGAAGGTGGAAATGCCGACAGCTATAAATCATTAGCAAGTCCTGTACCTGAATCAGAGCCAGAACACGTGGAAACCGAAGACGACACGCCGACGCCGATTCCATCTCCAGCTCTCAACCCAGTAGAGAAACCAAATGGCGAGATTCCTGTAATTGCTGTTGTTCATGCGACACCTACCTTGGAGACTACAGAATCGCGGAGTAGAATGCCGCACATGCCGGGAGAGTGGGATTACTCTGATTCAGACAACCAGCAAGACGCGCCAATGCCGACAACAGTTCCCAACTACTCAGCCGAACTAAAGCAGGCTGCCATTGGCATTGCGGAAACCGCGCCAAAAATACATGAACACGACGGGAGCGAGATGGCTCGCTTCAATAATTCCCATGCAACTCCTGGTATAATTGAAGAAGCAGAAGAATCCGATGCAACAAGTGTTTACAGCGATGCAAATGAAGATTTTTCAGACGTTGAGGGGGGTTTCCTATCTCTGGATGCTGTGGTCGAAAGTCCAATCGTCAGCGATCCAAGAGTCAATACTGCAGTACCGAGTGTCGCCGTTACAACTTCGCCTGAAAGCCCCACCCCAAGATCAACAAAAGAAAGGGCTTTCAGACAAAGCCAGTTGTCCAAAGAATCGAACGAGCCAGACCTTGGTGAGGGCTGGGACAAGGCGCAGGAATACTGGAGTGGTCTTTCCGCTGATAAGAAGAGACAATTGGAACTAGACGCGCGCAAGCAAGCTGAAGACTCCGGATCTGATACCGAGGTTGAAGTCAAGCCAATTCCAAAGCCCAAAAAGAAAAAGAAGAAGGTTGTTGCGGTCGTCCAGCCTCCTGCTCCTGTTGCACCGACTGCACGGGCTCAACCCACCATGGCCAATGAACGGAACTATATGATACAGCCAGGTTCCAAGGCCGGTCCGAATGGGCATGCCCCCATGAGATCTTCAATGCGACCAGAACCTCAGAACACAAGCGCGGATACTCATATGCGAACATCGATGAGGAGTGGAGACACGATGCGAAGCTCATTGCGAGGATCATTACAGAAAAGGCATCGTCCAGTGTCATTGCCCGCGGAAGAAATCAAGGCAGATCCCGCTGCAGTCAAGAAGCATATCAGGAATTTGTCAGAGGCCAGTGCAGCTGCAGCTCCAGCCGCTGCAAAGAGAGACTTAGCGCCACCACCTCTTCGGCGAAAGAACTCTGGGGATTCTGATAGCAGCTTCAAGCGCACCAGACCATCAACTGATGGATCGAACTTCAGACGCTCGATGCGGAATTCTGGTGAACAGAACTTTGGTGGACGCCCTCAATCACCGCTGCGCTCAAGCAGATTTAGCCTTCGCTCCTTATCTCCTGCTGGTTCTGCAATCCGGCGACCCTTCAGCAGTGCTGCCCCTCCAGTTGCCCTTTCTCAGACACATATGCGAAACTCAATGCGCCGTTCTTCTGATTCAACGCCATCTCTCCGCACGCGAATGCCTGGCTTTGGAATGTCCCGGAGCTCCAAAAAGACCAAGCAGAAGGCGCCTCAACGTACAAGTCGCTTCGCTGATTCGAGTGACGAAGAAGACGACCGACCAGCATTTCGAAGTCGATTTAACGATTCCAGCGATGAGGATGAGCCAATTTCACGACCAATTGTTATGCCTCGATCAATGCGGTCGGAACCTGTCAGTGCTCCGGTTCGAGGGATACCCAAACGTGCCGGTGCTGAAGATGGCGATTCGAGTGACTTGCCCGATTCCGATGATGAGAAACCATCCGGTGGGTTGAAATTGGCCAAGAAGCGTGGCACGAACGGGACAGCAGTTACCCCTACTCAAGGTACAGCACTCGCTTCTGGATCATTGCGAAGATCTGGATCGGGGCGCGAGACAATTAGTTCTCCAACTGCAATGACAACTATCACTGGGCCAGCATCGCGTCCAAGTCACTCTCGTCGCGGCAGTTTCATGTCTATCCTTCGTCGCAAGAAACCTGATCCTTCCTCCAAAGTCAGAAAGTCAGACGCTGAATCGCCAGCTCGTCGTGACACGCCTCTGGAACGAAGTAAATCGGATCTAGCTGCTTTGCGCAGTGACCGACCGGCAACACCTAAATTGCAAAAGCGCAATGGACCCAGTAGACAGAATAGCGGTGCTTGGCCATTGCCAGGACCAGCGAGCCCGCCGACAATTGTGGGGGGAGAAGAAGGACGACCCGATACGGCCGATGGAATTGTAGGAGGCGAGCTTACGAACGGCCACAGGCCAGATATGGGTCCGAGGAGATTCACAGCAACAGGGCTAGCAGACGTCGACATCAACGGCATTGGCAAGCCCAGAAAGAAGAAGAAATTCGGTGCGCTGAGACGGATCTTCAGGCTGGACGACTAATTCATTCTCCACGACGGAGATCGCACTTCATTTTGTAGTTTGGCGTTAACGAGAGAATGGTAACAAAATGGCAGGGAGATATCATTGGGGGTGGTCACTCGGTTGCCTGATACACGATGGGTACATTTGTCCACTTCTGGTGCTATATCGCATCGAACACGCATGCGCTTAAAGCGTATATTTTCCTTACATGTCGGACTTCTTGTATAAAACTTTTCTTCTTCGACGTACATAAAATGGTTGCGAGCAAGATTGTACGAGAGGAAGATAATACGTAATGACAGAAAAATCGAAAATGCGTCCACTTTCACCTTGCCCTCTGAAGTTCTTTTCAACGCCATGCAATGCTCCTCTATCCGTGCGCCTTTTTCGGTTTTCAAATGTACATGTGGGCCGTGTCTTCGTAGCTTCGTAGTGTTTTAATGGTACAAGTGAGGTCGTGATTTTCAATCCCTAGTTTCATAATCAGGCCCAACTCTCTGATACGATGAGAACCACAACTCACCCCAAAGACAAATCCCAAACTCCTTTTCATCCCCGACCTTCACCTCACAGAGTCTCAACTTTCAACACTTTGTGCCCCTTCTCCTTATGCAACCGTTTCGCATTTGGATTCGCATCGTGGTGCCCAAGTCCCTTGACGGCTTTGTAGCCGCTTGCCAGCATTACTGCCGGACAGTACACTAGATAATAGCCGAGTGATGTTGTGCTTGTCATTTTTCGATATGAGTCTTTTCTTTGGGAATAGTTTTCAAATGTCTTGCATTTCAAATCGGGGGTAAAGAGCAAAAGGGTGGTGTTATTTATACAGTTATTCATTTACTCGGAGATAGGGCAGTCGGTGATAAATCGGCGCTTGAGGACATTTCCGCTTGTCGGATGTGTCGTGCTGACGGGTGGCTTGGCTGGTGACGAGGATCGGAACGAAGATATGCGTGTGGTGTGGTGTGGTGTGTGTGTGTGGTTGCGTTTGCAGTTCATGATGCGAGTGGTCAAATGAGGGTTGCTTAAAAATCGCTGGATTAGGAATCGAGCTCGCGAGTACCAGGTGGAGGGGTGGCTGTTTTGCACGTGATTAGTGAGTAGGGAAGCAACTGGAGAGCAGTCGTGCGGGATGCGCAGCGACTCGCAGTGACTTGGATTTGGGGCCGGTGGAAGTGTGGGTTGTTTCAAGTTTCTCTTCAACTTCGCGGGACATCGAAAGAGTGTGAGAAAGTGTAAGAGCGAGGTGACTGATGAATCTGTGACTAAGTCATGTGACTGAAGGAGACTTTGTCCCTCTGACCTCGGAGCTACCACATCATTGGCAATATAAGTCTCTCATTTGTTCCTGTTCTCATTGTCTCGAAAAATTTGTTTCCTTCAATCCTTCGTAATGCAGATGTTCACGCTACTTCAATAACTTTCTCCCAATCACCTTTGTCAGCCCTACCACATTAGGGGGAAGTCTAGCAAAAGGTCGTCCGAAGGTATAGTATATCAAGAAAAGCCGCTCCGGCTGTGCATCTTCGAGTGCCATATCAGAGCCGTCTCCTTGTAGGATATGATCTAAGCGCCGTTGAAAAGCTTCTCACTGCGCAAGGAGGTGCAGATAGGGGCACGAAGGCTCGAAAATGGCGCTCGCTAAAGCCTCCAATTCGTCCTCCTGTAGCGCTCCAATTTAGCGCTGTTACATCCCACGCCGATCTTACGAGTTACTTACAGTTCGTGATTACCCCCTCTATTCTTCCCTTCACATTGCTCTCGATCTTTGAATTCACTCAATTGTTTCTCCGCACGATCTCTCACGTTGATTTTGAATTTTGGGCCCGTTCAATCGCTCTTGCACCGTACGCACCACCATCGAAACTCGCTCGAAATGGCGCAAAGGGACTGGTACACAAATATCATGCTCGACCTTGAATGCGCAAGCGTCCAGGCTTACAACCCTGTTCTAATTGAGCTGGGAGCAGTGCAGTTTGACATCGACACCGGAGAAGAACTGGGCCATTACACTTCCATCATCAGTTACCAATCTTGTCTGGATCATGGCCTTGTCCATGATATCGTTGATGGGAAGGATGGGGAGACCACGAAGTTCCTGAAAAGAGACCCAACCCTGAAGCAGACACTACTTGAGAGTAAAGTCAGCGAGATCCCGCTTGAGCGTGTGCTCTCTGAGTTCACAAAATTTGTGAAAGAGTCTTGCCAGAGGACGCTGAGATCGCTGGAGAGAAGGTCTCCTCCACGGAAGTACACCCAACCAATGATATGGGGGAATGGTGCTGTTGCCGATAATGTGTATGTATACTCTCAAATGCATTCTCTCCAGTTTTCAAATTACCCAAGGACATTCAAACACTTCTTTTCTTTCGGACGTCTCACAAGTTATGGCATTTTCCTAAGCTTCTTCGTATCTTCCTTGCCTCCATATATTCAAATATTCCAAAGGCTGGGGAAACCGGGTCAACTAATTACAAATTTTCAGCTGGATCACCAGTGCCTACAAATCCTGTAAAATGGAGAGACCATGGATGTTTTACAACAATATGTGCGTTCGGACTTTCGTCCAACAAGCAAAGATCATGACCGGGAGAGAATTCGTCAAGAAGGTTGAAAACGGACAGAAACATCACGCACTTTCTGATTGCAGAACTCAGATTCGGTATCTGGTGATTGCTAGAACTGCACTGCTGCCACAGCCGGTGGATAGAACGCTGCGCAGTCCAGAGACATCATTCTCGATTGCGAACGTGAATAGTGAACAAGTCCTCAAGAGAACGTTGCCCAGTCCGGAAACGTCGTTTTCGAAGACGGATGAAGAGGTTGAACAAGCACCCGGCAGCGCTGCTTCCTCCTTCGATCCATTCGAGGAGACATTGAGCGAACACGAAGCACTTCTTGAGATGGTTATGTCAAGCAAAGAGATTGAAAGAGAGATAGTCAGCGAGGATGCATTGGTGCCAAGGGCAAGAGCGGGGATAATGTTACCTAGTCCAGAGACTGTCAACGGAATTCCAATCGCCACCGGATCACTAATCGGAAGGGATGAGCAGGACCTTTCCATGGATTCTCAGATGCAAAACTCGGCGTCAGAAGCTTCGAGTGTCCACAGAGTCCGAACTTCCCCCTACAAGGTTGTCAAGCAAGCATCAAACAGCGGTCTCAGACGGCGAAACGTTCAAGTAAAAACTCCTAGACAATTACTAACACCAGAGACTTCTTTCAATGCAGAAGAGTATGAGAAAGAATAGTAAGTCGCTGAGAAATCCAACATATCCGAATCTGATTATCGCATGTTCTCAATAAGCGAGGACAAGCAGCCCGTTGATTATACTACACAATTTCCGTCATTCTGCAAGTGTTGGGTCATTCATTTGAGCTACCCCACCCCAAACTATTTACCATTGACCTGTGCTGACTCTTGGGGTTTCTACAGCGAACTTGGCAAGCAGCAAGAACAACGCAACTTCACCCCCCAGGGCCGATAGCTACTAATTGCGGCTTTACACAATTTGGCTCGCGAGGAGAAAGACGCTTCAATTGGTTGAGGCGAATACCAGTTCACCTGATCCTCTCCCCTCTTCGAAGTATCCCGAGTCCAACTGGTTCCAAAATCCGAACATCGAGACCGACCGAGAAATCCTGTCAGTGGGGAGTCGGAGCAATCAGTCTTGGCCTACCGGTTGAACGTGAGGACATCGAGTGTGAGGAACAGTTTGAAGAACTCAAGATGGATGCTGCAGATGAAGAGAACAAACTTGACGATGATGAAGGTTTAAGGGATTCACGCGAAGATTTGGTGGCAACACCACCCCCAGGGACTCAGTGGGCTGATGACTGGCATTCATATTGTTGGATTGTAAGTCTTACGCTGAGACTAGGGACAGAGAAAGATGGAGGAGCCACCGATTAACGGTGATTGATTGCATCGAAGATTCATCGTAAAGTGAGTGTAATGTGAACTCTCGCATGTATTGCAACAAGACACTGGACTGAACAGAGTTCCAATCTTCTCTGCTCATAAAATCATTGATCAACAAAGGAGATTGAAGACATTTTATCCGGTGGCACAGCAAACAATTTTGAAGCGAGAGACATGACTGCTAACATTTCCAGAAGTGTGATGCAACGGTTCGCAATTACATTGATAAAAGTATGAAGGTAGACTCGAAAGCAGATGTTTCAAATATTGAAATATGTTGTTAAAGATATTCAGGGGTTGAATAGCTCTTGGGATATCTGCGACGGACGCATTTTGCCCCTGTTCTTAGCGAGCGAAAGGGGTTCATGCAAGTCATTTCGCAGCACCACGGGTCAGTGAGCGTGACAGGACCTCGACACAGGCACAGGCTCAGGCTCAGGGTTATCCCGCACTCTGTGAAGCTCTTATCTTCGACCACCAGCAGTCAGAGTTGTCATGCAACGCTCTTCAGCCCCTCCGCTTGCACTTCAAACGTGCAGTTGTTCTTCGTCCCGCTATTAAATTGCGACTGGGGCACTTACATAGCGGCATAGAGTTGACTATCCCAATGTTGGACCGATGATGGTGAAGTCGGCCCACCTTATCGGTGGGGGGAACTCTACCAGCAAGTCGAATGAATAGTGCTTGGGCGTCTCCAGCTCTGACTATCTGAATCCGTAGGAAGATTCCAATTCTCGAGCATCCGAATACGTGATGGTTTTCCGTAGAGCTTCATCGGACGTCGCCTGTCCACTCGCTAACACAACCATCTTCCTTGATTGTATAAAATCACAACTGATCTCTCATAGATACAGCGTTATCCTCATACTTCTCTCGACCCAATCAAGAAGGCAAATCCTCTTTCCATAGCTTTCAAGGCTTGGTTTGGCGCTCCGAGAGGCGCTGGGTAGGCGACAACTGATGTTCATGCATCGAAGGTGCACATCGTTCCATTGTTTCGGTGAGAACCCTGAATTCTCTTCTTCGGCCTTCACCAATGCCTCCCCAATTCTTGCAACCATCATGCTGTCCCACAATCCTTCTCTTCTTGGACTGGCAGCTTTCAACACCGCGATCGCCTCCCGTCGAACCATCTTGTCCCGACACTTGACGACCACGAGAAACAAAATCGGCACAATTCCAACGTCAAACACATAGGACCTCACAAATCGTGGGTGGATTGTGACTGTTTGACACAGGCCGACGATTTCGCAGTACTCTGGGAGGAAGACGTCGTATGACTGCAGACCGGAGTTTTCAAGCCTTGTCGCTCGAATGCAAAGTTCGAGGGTCAAGGCATGAATGCGTAGAAGGGTAGCTCCTACAAAGTCCTTCTCTCCTTCTGGGCTCCTCGAATGCTTCAGCACGGGTGCGAATGCCGATTGCCATTGAAGAAGTTCCTCTTCTACTTCATTAAAATTTTCGGGGGATATCTGACATGCGTCATAGGGAGGGGTTAGCAATGACTGCGCGGCTTCCTGCACAGTCGATAAATGGTGAAAAACTCGGGCGGCGGTGATGTCAAAATAATATTTACTTTCAGTTAGGGAACAGAAGTTGGTTGGAATTGATTGAACGTCCGGTACTCTGTTGCTGGGGTTCCGTGCGGATGTTGGAATGTCGATCCAGGTAAGCATATGGATGTCCAATTTGGCAAAGGCTTGGACCATCTCGTCTTCAATAACAAATGGTGCTGGCGAAAATCTTCTCGGTGTTGCAGACTCTCCCTTGCTCTCGAGCCAGTTATGCATCAGCTCTTGTGCACTGCGAACATTGATCAAGGCTAATCGCACGTCTCCATGGAAGTTTTCGAAGCAGAAAATTAACAGAGCAGCGATGAGAGCAGTTCTCAGAGCATCCTTTCCCAACGAAATAGCTTCTCGTACTCCTTTCAGGGCTTTGCCATACTGAGAAAGCGCATATCGATGATGTGCTTCGGACGCACTCGAGGATGATTTTGAACCTGCGTCTCTGCAAGCTCTGTCTAACGCAGCAATCGCAACAGTGCAATTTAAAATGGATCTCTCCTCGTGGCACGCTTGGAAAACAATCCGCTTCCACAATGGACTGTCGAATCCTCCAGCAAGGGCATCCGCGGTCTCGTGATAGAAGAATCGAAAGTAGCGGGCTTCCTCCTGATCTTGGAAAGCGATCGAGGCTGGTAGACCGGTTGGACACGGTTCGGGTTCCAGAGGTATCGGCTGCAGAATGTGTCTCCGTAGGAGCAGGGATTTATGAGGAGCCTTTCGAGAAGTTGGGGCTATCTTCCTTTCATACCCGTCACAGGATCTCCCAGTCCGTGTGCATCGCGAGCAGCAAGGTTTCGTCTCGTCACATTTGATACGACGTATCCTGTCACCGCCGTGAGATTAGCAGAGTTCAGTGCCTTCCCTTGAGCGAGTGGGAATTTGCCGGTGTCCGTTGGTGGCCCAGCAAAGTGTGCTCTTGATGATCCAAGCAAACCGCCGCGGAGTCGACAAATGGAAGAAGGACCAAACGCTCACCTGCAGGTCTGACACCCGCCATTACTTCTACATCCAGTTGTTCTCTTCATCCTAGCCAGATCTTCCTCTGCATTCATGGTGCCCGCGTGCCAGATGCCAAACTCGGGTGGTTTTTAGAGCAGCTGCCTCAAAGGGTTGCTGTACTGGAGAGAGAGCCAGCGTTGGATGCGAGGCAAGGTTTGTAAGGGTGACACGAACATTGATCAGCATGACACTCTCAACTGATCTAAGGGCATCCTGGCCCGCCCCGCAGTGAGCAGGCGCCGTTCCGTCGGGTTCATCCTTCCATGGCTCGATTCCCAGGTAGGGCCGCAGCGGAGATGCTAGGCACAGCTCAAAAGCCGTTTCTTCTGGGAATGGCTCCTGGGTGAAGGTGGGGATCATATGCCAGGCCGGTGGCTGATGAGCGAAAGCTTGTCCTAGGAAGACACCTACAGTAAAGGGGCGTTTATTTTGGATTGAACTGTAAGGGACTGGATTGGATTGGATTAGACTGGATGGGATTGGATGGTCGGCCGACAGGTCACGGGACCCGCACTGTGCAAAATGAGCGTGGAGTGGGTCGGAGACCAGAAAGCGGAAACGAGCGAGTTCTTCTTTGCCTCCTCCTGAGCGAGCCCAATCAGGACAGATCCAACGCCGAGTTTTCCGTTCATGCTTCATGGTTCATGGAACGAGGTCCACCGGGTGAGTGCCCAGGACGGGGCTGATGAGGAGGGGAGGGGAGGGGAGGGGTGGAGATATGTCCGAGTTGTCCGAGTTGTCCTACCAAGTTGTCTTCAGGGAATCCCGTTTCGTTTTCAAAGACGGCCCCACTCTCGCCTTCAACGCTTTTTAAAATCTACCTCGGGTCGAAGGCGTCGAAGTACAGTACCGGTAGTCAGAGGGGTTACCGGTAGTCAGAGGGGTTACCGGTAGTCAGAGGGGTTACCGGTAGTCAGAGGGGTTACCGGTAGTCAGAGGGGCTCCGGATCAATACTGGCTCCAGATCAATATTCCCCCAGCCCCGCCTGGTCCCTGACCCCTGACCCCACATTTATTTCGCTTCGCTCATTCAGGGGCGCCGCTCGCTTGCCGCTCCGGTCAAGCTTCTCAGCCCCCATCCTCGCTTCACTCAGCCGGTGTACTTCAGACACAATTCTCTTCCAGGCTCTTTCCTCACTGGTCACGCCACCCCACGTTCGCAAACATTCCTCCTGGCTTTTTTCCGTTCCGAACAGCAAATTCTCGGTGCTATGGAAGTCGTCCTGGGTTGGGTGAATGCCATTAATGTGACGTGGATCAAATATCAGTCAAGATCAACCTATCTACACGATGTATAAAGGAGATGTCCACTTCTGTTTCTTTTCCTTGATATTTGTCCTGATGCAGTCTTTGCACAATGTTTTCCTTGAAGTCTTTGCTCGTTGCTGTACTCCTCAACTCAGACTGTCTCTCTTCACCAGTGGCAGGAACACCAATTGCGTTCTTAAAAGCTCTCGAAGCGCGTCAGGCAAACGGGAGCCATTGGGTAGACATGTGGACATCAATGCCCCAGCTCGTTGAAACAGCCAACTTACCTCCTTCTCCATTCGTGAGTTTCCTTTGTCCCAATGCATTCAATTGGCTGAGATGAAATTTTTAGACAGCCTCGAGCGCCGTGTTCAGCGATGCAACCGTCCAACAAACCCTCCACATGTCTAAAGCAGCATAACCGCCACATCCCCCCAAACAGCGTGTGCCTTTTTATCAATAACATTCGGGATGACAAGAGGAGCAATCCCATTCACGGCAGACTGTTCAATTGCGAAATCCCGAAGTCAAGATGAGAGCATGCCAGCAGAATCATGGGGGTAGTTTGCGGTGTCTGCGAAAGCATTGATGCCCCCCATCGAGCCAAGCCGTTCATCTCGCTGAGGACAGTTTGTTGGAATGCTGAGAAAGTTGCCTTCAACGGACATTCTCGTGAAGCTTATTTAGGAGAGGACTGGAGCAGGAGAAGGATCCTGTCTCTCGTATATCGGTATGGACGGCAGTCCCCTTGATGTCTCCGTTTTCTAGTTTGCCAGGCCAATTCTCGACTTCTACATAGCGGAAGCCGTGAAAAGCGAACCTCGGTTCGCACTCAGCTCGCCCATCCCCTGGTAAGACCAGAGTATCCTTCGCTTTGCGGTCTCGCGGAGTACGAGTCACAACCTCTCCATCCTCAAGCACTTCAACAAACTGGAAATTGATGGCGGTCCCCCTTGGCCCATCAACCGAGACTCTAATCCGCCCAACCATATTCTGTCCAAGGTCAACGACCATTTTTCCTAAGGGCGTCCTCAAGATCTTCCTCGACACAAAATCCTGTGTTTTCCCCACCGGTGGGCCATCGGGAGCGACAAGATTATCTGTGATACGCTGACACTTCACCTCATTCCAAGTCAACTTTTCCGATAACTGGGCATTAAAATCGTACATCTCGCCATAGTAGAGCTCTGACGATTCTACCGGGCCATACGCCCATTTCCAGCTTTCGTCAGTCCCCAAAATTCTCTCCTCGCCACTCCCATATCGGAGAGCAAGCATGGCGATGAGGCCGATGGAATCCCCGTAAATATTCCGTCTACCACCGTGCCACCCAAGCTTCCCACAGTGCCACCCTTCAGCAACACCAACTTCGATAGTATTGCTGCCAACAACCAGGTGCTCCGAAACATCGAGCGTCTGATAGACCAGTCGATCCCCGTAACTCGTCCACCCAGGAGCCAGAATGTGATCTCCCACTTTCCTCCCATTAATTGCCGCCTCATACACCCCACGGGCCGTGATATAAAATCTCGCCTCCTTCATATTCCGCCCCACCTCCACCTCCCGTCTAAAAACCAGAGGGCGATGTGGCTTCCCAGCTGCAGTACATAAGGCATCAGGCCCAGACCTTACACTGCCAACCATCAGGCTTGGGGGTCCCGCTTCCACGATTGCTCTCTCAGACCACTCTGTGGTTTATCCCAAGGCACCAGCGGCCGGTACGTGAACTTCAGCTCGTTCTCCTGCGACTAACGGTCGCCCCACCTATGGGACGAGCATACTCTCTCTCCTCTGAATCTCCATCCTCTCAACGCCACTCTTCTTCCTAATTTCCACCTCATAAGCTCTCTGTACCCAATCCCTCTCACCCCCCTGACTTTCAAAGCTCCACGAGATCCGCGGTTCACTCTCACTGGTCCCAATCGCATTCTCCTCGTGGTTCTCAAAGCGAACCCTTGCTACATTCACCACCTTTCTTTCCTCTATCAGTATCTGCCAATTTAGGCTTGGTTTGAAGGACTAGAGGTATTCTTGTTGCATGCCTTATTTTATTGTAGAACGAGAGGAGCGGTTAGGAGGTGTGGGGTGAGCTCATCGGTGAAGTGAAGCTCGGCGACCTTTGACCCGAGCCAAATAGCGGGGAAACGCCTCGACGGGTTTTAGGGGGGTAAGGGACTGGGCGCTCTTCTCACAGCATTGCGGTTCGTTGTAAGCAATTTGCTGCAGCTTTGCGAAAGTTGATTTGATTGTTTCAAACAAGCAGTTCGGCTTCTCGGTGCGGTGTGTTGTGTTGTGTTGGGTGAAAATCACGTGTTGCCCCTGAGTGAGACCCCGCTTCGTTTCTCTCGTCTCGCTTAAATTCAGGGGCCCGAGTGAGAGTTGGCCAGATTTACTGCCAGGTGGCTTCATGTGTTGTTCAAACGAGGGGCCTTTTGGCACGAAGGATGATTCATCGATAGATAAGAGTTTTCATTTAGTGTGGTCTGTTTCGGCATCAGACCCTGCTTTTCCTACAGCATCGACCCCAATTCGACTAATCCACCCTTCTCTATGCCCATTTCGAAACAGCGCAGCACACGAGAAGCACAACCAATTATTGCACCGTGCTGGTTTCCTATTAACTTCATCTATTCTCAAGAGCGAAAAGTTTCGCCTTTCTGGTAAACTCCATTCCTCTAACCAATACCCCATGCCAATGCCCAATGCCCAATGCCCAATGCCCAATGCCCATGCCTATTTGTATTTCCGTTTCAACCCATAATATTATGCCGCGCATGAATAAAATACAAAAGGCGGTCTTCCCTCAATAACCTAATTGCCCCCCAAGCACCAATGGAAATAGTGATTCAACCAGAATACTACAAAAATACAGCTCCACTCTCTTCACTTCCACCCGCGATTCTCCTACGTCTCGAACTCAAGAACAATTCCACCATCCTTTTACTTCCAAGCGCTTGAGCCTCCAGATCACTTGCACTCATCCTAGGGCCCATAAGCCCAGCACCTTCTGTTCCATACATATCATCTTTCTCTTCCTTGATGTTCTCGCTGTTTGTAATTCCTGGGGTTCTACATCTCGAGTTAGTGGATCTAGAGCCAAATTGACCCTCCACAGCCAAGCCCAAGCCTGGGCTCGGGGTATTGACATTTATTGGGCGGCCGGCCCTCTTCACTAGTTTTGCTGGCGTCTCGACACTTTTGATGCTTGCGCTCTTGGTGCTGCGGAGTGTAGTCTGGGAGCCATTCCTCTTGTGCAATAGGTTTCTGCCACTCAAGCTTGAGACTTTGACAGCAGAATTGGGTGCACTCGCAGTGCGGGAAGTGTTGACGGTAGCGAAAGAACGCAGAGACGACTTGGAGGGCATAGGCCTGAGAGGGGACCGGACAGGAATCGGAGGAGGAGGTGGTGGTGGTATTGGAATTGTTGAGCTGCCTTCTTTTTGTACTTCAGTGTTCTCGACCAGCGAAACGGCAGATCTATTCTTAAGAATCGGCTTCAGGGCCGGCGCACTAGGAATGTTTGGATTTTGTTGTTGAACTAGGCCAAGTGGCTGCTTGGCAACATAAGCTTTCGGTTGAGAAATCTCGTCGTCGTCGTCATTTATCTGAGCAGCTTCTCGCACGTGCTTGGCATGAAAAGATTTTGGCATCGTCGGCAAAGCGTAATTGACATAAGACGTGCTTGCGTTCTCCTTTGACCTCTCCAGCTTTGCGACCTCCGAGGACATCCATTTCTTCCACTCGATCGATCCAGTCGAACCTGTGACGTGGTGGCTGCCACCACTTGGCATCACAGGTCGATACGTCGTTCTATCAATAATGACAACATCACCATTACTTGATCTCGGAAACGGCATCTCTGGGATCTCCGGATGGCTAATTGGAAGTGACAGAACACTGTCCACCGCCGCAGGAGTCTGACCGCTCGTGGTTCTTGAGTATATGCTTTCACTGTATGCCTTCTCGGAATTCGGAGCTGCATCTAGTAAGTTATCTACCGATGATGCAGCTTGGGGACTAAGGTAAAGTGGATTTCTGAGCGGAGACGCCTGGCCGGGTGGGAGAGGGTCGTTCGTAGCAACCACAGTGCTGTACTCTTCTGCCATGGCACGTCGGAAGGGACTGGTGGTTCTAGCTATCGTGACAGACGTTCCACCGAAAAAGGTTGATCTGGACTCGCGCAAGACTTTGGTGTTCTGTACAATTGGTTCGTTTCGAATGGCGAGCTCCTGTGGGGTCAAACCAAAGGTCTCTGGGACCGTATGATAGGACGTTTTGGTGCTCGCTTCACGAGAGAGCTCCGAAGCTGAAGCAGTCAGTTGTCCTCGCTCTTGGGGTTGCTCAACGGGAAAAACTTTCTCCTTGCTCCCTGTGCCGTTCTTTGGTGAGAACACGTCGTCTGGATTCTCCATTCTAGCCTCACGAAGGGGATCTGCTGCAACCCACTGGTGTACATGGCTTCCAGCAAATCCGAAGACGTCCTCGGCACGAGCAGAATTGATCGAGTCTGCTCTGGCCCACTGATGATCGTGCTGCTCAGAACCACGACTTTTGCAACCGCCGGTAGACTCCTCCGGCAATACATGCCTAATTGTTGCTGGAGTTCGATTGCCACGGCTACTGCCAACCGAACTACTTCGGAGTGGTTGCCGATTTGAGACAGCAAAGCTTTCCATGCTCGATTTGTGCGAAGCTTCAATTCTGGCTTTCGGACTATTTCCATCAAGGCGTTTCATCAATGCAGAGTAGACTCGTGCACTATCAACGAGGCCTTGGCCAGGGGCTGGGACGTGCCCAGTGCTCTTACTTGGTCTGTGGGAAGCTGGATATCCCGGGAATTGATTGACCAGTCTCGGACGAGTGAAGGAGGAGGATGCAATGTGTGTTCCGGTCTCATTTATAATGGACAGTCTTTGCTGCTCGCGATCCAGGTATGGTCTGGGTGTCTGGCTGACCATTGTATTGACACCAGTGCTGTTCCAGCTTGTCACACGTGACTTATCATCGCTCTGTCCACTCTTTGAGCTTCTGATGCTTCTCACGCTTCCGGCATGCGCTCTCAACTGCTGATTCGAGTTTGCATTGTGGAGTGAAGGTACACGGGAGGCGACACGTGAGATAGCGGCCTCATCTGGGTGGGGAATATCAGAGAACTCTTGGTGTACCGTGTCTGGATCGCCGTTATATTGGCGGACATGCGTCTCGCGAGCATCAACTTGTTGGTTCGGAACTGCAACTGACTCGTCCTTGCTGCGCCCAAATACTCGCCGGAGCTTGCTCTTGATGGTCTTAGAAGCCCTTCGAGCCGCAACTTTCAAGCCCGACTCCGTGGAAGGGTGGGCTTGGGTGCCGGAAGAGACTGGAGCACCGTAGCTGTTGCCACTGCTGGAGCGGACTGATTTTCTGAAAGGTTTCTCTTGCCTCTGTGTCTTCGATCGGAAGAGAAAGGATGGTTGTTCACGCAGCCTTTGTTGTGCCGTTTCGTGAAAGAATCTGTCCCGAGCCATCTGCACTGCTTCGTCGTTTCGCTCGAAGATCGCCCGGCCACCTCGCAAAAAACTCATGGACTTTGGTGCCCGTAAAGCAGCCTGTCGAGGCGGGCTTTGGGGGGTCCTAGAATGCGAGAGGCTGTTCTGACGGCCAATGTATGAACTTTCCGGTCGGTCTGGAGTACCGTTGGTATAAAAGACGCTCGGGGCTTTGAGAGGGCTGAACATGGACTTTGACCGTCGAAGCCGGCGGTAAGACGATGGAGTAGAGGGGGCATCTTCTTCATTGTTGTAGTATTCGACATACGGCGCGACTGATAGGAGGTTCTCGGTCGTTGCCTTGCTCATCGAAGCTTTGCCAATTGATGATGAACGACTCGGGGGTCGATAGGCTGCTGGTACAGCAGCGTTTGTTGTCATCGCAATTGGCCTCAGGTTTGTAGAGCGCGATTCTTGCGAGGGACATTGTGCAGCTCGAGACCCAATCGACTGCCGTCGCTGCACAGCATGGGGTCCGGCAAAGCGAACGCTGTGCTGCCTCTTGATGACATGGCCGCCGTTGGCAGAATTGGTCTGCTGTGAATGTGGCTGTCGCTCCGTGACGAAGGCCATGTTATTATGGAGATTGCTGCCGCTGTGTCCAACATCAGCACTGCTCCTCTCCTGTGCTCGAGCGAAGGCTAACGTCGCCGCTGTATGCGCATGTTGACGAGCAACCGCCGGATCGATGGATTCATGCTTGCTGTGAACTGATGATGTTGATTTTCTCCGACTTAGTCGACTAGAGTTGTTCCGTCTGAGCATCCTTGTAGATGCAATTGTTTCAGGAATGAACTAATTGAAATTAAAACTTGTAGAATGCGATACAGGTGCTGCCGTTGTCGCATGCATGTATTAACCAAAAAGTAAGACGAGAGCTTGAAGAAGAATGAGAACGAGGCCGGGAAGCTGGTGAGAGACTTGTTCACTTGGGAAGGCGCAAGCCTTCTTTTGCAAGACCAACATGGAGTAAGAGGGGAAGGCACTACCCAGATGGACCTAACCATCGGTTCTCGTGTTATTAACTCGGGAGGGCTTCTTCACACATGATCACCATTCCCGGTCACATGGAAAGAGGAAGTCAAAAGAGGGTCATTGATACAATTCAGTAGTGGTCTATTGTGCAATACAACAGAGAAACCATGAGGATGCGACGCAAGGAAACCGGTAATCAAAATGGATACAGTAGGAAACCACCATCCAGCCCAAGATCATGCTCCGGCGACAAAAGAATGGAAATTCCATGTCCAAGCGCATCAATGTAACATCCGCATATGGTACTTGTATAATGTTAGTCGGCTTCTAAAAGCTGAGCTCCTCGAAGAACTCGTTGAGCTCTTCGTCCACCATCTTCTGGATCTTCTTGGAAAGCTTCTCAGTCTTGGAAACCATGGACTCGCTGCTCTTGACGACTTCCCCAGAGATCATGTTGAAATCCTTCTCAATGGCTGCCTCCAAGAGCTCAACTGTGGTTGGTAACTTGGATTCCTTGGTGGTCTTCACAGAGAATCCGCCAGCCTTGATGATAGAAGAGTAGTTGGACGATCCACCTCCGTTCCATGCAAGCACGTTCTTGGTGTCAGATGGAACGTCGGTCAACGCACCCTCAGTAGCGATGGCAATAATGTTATCCTTCAGCTTCTTTGGGGTGATCTCAGCAACGGCATAATCAGAGTCCTTGGCTGGCTGAAGGGAGAGGTAGTATGCGAGGAGACCTGCGATATGTGGACTGGCCATGGAAGTACCAGAGATGGTGTTGGTAGCATATTTGCTGCCAATCCAGCAGGATTGGATGCTCAAACCTGGGGCAAAGATGTCGTTGCACTTTCCGTAGTTGGAGAAGTAAGCTCGAGAGTCGTCAAGAGCAGAGGCGCCAACAGTAATGGCGAGCTCAGCAGCAGCGGGAGAGTAGTTGCAAGAGTCGGCATTGTCATTTCCAGCGGCCACAGCGAAGTGGATGCCAGCTTCAACAGCACCATTAACAGCACGATCGAGAGCAGGGGACTTTCCTCCACCAAGACTCATGTTGGCGGCGGAGCCTTTGAAGCCCTTCTTTCCATCCTTGGCCTTCTTTGTGTGAGAGAGGGCTGCCCATTCAACGCCCTTGACAACATCTGCCATGGTTCCTGAACCGTTGGACTTGAGCACCTTGACGGCGTAGACATTAGCCTTCTTGGCAACACCGTACTTCTTCCCAGCAACGGTACCGGAACAGTGAGTTCCATGTCCGTTTCCGTCCTCATCAGGATCGTTGGCGGGGATAGTCTTGCCCCAGTGTGCGCGGCCTTCGAAGTCAACATGTTCGATGTTGGTTCCGGTGTCAATAACGTACACGTCAACCCCCTCACCAGCATCAGCGGCATAGAGATATTTGTTATAGTCGCTGAATGACAAGCTCTTCCGGTGGGAGATACGAGCGAGACCCCATGGGGCGTTCTTCTCAAGCTCTCCGGTGTCCCCTAAAGTGTGGACAACGGAATCTTTCTCGACGTACTCGACCTGATTGATGTCAGCTTTAGGTATCAATAACGACAAACAATGGTCTGAAGCCAGAGGCAGCAGGGACCGACCAAAGGAAAAAATAGGTCTCAATGTTTCAAGCTGGAGAAGAGGGCGATGGGGAGGATGGTGATGGGCAAATGAAGCTCTACGGAAGCAACTTACATCAGGATGCCTTCGGACCTTCTCAATGACGGAGTCATCGAAATGGCCGGAGTAACCCAAGAAGTTCCCTGCAATATTATAGGTATGCTTGAGGCCCTCAAAGATATCGGTCGTAAGGGGAAATTGCGATCGCTTTCGAAGCTCGGTTCGTTCGTTCGCGTTGTTGAGGTGGATGTCTTGCACCCAGCTGTGATGATCCGAGGCAGCAGCCTCGGAAACGTGTTTCTTGAAGACGACGATGTAGGAATCGGGCACTTCAACTGAATTTGAGGAGGAGATCAGAGGAGCTACTCCCTCGTGAATTGTCTCTGTGCTGAAGGTGGGTGCCGATGACGCCAGCAGCGGCAATAGCGAGAAGCCGATAAGCCCGCGCATGTCGATGAAGAGAAGAGTAATGCGGAAAGGAAGGAGTGTCTGCCTGCGACGGTCGATTGATGGACTGTAGATGGGGGGGGTGAAGACAGGTGTTGATGCTGTCTTCTGGGAATGGGAGTGATGGGGGATGAGGGAGTTGTTGTGATGGAAGAGGAGGAGAGTGAGCGAGCACGAAGGAGCACGAGGGAGCACACGATGGTGACGGATGGGCAGCGAATGGGGCGAAGCCCGAACAGGCTAAGCACGGGACGGCTAGCCGTTTTCGGAAGCTTATCTCGAGCTTGACTCTGGACGATAAGTGAGGCAGAGCAGAGACCTGCAATTGTGTCTTCCACTCGTGAATGGGAAAGAACACAAGCATAATTCAGGGCTGCTCTCATCTATGAGTTGCAAACAGGTTTATTGTTGAATTGGTTTGTCTGTTCAGTTTGGCATCAACAGCACTCTCAAGGCCGCGTTGCTCAGTTGCTGGGGCACCGACACCGACACCGACATCGAGGCGAGCTTCACAGCCGCAGCCCTTCCTGCTGCCTTACCCCCCCCCCCTCCTCCCGCAAGCTTCGCCCATCCATCCAACCAGCGCCACCGCCTTCTTCCGCAGCAATGACTTGCGCTGGTCACTTGCTGTCCAGGCACGGCGACGCAGGAAAGCACACCACTTGCATGCTGGCTTCAAGGACAAAAGCCAGACAAGGCTCTCGCTGTACTCGGTCCATCTCCAGCTGCGGTGGCTCTCCGGAGTCCGGACACGGTGGCTGGCTGGCTGGCTGGCTGTTTGTCTTGCTCTCTCTGCCTGAGACAGACAGAAGCATAATTGGTCGCATGACTCCATCCAGCCGCCAGGGACCAGATCCAGGAAAGGCTTGGCTCCGCTTGTGACGCTCGAGTAGCGCCACGTGACCACCATCATCCACCTCCACTCCCACTTCCATTCTTGGCTCCTTTCACGTGCCGGGAGACAATTGGGAGAGACGGGGGGATGATGATCAATCGATGGTGTGCGAGGAGTGATAAGTACGCAGACCGTACTGCTAGTGAACCTCCCTCTTCGCTAAGGAAGGCACATCCACGACTTTCGCTTCGCACCTCTCCATAGGCATACCTAAGGTACGTACTGGTAGTACGCAGTACTGCGTAAGACGTACATTCCACAGTACATACATCACATGATCACACATACCTCCCCTCCCGTCCCTGATCCACTGCCTGCGCCACAGCCTGCTTGTTCGAGGGAAGGCAGTGGGGGTGCGACTAAACAAATTCCCGGCGTTGACGGCTCTTGAATACCAAGCTGGTGAAGTAGCTGGTCAGTATAGAAGGAAGGAAGGAAGGAAATGCGCAGCATAGAGTACATGTGCCTATCATCGCACTCTAGCTGGAGAGCACATAAAAATGAATAGCATCTTGTCTCACCTACGCACACGGCCTCTCCACCCACTCCTCGGCTGCCCCACGCGGACCAGACCCCCGTGCATTCGAAACTCGCGAGGCCGATCAATCATCATGCTCCAGACCCAAATACTCAGCCTCACCACGCAGGGCTTCCAATAATCCCATGATTCGATCCAACTGCAAATAAAACAAACTTGTCCTTTCCTGCAGCCGTCTGTCCGGCACGGCGAATCTAGAACACACCACCCTGCAGCTACCCGTCCACTTTTCTACCATTCCGAACCACCGGGCCGGCCAGATTCGATGACAATCGAGCTCTGCCTCTGCCTAGAACTCCCACTGGCGTGAGACCGATGAAGCACACGCAAGAGTCCTGACCATTCCTGGAGCGTGGGGACGGGGAAAAGAATGTCGGCACGAATGCGGCGGCAGCGCTCTTCGACAGCTGCGTCAAATCCGCCAGAGAGCACCAAAGACACCGCCGAACTGCAACTCCTCCTCGATACTCTCTCGGCCACGCTTCGCCCTGGCTCCGGCAGCACATACCCCAACCTCTCTGCCATCATAGATCAGACCCAATCCCTACGCAGATATCTCATTGCCGCGCCCCGGACGTCCCAGGCCAACGATAACTTTCGACATCTCCACGGCTTCAATGCCCTCCTAGATACACTCAAAGCCTTCTCGGGCTTCTATCATCCTACGAAGAGAAGCAAGAGAGACAAGACGCAGCTCTTTGAGCTTTTGGAAACCATACTTGGTATATTAGGGCAGACGTTCAGGGAACACTACGGAAATAAGATTTATTTCAAACGTCGAGTGGAAGGTGGTGGGTGGGCCGCCCTCGAACAGACTATAGCGAGCACTGGCATCGGGGGTAGTGAGTCGGACCTATGGAGTGAAGCGCAGCTTTTTGGGCGGCTATTGGCTTTTGCGCTTGACGACAAGAGATTCGAGGCTTTGTGCCAGACGGCGGCTGAATTACTTCCTTCTGTCACAGAGGAAGGCCAGCTCCTGGATGATGGAAGCCCAAATGAGCCTTTGGATGGGAGTATCGCTGTCTCGAGGCCAACTTCGGAATGCATTGCTGAAGACGGGAAGGTCCTGGCTTTTGTTGATGCCAAACTCCAAGACCTTTTGAAAGAAGGTGCTTTACTACACAATGCCGAGATTGTGTCAACTATTGTCGATTTTTGGAGAACAATTCCCCGACGGCCTGGAACCCCTGTGAGCCCGGCTGCACTGGTCGTCATTCAGACATTAACAAGGATTTCGTCCATCTCAAATCACAATCTGTTGGCATTGCATGCAACAGGCATCTTATCCACCCTCCTTCCCCTTTCTTTCGACTCAGACACTCCACTTGGAGCCTCTGAAAGACGGTCAGTGGAAATTCTCTGTGCATCTTTGCTGTCCCTAGGAATCAGCACTCTGAGTGACGCTCAATATCTCATCTGCAACAAATCTCCCGCTGCGGCCGAGTTTCTCCTTCGAGCAATGAAAAATTCTCATAGTCCTGCGTACATACAATTCGACCTATCTTTGCAGGGTTATGCTTCAATTGAGCTCTCAACTTTAGGGCGGCCGTTTCCCCCTCCATCAGCGACTGCTGGTTATACTTTTACCGCTTGGATTCACGTGGATCATTTCGATCCCAATTCCCACACCACCATATTCGGTGCCTTTGACTCGACCCAGACTTGCTTTCTTCTAGCATATCTAGAAAAAGATACCCATAATTTCATTCTCCAGACATCTGTCACTTCTTCCAGGCCTAGCGTCAGGTTCAAGTCGGTTGTCTTCAAGGAGCGCCGCTGGTATCACGTCGCACTTGTTCACCGGCGGCAGAGAACCATGTCCTCGAGCAAGGCGGCGCTTTATGTCGATGGAGAATTTGCCGAACAAGTCAAATGCCAGTATCCAGTCCATCCACCTCCTTCAAACGCCAGCACCGAGAGCTTTGCGTCGTTCGCCTCATCCTCAACGAAGACAAATCCGGTGCAAGCATTCCTAGGCACGCCCCAAGATCTTTCTGCTCGCCTTGGCCGTGGCGTGGTATTCTCACGTTGGTCATTAGCCTCGGCACATCTTTTCGAGGACGTGCTCAGTGACGACCTGATCGCGGTGTATTATCGACTCGGGCCCCGTTACAATGGCAATTTCCAAGATTGTCTTGGTTCGTTCCAGACGTATGAAGCCTCAGCTGCGCTGGGAATGCGTAATGAACTCATACATCCTGGTAAAGACGAGAACTCCGATATCTTGGGCGCAATTCGAGAAAAGGCGAGCTCCCTTGTTCCAGAGAGCCGTGTGTTACTCAGCATTCTACCCACAGCTATTCTTGGAGAAGATGATCGTCACACGTTATATGAATCGCAACTCCTCCGTGGCCTGAACCGAACTGCAGGAAGTAACTTATTTCAGCTAACGCACAACAACGGAACCTCGGTTGCCATAAACGCTGCAGTACCTTCAATCAACGATGCTTTGGCCAAGTCCCAAGGCACCAGTATTTTGACAGGCGGCCCAGTGGTCATAGTTCCACAATCACTTGATGATACCTTGTGGCGTCTTGGGGGATTTGCTGGGATTGCTTTGAAATTGGTCGATAATGCAACTACAAAGGATGATATCGTGCGCGCAGTGGAACTTGTGTTTGAGAGTATCAAGTCTAGCTGGCGGAATAGTGAAGCCATGGAACGAGAAAATGGCTACGCTGTGCTGGGAGCTTTGATTCGGGGTAAAGTCGGTGCTGGAACTGTGGTTTCTTCTCGCGAGTCCGCCTTTGAGGCTCCCAGCATGACCAGCGATGACATGGACCAGCTTGGTTTCCAGCTACTCAGTCTTGTTCTAGAATTCGTTGGGTATAACCTCGAGAAGCCGGAAGAGTCGTATATCATCAATCCCCTCGCATACCGAATTCTCCTTGTTGACTTCGACATGTGGAGAAAGACGGCACCGATCACCCAAAGACTCTACTACAAGCAGTTTATCGTTTTCGGAGTCAGCAGCAAGTTCCACGAATTTAACTCGCGGAGGTTGTTTCGAATGAGTAAGTCACTCTTAGCCCAGCATTTTAGGCCTCCCCTGACATCAGACAGGGATTGTGAAGAGGTTTCTTGACGCTCTCAAGGCGGAGACATTCTCTCATGATGTATTTCCGTCCTTTATGGAAGCTCTCACAACTCTGGTAAAGTGCAACGTGACAGCTGAAGTCTTTCGGTCTCTCGCACTCTTCATCACGTACGCGTATCATAAGCCAAGTACCTCCGGGAATCGGACGCCCAGGAACCAAGCTGGAACCCTACCACTACGATCTGGCTTGAATCCCAATGTTCCAAGACGGCCGATTCTCAGCACCTTTTTGGATGGTAAGGATGTGACGTCTGCAAATTTGACCAAGAGACAGCTTGGGAACAAGGTGCTGGAAATGTATTCCGATATGCTTTGCGAGAAAGGCAATACATCAAACATTCGCAAATTCGCCAGGACTGTCACGAACAAGGTTTGTTTACTCTTCGTGATTATTCGAGCTTGCGCTGATGTGCTAATTCAGTGGCTTTTGCACCTTCTGACAGAGGATGACCCGGAAGTGGTTGTTCTTGGTACTAAAATATTATCCCGCCTCCTTGTCATCCACGGCTCTGGCTACGTCTCGAAGTTCGCAGGGAAGACTGGCGGCTTTGCGATCATGCGACACAGACTCAAGAGATGGTGGGATCTCCCCACATTATGGCCAATCTGCTTCAGTATCTTGTTCGCCCGCGACGTTGCGAATATCGATTTTGAGAGGTCCTTCGAATTGTTCAGTCTTCTGGAGGCATTTAGCAACTGCAACGTAGTCTATCCAAACATCCTACCTGTGATCACATCGATGTTGCAAAGCGGGTTGAAGGATGTCTTTCGACACCAAGATGACCCGGACTCTCCTCTCAACGACAAGGGCAATGGGCAAGGAGTTGATGCAGCCTTGAGTGTGCCATCCGACTCGTCTCGTCGTAGGTCCATGTCGTTGACTAAGGAGCTGGAGTCACGCCGTGAGTAATCCGGGACTTCATTTCATAGAGTACTTGCTAACTCGGTCAGAAATTCAACAGCCGAAGGAGGAACGTCTCGGTAGTCAAGCTACTGTCCTCCACACCGTTACCCGTTTCTTAGCGGACTTACATTCCAAGTCGTTGGATTACAGGGACTTCGCAGTGTCTTCCGATTACATCAGACTTCTTCTTGCCGTCTTGTTCCCAGTGGTTGTGAGCACAGACTCAGTCAGCCCTGATGTCGAGCTAAACTCTCGCGATTCAGCACTCACATTTGAGGGTGATGATGTTATCATACGGAATCTATCACGAGTCTCAACGATGCCTGCCCCGATTGTTCGGACCTCAACCGTAGAAACACTACTTCCACCAAGTCCCACAACACCAAGAGCCAAGCCTCTAAGGCGAGGATCGTCATTCATCTTATTAACATCTCGGCCCTCTGAGTTCAGCCCTTCATCAGCCAGGTTGAATCTCGTCATGTCTCCCAAGAAGAAACTTGCTACTCAAGCCGTCAGCAACTCCCTCGTCGAGGGCCTACTTGAACTAGTTGTGAATGTATTTATCGACCAAGTCATGGTCAGGAAAGAGTTTCCCGGCTTTGGTCTCTTCCAGAAAGTACCTCCGGGATTCCAGGAACACCAAGCCTACTTTGAGTCTTACCTACTACGGAACACCATCTCACAACTAGGTAACACCATTCAGTTAGACCAAAAATCACTTTGGGAGCCGAAGCTACTTCAAAATATGGCTCGCTTTGTTCTTCATATTGGAGAGGCTGTCTTTGAAGGATGGTTCTTAAGTGGAGCAGAACCACTGCTTGATTTCGCAGGAACATTATTAGAGTATTTGCAGCGCCCCGAAATCTCCAAGATTAAGAGCGTTCGCCTCTGCAGCCAGGCGATATTGTCTATTAAAAGCGTCTTCCTGAGGGTGTCACTTCTCAGACTTTCAGAGCTCGACAGTGCTCAAGTTCCCGAGGATGAGGCTGTCGCATTCATGGATAAGCTACTCTACTGGCAGACGGTGGTCCTGTCTCCAGATCTCACAGAGGAAGACTTCTTGCAGTTGATATGCTATCAGCTGTATTTGAAGCTCGTTGATTCACGGGAAAGGATCCGCCTTGCTGCTGCGGATCTTTGGCGGATCTTGCTTGTCCAAAAACCGGAAGAGACATCTACAATTTTTAATCATGCAATGACGAGTGAGCACCGAAACCTGACTTCCGGCTTCAAAAAGCTTATGGAACTGGACAACGAAACCTTCGTTGCGTGGGTTGACGATCAACGGGCTGAGCTTGATGCATTGTTCTTTGGGGCGATGTCAAAGACCTGGGAGGCATTTGTCAACAGTGAGAACGAGAAGACCGAAGAGACTGCCAAAATTCGGATCGCGAAGCGAAGAGAAAAGCTCAAACAGTGGAATACCGAAGAAAAAACCGAGGAAGCAATCCTCTCACAACACGATATGGCATCCTCTCATTGGATGAAGAACATCTTTGCATCGGAGCATCTCAAGCACCAAAGAGCCCAACAAGATCAACAAGACAACTTCTCTTTCTTAGCATCCACATTCTCAAAGATGGATCGTGAACTTCACAGACCTTGCGCTGTCTTCGAGAACGACTTATCTACGAAATGGAAGCTCGACCGCACCGAAGGCCGGAATCGTATGAGATTACGAATGTTACCAGATCGGGCTGCACCAAGCTATGACTATCAACCCAAACGTAGAATCACCGATGCGCCCACTCCCTCGAATGCAACTCTGAAGCTGAACACAAAGCTCCTCAACACTGGAGTATCGCCATCTCCCTTGCCGATCACAGGCGATCTGGCTCTCGAAGGTCGGAATGGTCCATCAAGTGAAGCACTTGATAATGCGCAACAGGATGATCCCGATATGCCACAAGAGAGCGTCATGCCTGAGGAGGATTTTGAGCTCGTGGATGACCCCAATGATCCTGGTGATGACGACGCCTACGAAGACAAAAATCGAAAAGTCATGCGAAGTCTCCAGAGAGGCGATCAGGTTCAACAAGTCTTCAATATTTCTCGCATTATCGGACTTGAAGCCTGTGAAGGCCTTCTTATCATCGGCAAAGATTCCTTGTATCTCATTGACAACGTCTTTCAGAGGTCTGACGGAGAAATCGTCAATGTCACCCAAGCTCCCAGAGAAGAGCGTGATCCATATCTGCAGATGATCGCTGGCCAAAAATCGATAGAGAAACGAACACAGACCATCAGAATGGACCAGGAGGCCAGGAGTTGGAGATGGAATGATGTGATCAGTGTCTCGAAGAGGCGGTTCCTGTTCCGAGATGTGGCTGTAGAAGTGTTCTTCGTTGATGGTAGAAGCTACCTCTTGACCGCAATTTCCCCATTACTTCGAGACGATTTGTTCACGAAATTGACCTCGAAAGCTCCACACACAACCGGAAGCTCGTCACTTCCAAATCCTGAAGACAGCTGGCGTCTGGAGGCTCTCAAGGTCTCTGATGAAACGCCGACGACGTTTGGGTCCAAATTTGGGAGCATTTTCAACTCATCTGCCTGGAATCCTGCCATGCGAAGGTGGGCTAAAGGAGAGATGTCAAACTTTCATTACCTGATGTTGGTCAATACCATGGCTGGCAGGACGTTCAATGATCTCACGCAATATCCGGTGTTCCCATGGGTCCTCGCAGACTATACTAGCGACGAGTTGGATCTCAACAATCCTGCTACTTTCCGAGATCTGTCGAAACCAATGGGAGCTCAGCACAACTCTCGGTCTGCGGATTTCATTGAGAGGTATAAGACTTTTGCGGACATGGGTGATCACAACACGCCAGCGTTCCATTACGGCACACATTACTCGTCCGCCATGATTGTGACTTCGTATCTCATCAGGCTTCAACCATTCGTTCAGTCGTATCTGCTCCTCCAAGGAGGTAGCTTTGACCACCCAGACAGATTGTTCTACTCAATCGAGAAAGCTTGGCAATCTGCGTCAAAGGACAACATGACTGATGTTCGGGAACTCATCCCAGAGTTCTTCTACCTGCCTGAGTTTCTCACTAACAGCAACGGGTACAATTTTGGAGTGAGACAAGGTAATGGCGGAGGGATCGATAATGTACAGTTACCGCCGTGGGCGAAAGGAGATCCTAAGATCTTCATAGCTAAGCACCGAGAGGCTCTCGAGAGCCCTTATGTCAGTCGCCATCTTCACCAGTGGATCGATCTCGTTTTTGGATCCAAGCAGCGCGGAGAGGCGGCCATCGAGAGTGTCAACGTGTTCCATCACCTGTCATATCATGGTGCCAAAGATCTGGACAACATAGTCGATCCAGTTGAACGTCTTGCCACAATTGGCATCATTCATAATTTTGGCCAAACACCCCACCAAGTCTTTTCCAAGCCGCATCAAAGCCGCGAGGACTCGAAAAATCGGATTCTTCGCCTCGATTCTTCCGCCGAGGCTCTCACCAAGCTCCCCTTTCCACTCCTGGAATCCCACGAACGAGTTGCATCTCTGATATACTCTGCGAAGCTTGATCGCCTCCTATGTGCCACCGCATTCCGACTGAATATTCCACCACATTATGACAAATATCTGGAGTGGGGCTTTGCAGATCGAAGTGTACGGTTCTTCTTCAATGACAATCAGAAGCCTGCAGGCCACTTTGAAAACCTTCATCAAGGTCAACTGTCTTGCGCAATCTTTGCCTCCTCACAGCTCCTGATAACCGCTGGCGAGGATTGTGTTATATCCGCTCACACTGTTATCACCTCGACTTCGAAACCCGTGGAGCTTCAGCCCAGATCGTCCTTATTTGGTCATAAATCCCCAGTCACTGTGCTAGCAGTCTCTAAATCGTTCTCTACGCTCTTATCGGCCTCCTGTGACGGGGCGGTTCTACTCTGGGACCTCAATCGCCTTGAGCTCGTGCGCAAGCTCACGAGTGGAAAAGGTCAAATTGAGTGTGCGCGCATCAACGACGTCACAGGGGATATCATGCTTTGCCGTGGGAGGCATGTCTCTATTTACACCTTGAATGGAGACTTGATCCTGGACCAAAAAATCTGCGATAATCCCGACGATTCTATCTCGGCTTGTGCGTGGTATGAGGGGAAAGGGAACGAATGGCTAGAGAGCAGCCTCTGCTTTACGGGTCAGAGAGGCGGGGTCGCAAATGTTTGGCGCAAGGCTGTCGGAAGCGGAAGGAATGGGAAATGGAAGTTGGAATTGGTGAAGAGGTTAGATCATGCCGACAGCTGGAGGCAAGGGGAGACTGCTGTGGGCAGCTTAGCTACTCCAGGAGGTGGCGGCATTAGAGTCCTCGTTGATGCTGCGATCACTTGCATAACACCAATGGAGCAGACGGTGTATACCGGTGATGAGGATGGGCGAGTTGTAAGTTCTCTATTCTGTGTCTACTCCGACGGCATTTCTAACGAGTGAGCAGTACCAATGGGATCTCGTGCAGAGGGAACGATAGACACGGTAGACTTCTGGCGGGGTTGGAGGATGGCGTAAGAGGAAACGGCTGTAGATGAGAAAAACGCATTATGAACATAGAAATGAACGCGAATGTTATACCAGAATACTACCTATCTGTTTTGCAGGGCTATATTTTGCAAATTAGTCATTTGTCCCCATATAGAGGAGTGTGGTGGACATGGCATGACGACGAAGTGTGGTTATGCACGTGACGCGTGAGAGGGGTTAGTAGGGTGAGCGAGTGTACCTCATTGGTGAGACATCGTGTGACACCACAGGATCAATCAGAAGTCATGGCTGGGAATGGAGACGCCCAGCTGAAGGAAAATAGGCTCTCAAGCATACGGGTAACATGAGATTGGTGGTTGGGGTTGAAGAGGAGGTAAGAAAGTGAGGGCAAGCTCCCTAGTCTTCGATCCTCATAGCCTGCAGATATGTGCCAATCTTCAGAAGAACGCCAGGCGCGAGTAGGCGAGTCAAAATTTGATTTGCCATGGAGAATCTCTACGAAACAAGAGACCCTCTCTTCATGAATCGACTACAGCAAATTGCGGTCCTCACATACTGCTCTAGTGCTCGAGCTGAACAATGCCAAGTTACGCCCCCAACCTGGCGTCGTTCAGCTCTCGACACGGCAGCATGTTGTTGGCTGTGACAGGTGCATTCAAGCGATCTGTGACACGCCATCCATCAATTCGCCTCATTTCTTATTTCATCAGCAATTTAACCAATGAGTATAGTTAGAAGGGTCCTAATTATCGTTAATTTAACTATAAACTATTACGTTACTTGCAAAATATCAAGCTAACCCTAAATAGCTAAGCCATTTTATAAAAGTTAACCTATTCTAAAATACTTAATAATTTATGAAAAGCCAAGCAATTTTCATAAATGAGCTACTTGTCTCGTATGACGGGAATATACAGGGTACTCAAGGCCTCTGTGTGTTCCTTTGTGCTGGCCTTCAAATGAAGAATGGTGAGGTGGGCGGGGGTAGGGGCCTCCTGCATCTCGCTAGAGGAATCGATAAGGCTTTTTTCAAAGCATCACACGACACAGAAGCCTTGCGGATTAAGCAATCACTGAATATTGGAGGCCGACAATTATTGTAATACGCCCTACTTGACTTTCGAGGTGCAATTGCGAAGTAGAAGCATTCTAGGTCAAAATTTGGAGAGGACAAAATTCAGTATATTTTTGAAGGCTAGTTGCATTCACACATTAGCCAAGGAACAAGATGTCTTGTGTTGGGCAGATGGCCCACGCGCCCGCCTGCCAGTGGGCCTTTGGGCTCTTTCAAATGGAGCCTTTGCACGATGGGCTTCTCAGCTGGGGCTTGAGGTCCGAAACCTTGCGTGAAAGGTATCCGATACCAACTGGCAAGCCTGTTTCAGCTCTAGGGGTTAATTTCCACGAATGTCTACTATCCCCCCCTTGAATACTTACAGTGGTTCCCTTAGTAACACCACCCTGAAACCCCGTGTACTTGCTATAACCCCCAACTAGGAAATATCAGGTGCTTTCCAGAATCGCTATTGGCTTTACACCCTTGAGATGGCCAGTGCTTGGGTGGTGTTATCCTTGGGCCCACTGTAAGTATTCAAGGGGGGGTAGTATTATTTATAAGTGCTACAGGGGTCCAACACTTTCTTGGGAACTTCCATCATCGTACAAAAATTATTCACAAGCCACCACAAACCACCACAGGAGCTGGAACGTAGCCTACTGGCGTATTTTGGAAACACATTGGTTCCGAATGTTCAGAGAAAAAGCATGGGGCGGTTGGATCTTATGCTTTAAGAGCAACTGCTTCCCGTCGAGATCGGTGTACAGATCATCGAACCAAAATAACCTACCAAATATGGCCAACCTTTCTCGAAAGACAGGTAGACACGCCTTCTTGGCAGCGATGGTTGCGAGCCTCGCCCTCTGGCCTTTTGTTCAATGCCAAACCAACCCTCCACTCGTTAATCAGACCGCGCATTTCTCCCACTTCGACCTTTTCAAAAACACGGGGTTGTCCCCGTGCCCGACCAATACCACTCAGGATGGAAAATTCATTGTGCCACGACGAGGAAGAGGTGGAGGAGGCGGCGGTGGCGGAGGGGACATAAATCCTTACGTGGGCACTGCATGGATTCAAAATGAAGCGGATCTTTGCAAATTCATGCAAGGAACGCCGGTGATGATCCCTACCAAACCGACGCAAACAGCGTTCTTCCCATGGTGGCCAACTTACTTGTCACAAGCCGTCAGTCTCCTTTTTACCTATCTTGGTCTCTGGTGGACTTCCCAAAGCCTCAATAAGAATCAAGAACGGGACATGAGACTCCCGGCAACGTTCTGGATCCAGCTTCCATTCGACATTGCCCGTGTCGTTGCGTGGTATTTTAAAACTATCCATGGATTCGTCGCTCCGAAGCACTTCGCTTGGGTCAAGTAAGTTACATCTCTACCCATCTAGTACTTAGCGATAACATTCGGATAAGCGTTGTTTTGTGGCTCCTGCCATTCAACTATATTTGGCTAGTGCAACTCATTGGTGGAAGGAGATCGACGGACTCGAACGGCCATCCATTGGGTCTAGTGGGCAAATCTGAGAAGCCGGTGGCCTACTCACATGTTCGCGAAGTATACGTTCCCGCGCAGGAAGGGTCGATGGTACGGCCGGGATTTCAAGGGCACTCTGAACCTCATCTGCGAAGGACGAAGCCGGCACTGTTCTGGGCTTCCGTTGCTATTGGGGTCGTGACCTTGGTGCAATGGTGCATGTCTCTCGCCGTTACCATCACCCACTGGCGATACACCTGGTCCGACAACCCACAAACCCAGACGTACTTCGAGGCTCTCGCCGCTGTTGCCGATCCTTCCACTATCGGTAACATGCCTGCATCCTGCCTCGAATTCCTCAAGTCAACCAATCTCGAGGCGTACGGCCTCATCGATGTGAATGTCGACCAGTTCATAATGGTTATTCTGACGACCTTTCAATTCATCGCAAGCACGGTTGTACTTATTTTTGCTACCAAACGCTTTTTCTCCTCTCGGAACGTGGACAGCTCGTACAGACGCACCTTCTGGATGCTGAAGATCAGTGCCTCCGCGGTACTGGCTACGCTCGGCTTACCTGCCCTGGTGACCGGCGTGTGGGTTCTTTCAAAAGTCGTCTTCGGCTCGCAAGATGTCACGTTGAACTACACCAAGGACTTGACCGCCACCGGTGGATGCACGTTTGGCGTTGTTAACATGGATAAGCGATGGGGTTATTGGGATGTACAAAATGAATTGGGTTTTAGAATCGCGATGAGTGCCTTAGGGGCAGCATGATTTTCCGCCGGAAATTGTGGTCTCCTGGCTAGTGTGGCGGGGTTGGCACCTTCACTGGTTATTCTTTGATTTTACATGCTTTTAGCGCAACGGGTTGATTATTTAATATAGCGCTTTTATATTTAATGCTTCCGTAGGGGCAGATAAGCTATATATGCTTTTTATAAGTTGTTACACGAGAGGAGTGAGTTGAGTGAAGTGTGAAAGATGATCTATTACTACTATGTGAGGGGAATACTACTTCTATAAGTCGGATACGTGATTCTATTATCTACTTAATATAATAAGTACTACTACTAAAAATACTAGTAATATCCTTATTATGAAATATAGACAAATACTAAGAAAGGGTAACTAATCTAATAAAAGAATAAATTCCTATATTAGAATAATACTTCTCTCCTAATTACTTAAGACTAGATAATTATTATAGTAAAAAGCCGTATTCTCTAATTAATAAAGACTTAAGGAGAGGGTTATAAGACTAGCTAGTAAGAATATATTTATAAGAAGAAGTAGAGTTATTGTTGGTATGGTTTCCCGGAGGTCATGTGATCTTGTCACATGACCTCGCTTCCTGTATGTAGGACATGGAACATGGGATATGGGATATGCGGGAAACGGGACATACTAGCACTAATTAGGCTTAGCGTATTTAGGGATCGTATATTAGAACCTCGATACTACGATCCTTACTTATAGAATATAACTACTTCACTAACCTATATAATTAGTATTCTACGACTATATAATAATACTATATATTACTAGTAAACTAATAGTTATAATAACTTAGTTAATTATATTATTTATAAAATATACTTACTCTTAAGAATTAATATTATACTCTAAAGAACTAATTAATAGATATCTTAATCTTTATTACCTAGACTCTAATACTCTAAATCCTATCTCTCTTATAGTACTCTTAGCTATATAAGATACTAGCTTAAAGATTCGTAATAATTCTAAGCTTAATTAGTTCTTATATCTTATAACTAAGATATCTCTTATAAAAGTACACTTAGTAGAACTATTTAAGCCTTTATACTTTAAGGAAACTATAACTAATTTAGACTCTAATAAATAAATAAGTATAATAAAAGAAGAGTTCTTATTTTTATAAGAGAATAGAACTTAAATACTAGTTAGTTAATTATTAGATTAGCGAGTTCTATCTAATAAATAAATATATAAGTATAAGTAAAGACTAAAAGACTAAATTATCTAATATAAAGCTTAATAAGTTATTTAAGGAAATTAGTAAAGAAAAGGAATTAGCTTTAATAAGATCTTTATTATAGTTATTAAACTAATAAGTTATATACTTATCTTTATTATTATAGTTACTCTTAATTAAGAGTTTAATTAAATAAATATAAAGACTATATTTCTATATAAAAAAATAAAAGAAACGATTTATATAAGATAACTAATTAGTTTTAAAGATAAATTAGTTAAGGTATATAAACTTAATTATATACTTTATAGTCTAAAGTAAGTTCTTTAAGTATAATATAATATATCTGTGAGGTGGTTATTAGTAGGTAATAAGGTAATAGTAGAATTAGAGTTATAGTATTAAAAATCACTAGTATTAAATTTAGTATAGAACTAATCTCTATCCCTCCTTAGAGGTCTAGGGAAGCTCCTATAAATAGGAGCCTAGAATAACATATATATAATCTAGTAATTAATAAGTACTAGCTAGCTTACTAATTAGTAGTATTCTTATAATATAATAGGATTATTAATCCTCTTAATTACTAATTATATTACCCGAAAGCCGAGGTATATTACATATACTAATATTACGTATAACCCGCTATATATTATAATATTATTAGAATTTCCTCTAATAACTTAATTTATAATTACTAAATACTAATACTAGTATTTTTTATAAGAAGAGTATTTATTTAAATATACTTTTATAGAATCTAATATACTATATTATATATGTAACTCATCTTATAAACTAGACCTCATTAAGTATAATAGAGGTTTAAGAGTATAGTTTAGGAGGTTACTAGCTTATAGGTACCTATTACTATAAGACTTAGTTAAAGAATGACTTTTAATAGAATTCTTTAATTTTTGGGGTTTTTTTAAGAGTTTCTAATATATTACTAATATATAAGAGTTTAGAGTAATTTATTACTCTTATTAATCTAAAGCTTTAGCTTATATTCTAAGGTTCTATAATCGTAATAGTACCTTTATTTAGAGTAGTTAAATAGTAGTATTTTAGCTTATTTTAAATCCTCTATAGGATTAAAGAAATTAAGCTTTAAATACTATTTTAGGTATAGTATTTAGGGTTTAGAAAGTAAGGTAGAAGGTCTCTTATAAAGACTATTTAAAGCTAAGGAAGGAAAGACTAGAATATAAGAGGTTATAAGAGTATATATATACCCTATAATCCACTAGTATATATAAGGCTTAGTTTCTTAAATTTCCCTAGGTATACTTTATATTAATTCCCTTAGCGAAGCAGCCGCGTCACGTAGTAGTATGAGATATAGTTAGGTGACTAGGTGAAATATCGTTATAATAAGAAGTAAGTATATTAGGCTTAGACTAAGAGCTTTAAGAAATAGGGATAAAATATAAATTTTATTTAGAGTAAAAGTACTTTTTATTTTAAGGGCTAAAGGGAAGTATTATTAGCTTATTAAGGAATATTATATTCACGGTATAATATATAGCGAAGCTATAATAGAGGTAAATGAGGGGAATTTATTAGTAAAAGAAATAGAATTATATTAACTTTAAATTATATAACTATATCTATAGTTTAACGAGTAATAAACCGAGATCTATATAACACGTATAGTGAATTAATATAGGGTACTCTAAACCATAAAATATTAATTAATTAAATAACCTATTTCTCCTTTCCTAGACGCCTTATTGTCCCCGTTAAATACAGAGTTAGTCCTCCTCAAGATGAAACAAATGTTTCTCTGTTCCTACTAGAACAAGTAGCTAACTTCGGATCTGCATACATCTGCCCCGAAGACAAGCTTTCGCACTCGTTAGCCGTAGAGAGGCTATCATCTATTAGTCTATACTAGCTTGCGCCCATAGACAACAAATCTACTAGGTATTAGCATTTGCTCTCCCCCCCCCCCCCCCCGAAATCAAGAGCTCACATGTTCCAATATACGTGAATCTTCGTATCCTCCCCGCGCCAAGGGCTTTAACACTAAGAACTTTAGTCTCTATAGCTTTTGTAGGGGGGCCGCCCAGCACGCCAAAGACAGCGACATGCGCGACAACCCAATTCAAGCTCTTGGTCGGTGGACATCCCAGGCTTTCCGCATCTCCTTTCAAACCTCGGCCGCCACGCTCTATGCATATCAGATTCAGTTTAAGACTGGCCGGCCACTGTCTTTCGGCTCTCTTCCACACTAACCATAAAAACCTTCCCCCTTACAACAAATATTTGATTTTACTTATTCACAGGACCATGCACTTTGTGATCAGCGGTGTTTTACCCTGCGATCATGGGGTCGCTTGGGAATACATAAAATGACACCTCCTCCACCCCAATTCCAGGATATGCCTGCAAATTGACACCTTCGCCATACGCGCCAACTGCGGGACTGAAGGGGAAAAGTTAGGGGGTTGAAACTGTTAATTGCAGTTCCCACCCCTTCACTTTCTAGAAAATTCTCGCCATGTTGGGTTCTAGGAGCGGAAATTTCTCCTGTGCTAATTTAGTTTCTATTTAGAAGGATGCCTATTAGGCTGGTGTACTAGAATTGGCAGTAGAATTGCCTTGCCCACCTGCGTTAAGTATATTGGAGTCTCGAACTTCCTCTTTTAAGGGGGAATCATCATCCCGACCATCCGCCTATAGATTGATTGAGAAGGAGGGAGATGGAAAGGAAGAAAGAATTACCAGACAATGAGCACATGGTGCATTATTCACCCATACCCAGTTTACGCAGTTGTAAATCAGCCAATACTTGCAGCGGATAGCTTGGAATGAGGCGAGCACCAGCACGAACAACAAAAAGGGCGATGAGAGGTTGGATGAGAGGGCGTGGGAGTTAGCTAGAAAAGCCGGGGTGGCCATGGGGAAGGCTGAGAGAGCTGAGAGAGCTGAGAAGGGGAAGAGAAAGAAGTGAGTTAATGAGGTGGTTTTGCTTCGTTTCGTCTTGTTTCCTGGGCGACGATCAAGAACAGATGAAGCCATTTCGGCATGCCAAAATACTGCATAGAAGACTCTATCGACATTCGACCATATCTTACATTCTCATCTATCTCTTAAGACGTCTAATTTACCCCTCGTGTCACTGCCTTTCTCTTGGTTGTCACGACTTCACGTTAATTATCTCTGTCATCATGCAGTGTCGCCCACCCACCAGGCTACCACCACCCTAGCCAGCTACTGCCACCAAATCATTTCTAGCTTCCAAGCACACTCTATTTCGACCTCCATGTTCTACATCGAATCAGCTTTACTTTCAGCCCTATCTGAGGTCTTTTCTGAATCGCGATAGGCCACCTGCGTGCATGACATGCCGAGGATGCTGTTTGGTTGGAGTTCCCGGTACTCGGCGTAGTAACTGGGGATCTTATTTGCGGCATGCAGCACACGACAAGGCAACAACAGCCCTATGACACATTTGTGGTTACACGCTCCAGGCTGAAGCTTCCCCCGCATGTTTAGTTCCTTCAGCTATTGACAGAGTATATATAAGTGCCTTCGACCTGCTTTTAACTTCTGACCTCCGGCATCTTCAGCACTCAAAACTTTACATCACAACACAACACAAAATCAACACAACACAGCACAAACCAGAACTTTACAACCTCGCGATTCAACCCAACTCAAGAAACCACCACCATAATGCCTCAGCCAACCCACGTCACCGCAGAATCAATCTCCTCCGAACCAGTCATAATCCACAACCCCACCACCCAAGCCCCCCTCCCCGACCTCACCCCTCAAGAAATAACCCCCACCTCAACACTGGACCTCCCCACCCGCCTCAGCAGGCTCGAAAGGCACATCGCAAGCCTCAACCTCACGGGCCCCACAATCCAAAGCGAAACAACCCGGTACTTCCGCCAACGCTCTCGTACCCGCTCACGATCCCGCACGCCTCCACCCCGCCGCGAAAGCACGGCTCACCCACTGATAAAAAATAGTTCTTCCATCGAAAATTTTCTACGCGCGCAGAAACCGGATGCTTTGGCTGAGATTCAGACGGGGCCTGACTACTATAATCGGCATTTAGTGCACGTCACTACGCACTCCACCGCAGCTGAGGAGTTGGCGAAATTAGACTGGGTATTCCGAATTGGGATGGTGGATTCCTGGGTTACGAAACCACCCGGAGGGGTTTTTGGCGTTGGGCGCGCGTTTGGGATTCCTGGCGCTCCTAATACGGATGGGATTCGGAATAGGAGGGGTGGGGAATTTGTCGTTGTTGATGAGGGGCAGAGGTTTGATGATAGGGGGGCGGAGAGGACTTCGGTGCCGGTTGTTAGGTTGGGGGAGGTGTTTCGCTTGCTTCCTTCCTCTTCGTCCGCTTCTTCGGATGAAGAGCAGATTCGTATTTCTGAGGAGCTTGTTAAGCAGGAGAAGAAAGTCAAATTCTTGACTATTATTCAAGGGAGGAGTGGAGTTGGATATTGCAAATTGCTTGTTAGTTATTCGAGACAGGCGGCGCTGGTGGATATCTTTCATGAGATTGTCAATGCGCATTCTGTGCTGTTTGTTGGTGCTGTTTTGAGGGATACGGTGGTTCCTCTTGAAGTGCAGAAGGTGTTGAGTGTGAATTTCAGGAAGGTTGGAGGTGTGGAAGAAGCTGAGGCATTGGAGGAGGGGATTATCGGTGTTATTTGTTAGGCGGATATGAAGTTGTTGGTTCAATCATTTTCAATCATGTTTTTTTTTTGGGAGGGATATTGAATTTCGCAGCTTTTATGAACTTTTTTTCTTGATAGGATTAGTCGTTTCAATCAATTCACCTATTTCTCAATGTCCAATATAGTTTGCTAGAGACATGAAATAAATAGTATAGCTCGATCTCATAACTAAATTCTGTCTCAAGTTTACATAGCGGGCACTCAAGGGGTGCGTGGGTCAGCTCGGGGTCTCTGAGGGAAAATGCAGGGAGCTCTCAAAGCGTCGAGCATTAACAAGAAGAAGGGGACATAACAGGTATGGTTATTCACTGAAAGTGGGCTGCGTAACTGTTTTTGTGGAGTTCCTTGAGTATCATGCATCAGGAAGCCAGCCGCTGACCACAAAACGGTATTATGCGAGTACTGGCTGGAAGATGTTGCATTGGCATCTTCTCTTTAATCAAACCCTGGCTTTTCGATGTGCCACTCAAGTTGAGACACGCAACTTTTGATGTAGAAGGACTCGGCCATTAGGAAACCCATCAATCTGCGAAATGACTTGAGACAAATGACGAAGTTCTCGGAAACGAGTAGTAAAACAATTCTTTTACTTGAAACTTCTTTAATTGTCCTAGCACATTGAGAATGGTTGTATTTGCTGGTCGTAGAATATAGAAGATGATACTCTTTATTTCCTGTATCAAAAATCAAGATCAAACCAAATCTCTATCAATACAGAGATGGTGGGGTAAGGCAGACACTAGTTGATTGATTGGTTCATAGGCTGTCCCAGCCGCCCTTGGGCGGCTATGCAGCGTACGGCTATAAATACAGGTGCTCCCACTTCCCGCTTCCAGACAATAAGCCATTCCTGTTCCACCAAGAATTGCTTCCCCTTCCGCTTCGTTAAAATATCTCAACTAGAGCTAAAGACAAGATTCCCCGCGGAATTCTGAGTGACTTTGACCCCCTTAATCCAGGTGTTGGCTCCGGTCGTTCGGGCTGGCAAGGTGCCCTTGTTTTCGGTGGGGGTGGGGGAGAGAATAGAGACAAATGACGAAATCGAGAATGAGTCCAGGTCTGGGCACATTTTCATAAATAAGTTAGCGCGGGTGCTTAGCCTTGTCCCGTTTCTCGCTCTTAAATTCCCTTGTCCTTCATTTCCTTGTCCTTATATTCCCTTGTCCTTATATTCCCTTGTCCTTATATTCCCTTGTCCTTATATTCCCTTGTCCTTATATTCCCTTGTCCTTATATTCCCTTGTCCTTATATTCCCTTGTCCTTATATTCCCTTGTCCTTATATTCCCTTGTCCTTATATTCCCTTGTCCTTATATTCCCTTGTCCTTTAATTCCTAAGACGCTTCCCTTAGTCTTCTATTAGTTTAATAGCTGCGGTATCAGTTCCCGTGCTAAGGACTATAGGTAGAGCTCTTCCTAATTACATTAGCTACAGAGAATGTGGGATGTCTAGGTAGATACTTCGCATTATTGTGATAGTGTGGAATATTTCTAGTTCTGGTAGTAGATAACCTTATAATACTAGGACAAATTCCCAAACACTATTTAGGAATTATTACTTCCACTAACTTAGTATTTCCTAAATATTATTTAGGAATTCGCTACTACAGTACTAGCCAACTGATATTAGACACGACCCCGCACCACACCACACTTCTCATTCCCACCCCATATAAATTACTTAATTACTTAATAACTACTAGGGCAATTCACGTGCAAATTGCATCGTTTTAATCATCGCGATTCGCTCTTTTATATACCCAAATATTATACAGTTTTATCCGTCTAATTATCTTAATATTTAGTATACCACCCATCGGCCGCGATACAAGCCTTTATTCTCGCCGGCATACTTGCATATAAACTATCGAATAACCCCTTATCTAATGTGTCCTATACCGCTTGAATACAAGACTCTAGCCTCTGTCTTATATACTCTGACTCTGATTTATCTACCGCTACCTCTAGAAACATCTCATAGGTCCTTGTTTTCAGGTACCACCAGATGTGCTTAATCGGGTTAAGATCAGGGGAGTATGCGGGCCAATTTGCTATCTATATGATACCGTGGAGTGCAAACCAAGCCTAAACTATATATGCCCGGTGTATAGAAGCATTGTCTTGTATAAACAAGTAACCATCGTTAAGTCGTGAGAAAATTGGAGCTATTTCTGCGTCGTAAACCTCTAGGTAGGAGTTAGCTGAGTACCTATGCTTCGCCGACTCAAAATCACGGTCCATGATATAGCAATTAGACCTCCCATAGTCCCAAAAGCATCCCCAGACCATGATTTTCATATTCTTGCCCGTACCGTAGGTTTGAACCATCTCCTTATGCCACTTTTGCTCTAGTGTACGAAAGCACTATTCCCCCCTTTTACCCCGCCCCCGCTCTACAGAATACTCGTCACTCCACACCACCAAGCCCTACTCCTCCTCTGTCCATCCTTCTCGTACGAGGCACCAAGTAAGCCGTGCCATCGCGTGAGCTTCTGTAAGCTCCGGGCGTCTCTTTACTCTCCAATTACATATACCATACCTCTTGAGGATCTTCTTAATAGTTTCACGCCTATAACCTAGCTCTAATTAATTAATGACCTATTAGTATGTGTCCTTTGGGTTCAGGCGAACGTGATAGAGGATTCGACGTTCATTAGTATCGGTATAGGATTTCTTACGAGGCTTTCGTGGTAGGGAGTGGCCATCGTTACGTAATTCGTCTTACTGAAGTATGTAATTAACGGTGCTACGAGTCAATTTTAGGTCCTTTGCGATCAAGGTAGGATCTATACCCTCTAAAGCCTTCCCTATAACTTGACTACGCATATAAGGAGAGATCTCTAACCCCTTAGGGCGATTTCCAGAGATGGAGCGTAAAGGAGTATATAAAGGTAGCATTTTAGATAATATATATAAGGGGGTTAATAGGGGAAATCGCGTCGCGTCGCTTAAATACGCGTTTCAGCTAATATTAGTTAGTAGTAACTATACTAACCTATTATTCCTCAAATATTTAAAATTCATTCTTATAATTATATATCCTACTTTAACTCGCTATAATATTAGTAGTAGCGCTACTAAACTATTTAGTAGTACTTTAAGATAATAAGCTATAAACGTGTATTTCTAAGCTATTAAGTATTATTAGATAAATAAGACTAACTCTATAAGGTCTCTCTAGATAATTCTATTATTAAAGAAGTCTCTAGACTATTTAATTAGTAGATTAATAATATCTTCTAGGTATATAAGTCTCTTATAAAATCCAAATAAATAAACTACTAAATTATCTCTTATTTATTACTATGAAGTCGAGATTTGCCGCGAGGGAAATATACCCTCTAATTCTATTATTATACTTAAAGATACCTCTTTTATTATAGTTATAGCTAATACTAATATACTATCTTAGAGTCCTCCTTAATAGCTTAAGAAACGTCCTTAGCTAGATAATTATACAGGAATAATAATATAGAGCTTTAGTAAGATAAAGAAAGTCTCTTTACTAAGATATTAAGGCAAATCTTATTAGAATTCCTTATAAAAGAAGACTAAGTTACTTAGCCTCTTAGATTATCTCAACTATAATATATCCCGGAATACCTTTAGTCTAGAGGAAATACTATTACTTTTAGAGTTTATTATACTCTTAGAGTATTCCTAGTAACTAAATAATAACTTAGCTCTAATTAATAATTATCTATTAGTTAAGAGCTTAGCTTCTATTATTAAAGAGAATTCGTAGTATATCTCACTAACTCTAGAGCTATTTCTAACTAATAAAAAGGTAGTCTCTACTAATAAGTTAGTAACTATATTAGAAGAGACTATAACGAGATTAGTAAGCTCTATTATCTTAAACTTATTACTTAAAGTAAATATATAACCTAAATACTTAGATTAAACTTACTCTTTTATAGCTTATATATATCTAATAAGTATAATCGAACCTATAAATAGTATACTAAGCCTAAATACTAGTAGATATACCTTTAAGGTATCTTAATAAACTTTACTTAATATATAGATTAG